>JAODUG010000015.1:2544576-2563756 GCA_027564795.1 Aphredoderus sayanus | reverse complement strand
TTTATTTTGATGTGCATGTTTATTATTATTATTGTTATTATTATTATTATTATTATTATTATTATTATTATTATTATCATCATCATCATTAGTGGTAGTAATATTTGGCTGCATGTGAAATTGAAATGTTTATGGAGCTGAGCTTTTAATAGGCTGAAACACCTGAATCTGGACTTCTTTTTATTTTTATTTTACAATTTGCAGATCAACTGCCAACTTCATCATATAACAGTTTATTAATTTACTATTACCCTAAAAGCCAGATCGCTTATTTGGTAAAACAATTTACCATTGTATGAGAGGAGACCTCCCTGCCTGCATTTCTTTAAAACATACATTTTAATATGAATATTAGAAGACCACCTAGTTCACCTTTGGTAGGCCTATGTCAGGTATCTAAAAAAATATGAACAATGATTTTTTTTCTGTAGCTTGCTTTACTGAATGTAAGGTCTATTCTGGAAAAAAAAAGCAATGTGATGAACTAAGAACTACGCCGAGATGCTATATTTACTGTGCATTTATGGACAATAGGGACCTGTGAGATATCGCTTCATTTATACTTTCAAGGTCTCCAACGTTTTAGTGGGCCTTGTCCTTGGAGCACATGACTACAGATGCCATGCAGCGCACAGAGAGGGCTTCCCGCAGATAAATATTGGAGAACATGTGAGCGGCGGAAACGAGATGACCCTCAAGTCTGTCAGCTGTGTTTGAAGTAGATACATCTAGCAGGGACCCGCTAATGACATGAACGCACACATGCACTTTTGGTTCTATTCATTTAGCGCTCTTTGCGTATCATTCTGGCCCTGTCAAAGCAGTTATCTTCTAGGTACAGTACAGCTTTGTACACGCAGCTCGCCAGCTCTTCCCTTCCCCTATACCTAGACAAGCCTCTTCATTCTAATGAGCTTTGTCAGAATGGCATTTGACATAAGCCATCAATAAAACACAGTTGACAGACATTGGCAATGTAAATCCAAGATATCTCTGGCCTCTAAGCCCCCCCTCCAAAGTGAAGTGGAAACAACTTTGCTGACCTTATAATCCACATGCATTTCCAAGGCCTGTTATCATCTTAATGTTTTGTCTTAATGTCTAATTCAAAGCTAACAGACGTCCACCTTGCAGTGCTTAGTGCATAATCCTCACATTTGAATGCACCCATCCCTGTAAACATTTACTCTAAAAAACAATGTAAGAGTAAAAACCTGCATATAAAAATTATATTTAGTGTTCGATATTTGTTGTTCAGTACTTGTGTTTAATTAGTTTATTCATAAAAATCACATTAAATAACACATTACTAGTCAATAAAATAAATGAACTTTTAACTGTCCTTTAACAGACATTTTAAACATTTGGAGTGAGTCTCATGATGACTTACTAACAAAATAGTTGTTGTTGTTGCAATATGTGCCACTGAGGTGTATACCACCTGCTGCTTTCAACATACACATTTTAGTGCGGAGAAGCCCAGATCACTGTTCCGACTAGCATATTTCTGGAAAACAGATCCATTTTATGCAGGACTAATCTAATTAGAGGAGGCTTTTTGGTCGTGTAAGTGTGTTGTCTCCAGAGTGTAAGGTAGTAATGAATGTAGCACTTACAAAGACGCAAGTCTGAGCTTAGGGTGAAGTCACCGCACTACTAGGGCTTGTTATGAATCACTCACCAGAGCTAATGGACACAATTGATGCCCTTGTTTTTACAGTCCTCATGCCAGTGTCATGCTGCCATGCGACAGACACCAACATTTCACAGGATAAAATGTGACTAAACATATACAATTGATACCGAATACACTGACAGTATTTAAACCAGATATCAGTAATTCATACGAAAACGGTCCAATGCACAGTAAGACACGTATGTCATCTGTGTATCTTTGTAATGGAGTCCCCCTTTTACAATCTTTGCATAGTCCTACACGTCATGAAGAATGTCAGTGACTAAAGGTCACCGTTGAAAAGCTGTGATACTGCAATGAAAAGAGCAAAGTCTGTTGCTATAGGAGACATTTATTGACAGTTGTGTGTGTGCGTGCGTGTGTGTGTGTGTGTGTGTGTGTGTGTGTGTGTGCGCAAGGACCGGGAGGAGCAGAGGCTCTTAGACAATGTGAAGTGGAGGTGAGAGCTGGGAGCTGTGACCTGTGGCCCGCCTCGCGCATCACGTACAGCTCCCCGGCACCACAGGACCTTCTGACCGTGATTAGGTCTGACTCCTGTCACCTTCGGGTGTCGTCAAGATCTTCTGACAGGGACGGGATGGGGGCGGGGGGGCACTTTGCCTGATTAAAATACTCCACGGGTGAACTCCACTCTCCCCACCAGTGAGAGTTGGAGAAGCAGAGACACGCATTTGGGACTTGAGGGACATTTCTTCTTGCAGGCGGTGTCACCTTGCACTCTCCAGGCAGGGAAAACTACACTCTCCAGGCAGGGAAAACTACACTCTCCAGGCAGGGAAAACTACACTCTCCAGGCAGGGAAAACTACACTCTCCATGCAGAGAAAACTACACTCTCCATGCAGAGAAAACTACTCAAAACTGGTGGAGGGTTTTTAAAAGGCTATTCCTATAGGGCCTTGTTTGTGATTATACGTTGTCACACAATGCACCAGTGGGTGCCATTGCTCATTATTGCTGATGATTGTGTGTATCAAGTGTTCTTACAATATAGTCCTATGGTATGAACTGACAAAATCTTCAATTGTTCTTCAATCTTAGCTACAAAATGTATTTTACTGACAACAACTAAGTGTTGCTTAGAGGCATCCGATGTTCTATATACTGTACAAGAATGTTGCAGTTGCCATTACAGTTAAATATTTTACTAATTTCAACAAACAAAAAAACAAAAGTTTATTTGCAAATTAATTATCTAATGCTGAATTAATCGTTAACTAATATTTTCATTGACTTACATACATTTTTAACAATATTTTTGTATCTCTGGTAAATTTAACCAAAATCCTCTGTCTTCTGAATCTCCCAAACTCACCAGAAAATAGTCTGGAATGTAAACACTTTCATGTACATATATACATATTTTTTCAAAGGAATGTGTTTCAACATGTTTCTGTTCATAAGGAAATGTTAGCTCTAAAGCTCACATAGTGTGCAATGTGCATGTATGCTTTTTCTTCATTACATACAATATATAGCCCTCTACTGTACCCTATAGGAGCAGCATTTGATTATTTGGTTGCAGTGTTTTCTTTCTCTCTGCTCTCTCACACAAAGACACAACACACACACACACACACACACACACACACACATTATACACAGACAGAGGACATTGCGTCCTTTCCCAGTTTCATAAAGCCCTTTATCTAGCCAGAACTTGACTGCATTCAAGAGGGGAATGAATGCAATAATCACATGCCCTCTATATCTCCATATATGCTTTGAAAATGCTCCTTCCAAATAAGAACCAGGTGGGTTTCATGTGATGTCCTAATGGCCGTTTTCTAATTTATTATTATTATTATGTTTGTTTGTTTTTTGTTGTTTTTTCTACAAATGGAAGGTTACCTCGCTATATTGTTTGTGTGTAAATCAACTGTCAACTTCTCACTCACTTAACTTCAGCAGAGAAGAAAGGAGAGTTTCTAGCAAAGTGTTTACAACATCTTAAGGGTTGTGGAATCAATAAGATTCTGTGCGGTGACATAGTGTATACTGTCACAGTTATCAGAACTAAAGAAGTAAACCTTCATGAGCAGCTGAGGCTGTGGACAATCTACTGCACTAATATTGTTTGTTTATTTACATATCGCTGTTCTTTCAAATCTGAAAATGTATTGTATTTGCCCTTCACTGTGCCAGTATACTTTGGACTATGCTGCTCTCTGTAGCAGTAGTGTGAAAAATATAACATTGGAATGAATATTCAAAATGTATTTCAATTTCAGGACATGGAACAATAGGAGAAAATGCATTTAAAATGCAATTGTATAGGTGGAATTAGCTTGACGAAGATGAGGTCAAATGTCATGCGTTTTGTGATTGTAATGACTGTGCAGCGTCTATGCTTCCGTGAAACAAAAGCCTTGGGTTGAGGGGGATGTGTGTCAGGGTGGAATGGGCCCATGTTGGGTATTCCCCATCCCCAATCGCAGCAGTGAGAGGCTTCCTCTATCCATGTCAGCCTGGCTGTGTGACCGAGAGACGCTGGATTACGCACACTGGAGGCCAATGGGTCACCGGATAAGAAGTCTTCTCTGTTACCATAAATCCACAGATTAAAGGCAGCGTCGAGAGGTAGAGCTGCCCATGGGGCAAACAGGGCTGAATACACAGCTCTTAAAGGTCCCTGGGTTTTGCCTTAAGCCCAGTCACTGTAAAGGCAGGGAAGTGAAATATTTTAAACTATCGCTGTGTCGCTGGTTTTAAATACTATAACTGGGACATGCTAGGGTTAAGGCAAGTGCTGTTGTCATGATATATTAATTGCAAAGTTAATCCTGCACTAGGGCAGTTGAGTGTAGGTTGGTACACGTCTGGTGCAGATGACACTGCAGTAAAGGCTAGAAAATTCATTGGCTAAACTGTAAGATGAAATGTGGCCTCACCTTTTGTTATAACATACTATATAGTCACCTAGAGTATATTACTCTATGTCAGGATGCTCAATATATATATTCAGATAGTGGTCATATTCTGATTGCAGCATGGGAAAAGTAAATGCTAAATGTCTCAATTTGGCTTATTGTGTGGTGTTAGCAAGCAATATACAGTATTTGCAGTTGAGGAGGGGTGGGTAACTGGGAACAGGAAAGGTACTGTGGATCTACAAGGCTGTTGGTGACAGGCTCTTATGGTCTATCCTGCTGCAGTGATCCCAGGGAATCTGGGTCATTTTCAGTCGGCTAACATGCAACTGCTCCCCACTCCTTCCCTCCCGCTGCCCAGAGGGTTTAGCTACAAACAACTAGCCTATATGCTAATCACAATGATATAGCAACATGGGTCTAAATGTGGAGAAAGTGAATGGCATTATTTTTTAGCAGTGTTCACTGGCCTTCCTCTTCAATGTTTGTATTGTGTTTGGCATTTTCAATTGACAGTGTTGTTTCCATATAGCCTGTGTTTGTGATTGAAAGGTATATCAATATTTAATGTTAAGGAATTCTATGTGCTTATAACAGTTTTTAAATATTTGTTGTGACCATAGCTGCATTTTAGCCAGTTTAATTATGCCTATACTCTTCTGTTTTTTTCTTGTGTGATTTTATTTTAATCTGTTCTGTTTTGTGCAGATTAGATAGGCTATGTGTTAGTGAGTTGTCAAGTAGGCTTGTACACCAGACCAGAGCACAAGTAACAGAATAGTTATGGCTTTGTCTTAATAAATATTTGGGTTATTATGGGTTATACAGTCTACAGTCACAAACCTACAATCTTTATTATACGTGTTTTGTTGAACCACACTTAACAGCATTTAATTAGGAATTTCGTCAGTGTTTCGTGTTAATCAGTTAAATATTTGCCAATAGGAGTGTAAAATCCAAATTGAACCGTGATTAATAAATCCTCAAATAAAACCAAAATCGTGTAAAGGTCTAGTTGAAAAGCAGCAATATATTACCAGTGCTTGTTTGTTGGTTTGTTGAGAATAGCGTGGCAGGAGATCTGTGAAAGAAATGAGACAACGAAAATATAACTTGACGCTTTTGAATGACATCCACTGTCTGCCTTAGCCCCAGAGAACGTCCGGAGATAATGGTGTCAGGGTAGTCCTACTGGCCCATGGCACAGGGTCATAGACATAGGCCTGCGCATTATTTTGCGATATTGTTCGATTTTAGATTTCCCATGAGCCCTATGACATCGAAAAAGTTAAATTTTCTGTCTACACACTGTAGGAAATTTCCTATTTTTTCCCTCTCCATTTTACAATTCAATTTTTAAAAGCATAAGTCTATATGTGTTTATATAGTGTTGCTTACACAGCATACACTACAGTTGTTATTTACAGACTTCCGTTTAAGATATCCAAAGTTTCACTAATAATTTATTAATGCTCCCTTCCTAGAAAAAGTAGCAATCCTTGTATATTTGGTTAGGTTATGCCCGCTGAATGAAATATTTACACCACCATCTAAATATTTCAGACTAGCACCTTGTCATTCATCCTCACAATTACTCATCTCTGCTGCTGCTGATAGATATTTTATCCTTTGTTTTCAGTCCTAAAGCTGATATAGATTTATTAATACGATAGCCTATACCGCACCTGCGTATCTAAATGTAATTCTTTTACGTATATACTCTCGGCCAAACCATCTAATGTGGACATTTCATAAATCCAATAAATAAATAAAGCCAAGCCTTTCTTTAATCATTTCAATAGCCTCTTGTTTTTTGTCAGACGTTTGTCAGAAATAGCCTACTGAATAATGATAAGAAAATCCAGAAAATAGGCAAAGTGACATCTTGGATTCATAGCATATGGGTCCTACGTGGAATTATGCCACTGGTATTTAAGCATCACTATGAACAGCTTCTATCACAGAAGGCAGCTTTTCATAACGCTGCGTCAAGAGCCTATAATTCATGCAAAAAGAGCCCGAAGGGATTTCAGTTTAAATGTGTGTGCGCGCGCGCGAGCGAGCGAGCGAGAGAGAGAGAGAGAGAGAGAGAGAGAGAGAGAGGGAGAGCGAGAGGTGGGGGGGGGGGTCTGAAAATAATATCAGCCTTTTCCGTCAGAATGAACTTTACCACTGTATCCAGCCATGAAATAATCTGACCCGACACTTCAAACCATCTGCGCTATCTATCCGCCCTCTTATTTACTAAATCAGCCCGTGCACAAAACGAAGTGTGGCTGATACTAAACCCGGGTAGCCCGGCAGTGGCATGATAATTCTGTACATAAACATAACATTTGCCCGACGACGTTTAGTCATACACTTCTCTCCGGCGTTGGGCCATTAATGCATAAAGACTAAAATAGCCTCCCTTATGCTGAGGCTAAGGCTTTTAGACTTCAGAATACTGGATGAGAAGTCATTATATATCAGGTCTGCAGTTTACATATAGGCTAAGCACTAATGTATTCGTTAATGTATATATTTTGTATAAAAATAAGCTATTAGTCTACCATAAACTATAAATATAAATTAAAAAATGTTTGTTATTCAAATGGAAATTAGAGCATATAGCATGTTTGTTTGTCTAAGGCTATTAATCCTCGTTTTTATTCACGCTGTAGCCTATACGAGGCTGCAGATTGAGGTGTATACAATCCTATTCTACTGTTTTCAGTTAGCATGGCACTTCAGTTGGTAGGAGAGCCGTTGTGGTTTTAGGGCTGGCTCCAATACAATAGAGAGGATGTTGGGAAAACACGGAGGGCAACTAAACGTCTGAAGACAGAAAGCAAAGGTCAAAATGTTTACGTTTTAAAAAAGCGCTGTTGAGAGCGGGGAGGTGCTGAAATCTCTCGGCGCTGAGTTCCCCGCGATTGGTAGGCTAAACTTGACAGTGATTGACGGGCATCCATGGCAACCACGCAGCCAATCTGCCAAGTCCAATAGAAAATCAGCAGAGGGGCTGACTGTCTTTTTCCCCTTCAAAATTCATCTCGGCTCCAGTTCTATCCCTCTTGTACTTTCAACCCCTGCCTATACCAAGTTTACCAGCCGAGGATGCGGTAGCCAGCCAGAGGGCATCGTTCCGCACTGGTTTTAACGCTTCATCTGCTACTGGAAGTTTGGAATTGCCTTTTTGTCTGGATACGACAGTCGGGCGAGCGCCGGTGGAGAGCGTGGTAGGCTAGTCGACACGGGGGAGCGCGTGCGTGCCAGAGACGGAGGTCAAAAAGAGAAGCCTCCATGTTCCAGCTACCCATCTTGAATTTCAGCCCCCAGCAAGTCGCGGGGGTTTGCGAGACTCTGGAGGAGAGCGGGGACATCGAGCGCCTCGGCCGCTTCCTCTGGTCTCTGCCCGTCGCCCCGGCTGCCTGCGAGGTGCTCAACAAGAATGAATCGGTGCTGAGGGCGAGATCCATCGTGGCCTTCCATACCGGGAATTTTCGAGAACTCTACCACATCCTGGAGAACCACAAATTCACCAAAGAGTCGCACACGAAACTACAGGCCCTGTGGCTGGAGGCGCACTACCAGGAGGCGGAGAAGCTTCGGGGCCGCCCGCTGGGGCCCGTGGACAAATACCGGGTGCGCAAGAAGTTCCCGCTACCCCGAACGATATGGGATGGAGAACAGAAAACCCACTGCTTCAAGGAGAGAACCCGGCATTTGTTGAGAGAATGGTACTTGCAGGATCCTTACCCCAATCCCAGTAAAAAGAGGGAGCTTGCACAAGCTACAGGACTTACACCCACACAAGTAGGAAACTGGTTTAAAAACCGCAGACAAAGAGACAGAGCCGCCGCTGCGAAAAACAGGTATAGACTATACAATGCATCTTCTGTTTATGTGTTGACTTGGGCGGTTTGATGTGCTTTTAACGTGCTACACTGGTATTACGATATTATTCAAGAAAATAATCCCGCATGTCGTTTCTATTTATATAGGCTACATCAAACGTGGCCTATAATATATATTTTCCTGCTTTAACAGTTGAACATGCCGTAGCGTTTTAGATAGCCTGCATATGTACGGAATTACAAATGTTGTCTTTTCAATTTTCATAAATTCCACATAATCCATGCTTCAATGTGTATATTAATTATGGTAGTCTACAATATTGTCTCCAACTACATAGGACTAAAAATGCACAGATAATGTCAAGCAAATACATTTATGTAAATGTTTTGTAATTACACAGAATTCATTTAGTGTACTACATTCTTACACACCCTACTGTAGATGCTTAAATGCTTGCTGTTATAATGTGACTTAAAATATGGCTATTTCCATATTTGAATCTACTTCCATAGATAATCACAGCTATCCAAATATTCAGGCTAAAATGCATAACTTGACTAATATCGGGTACATTTATTTTATTCCGTTTGTCAATCAACAAACTCCAAAACACTACATTTATTTGTATTTTATTTTTTTAAATCTGTGTAAATATTAAACTGTACAACAGCCCATGCGCAGAGGTCATATTCAGCGCATCCAGCCATTTTGATATGAAATGAAAACATCAATCGATCATCATGTGTATCTCTTTCTCTGCTCGTTTCCATTTCCCAGGCTACAACAGCAGGTCTTATCCGGAGGCTCGGTTCGGTCTCTGGCGGACGAGGACGGAACCGTGGACCGACTTGGAAACGCCTCCAGCCCTGAGGCCAGTTTGTCGAGCAAAGCCGCGACTTCGGCGATTTCCATCACTTCCAGCGACAGTGAATGTGACATCTAATGGCTCATAGAGCAGTCTCATAAAAGATGAAAAATAACCCGGAGATCTCTACAGACAATCTAATGAAACAGTCTAGTGCCTGTGTTGAAGAAAACAAACTGTTCTCAGATAGCTGCCAAAACGATGCGAGGGATATGTGACTGAATGCGTCTTTTAGGCCTACATCATATTTGTTTCCGTTTCACACGTGGATAACTGAACTTAATATGGACGGAAATTATTGATGATCCCCAGTCCCTGTAAGGGAAGACTATTATACCAATGCCTCAAGACGAAATTAAATTGAAAAAAAGGAAAAGGGAGAAGACATTCGCTCATCTAACCTGCTGTTTTTTGTGGGTATTTCATGTTGAAAAAAAAAGACTGTGATATTTTTACTTTACTTTAAAAGTTTTATAAATAATGTTTATTTACCTATTTAAACAATTGGCATTCGTCTGTTAGAATTTCATATTTCATTTGCTTGGTGTTTTTAATATTTACCTTGTGCACAGGTTAAACTGTTGAGCATGTGCGCTTTAGTAAGTATGTGTTTCAGTAAAAAGAAGGTAAATCTAACTTAATAAAATAATTGTTGATCAAGATAATCAGCTTAGTCCTTTTATTTTTTAATTGCAGTTGAGAAAAAAAGCAGTGAAGCGTGAACATTGTCCTAACTCAGCCAATGATTGTTATAACGAAATTATAACAAGAACTAAATATTAAAACTGTTAATATGTTCATGTTTTTAAAGGTACACTAGGCAGTTTGCGCCCTGACTGTTTAATTGACCAACATGCTCTGCGTCAAGTAATGCAGCTTGACGGCGCGAGGTCAGAGAGAGGCCGGCTCACTAACTGAAATGATCTCTACGAATAAACACAAATACAAGAATAGCAGAGTGTTAAATGCTCCTTTGCGGTTGGCAATGAGATACACATTTAAATCAATTTTAATTTCCCATGTTTGTATTTTAATTACTGAGGCAAAAATGAAACAAGAAATCTTTACATACACTGCCCATAGGCTACATTTATCTACCGTTTTGTGCAGCTATCAACCCAATTTAGGTCAAGAAATTAGGAATGTTCATATGCTTACTGTATATGATGATGACGTATAGCATAGAGCATAATGGTGGTTTTAATACATTATTTAATTAGTGTACATAACACGATGCCAGTATTCAGACGTTATTTTACCATCAACGTGCACAAGAATTACTGTGGGAAACACATATTGCGAGAGAGTATGAGAGAGAGCGTGTGTGTGACAGAGAGAGCATTTCTTTCAAACCAGGGGCCAAATGGCTGAATATTTCGTTTCTATTGAAAATAAGGGCACATGAAAAAGTCTTTCTAGCAGTCAATAAGGTTGTCAAACTGGTCAGCGGTAATCAGTGCTAATGATGGGCTCTAGGTCCCGCCTGAACAAAGAGGCCCTGCCAGTGTTTTGTGAGAGGAAGGGAGCAAGGGTCTCTCTCAAAAGAAAGCTCACTACGAGGCTGGTCTGGGCCACTGAAATCACAACTTTACCGAGTGTGTGTGTCTGAGGGTGGGCGGTAATGGGTATAGCTGCTACAACGTGATTGACCAACTAAAAGGATTTAATTATCAACTGATTGTTTTTTTACGTGTAGGTAGGCCTAGACTATATGCTCAAAGCAGAACATTGTTCGTCATAACAGGCCCATGTGCATAGGGAGGGCAACAGGGAATACAAGGTATATACCGCTACAGTACACACATAGATGTAGCGTTTTCGATTGGAATGGCAATGGACTAAACAGTCCACAGAGTAGACATCTACAGTACACATTATTTAAACGGGAAACAAATGTCCCATATAGGGCTACAGGCATATGTCATCGTTGTGAAGGCATATAGGCCTACTAAATGTTTGATTGGATTTAATTTGCTTATGTGTTTTCTGCTTTCTGTCCCCTGCGACACGTGAATGCAAACTATAGGAGCAATATATGCCCTGATAAAACTGACGCCGTTGTTTGGCATCAAGGGAGAATGATCCCAAGTGGTGTGTCAGCAGAAAGAGTGAGTTGAAAGCATGGTAGCCTTGGTATCTATGGCGAGAAGCCTGAGTCTTACAACGTCCTTGTTATTATTTTTGAAAAAAAAAAAAAAAAAAGAAAGAAAAATTATAGCATGAATTATATTATACTCTATGCTGTATATAAGCTATATAATAGCCTTGCCAGCCTATTTCTAGTGATCATTATTCAATATTTTAATTTAATTATATTTCACTTTAATAGTAATAGGCTAGGTCCAATAATAATAATATCAATTATTATATGTATTTGTCTGTTTTCTGTCGTCGCTGGTTTTTTAAGGTTTGTGTGGTTTAGGGTGCTTGCATGGCTTAATAGGAAATTGATATTTTAAAATTGCCTGTAGACGGTTATAATAGGCTAATGGAGGGCTAAACATGATATTTTCACTCACAAACAGTTTTCCTTTCCGGTATATGACTACTTGAGAGGACGAGGTCACTCAATTGAAGCTTGACTATTTGAAGAGCTCTGTCCTCTGCCCCCTTCGTTTGTAAAACTAAAGCTCTTGAGAAAGGGGTGTAGGCTATTACTCCATTCTGTACACATAATCAAAACTAAGCAATATTTTTTATTATTGTCCTTTTTAAGACCTAAGGTTGTTTGCTAATCTCTTCTAGCCCAACTGTCTAAAATTAGAAAATATTATGTAAAATTTGGTGTAGTTCATATCTCTCGTGTGTATCATGAATAGAATCACTCATATAAACCCAAGTTATTTGGAAAGACGTTGGCTTTGTCATTTCTCGTATTATTTTCAATAGCTTTTAGGCCTACTGGCCTTCACGTTTTCCTACGGCTACTATATATTTTTATGCAAATCTAAAGCATCTCACCACGTGTCCACTCAATCTTGGTCAGATTAAGAGAAAGGCCATCGAATGACATCAGCAGAACCATCTGCATGCTGAGGATGACCCCTGGTGGTGGCGTGGTCTGCGCTGCGAAATTCGTGGATTGGAGTAATTTGACTTCCTAGGTTCTTCAACGTCAAATATAACTATTTAAAACAAAAATATGTTTAGCGTTAAACCCATGATCATATCGTGTTTGTTTTTTTCGTGTTGTTGTTGTTGTCTATAGATATTATTTAAGCCTACATGCTGCATTTTATATTTAAAGAATAAGCGGACATACGCTTTTTATTTCAAGGCCTAGCGGTGTAGACCGATGGCGTACTGTCTGTGAGGGTCAACAACGAGAGCTCGACACAGCCGACACACTGGAGCCGTGGAGCTCGCGCAACAGGTTCAGCACCACGGACAGAGAACCAACAGGCGCTCATCCAGATCCAGCTAAAACCTCTATGGGCCTATACTAATATATAATACTATAGGCCTAATACAATGTTTTGAAACCGGCTATATTCAGAAATAGCAGGAAGACAGGAGAGTTATTTAAGAGTAACTGCACCCTACGTGTTTTTGAGCCGTCAACTAAATAATACTGAGCTGTGATGAGACACATCAATGCTGGTTTGACAAAATAACCGTTTTTATAAACAACGGTATATATTGGGTTGAACAGAAACACTCCGTCTTTGTTTAAGCTCATCCAAGGACCATGCTGACTTATAAGCGCACGATTGGAACACTGTAGCAGTACGTCAAGAAATATAAAAGATAATGTTAAATGCCACCCCCTTTTGACATTTTTCAAAATTGTGCAGTTTAGAGACTCAGAGCTGGGGGTGAAGTATAGGGTAGGCTAATTATTTTGGCACAACACCGTTAACGACACAGTGCGTTTAGTTTTTTTTTATTAAAAAATGTCAAGCATTGTGAAATATATGCATACTCTATGTATGCAGGTTTATCAGTAAATTGTATATAGCCTAAATTACATTAAATTGTAATTTAGGAATAAAATTATGTTTATGTCAGTGCTTGTTGGGAAGGTAATTCATTACTCTATATATTTACCACGGCCATAAGAATTATGTTAAGAGAATCTCCATATGAGTAGGCTTGTCGACTCACACCTGTATGACTGCTGTGGCCTACTTGGGGTTATGTAACTTGTAAAAGATAAGAAAAGATAAATAATGCAATATGTTTGAAATTGAACTAGCCGTCAAACACTCTTTTGAGATTCCCAACAGATAACTTCGAGGCTACTCTCACAGATTGTTCATGATCTAGACAGACCATCGGCTCTGCTTTTAAGCATTCTCTCTTCTCTTGAGGGTTGTGCGCTTTTGCATTGCTGCTGACCGATCAATACAATGCGACTTTTCGAGCCCGGTCTAGTTCGTTCACAATTCGTTAACTTACCAGGCACAATGCAGATAATACAAGCCAATTATGTGACTGGTGTGATTACAGTAAGTCAATCAATGTGCATATCATCAATATATTCTGTACACACAATGGGCCTAATGTGGACTGGGCTCCTCTGTCAGTTTCCCCGAGTCAGTCATCAACAGTTATTATCAAAAAGCGGACATTGTTTTGACAGGCGCTGTTGAAAACCTGGCTGAGCAATATGACAAGAAAATATGATCAGAACACAAGTAGTCTTTCATGTGGGAATTCGATTGACATGTCAGAGGATACACAATGCTTGTTGCCTGATTGAGGTCAAATTGCCTCCAGCAAACTCAATGAATTTTAGTGTAATTGAATTTAGTCATTAATAACTTCTTAGGCTACTAAGATAGCTTTCTTGGTTTGACTTAAGTCATATAACCTGTAACTGTAATCTATGGGTAGGCCAAAGTACAGACATAATATATGTAACAGACAACCTTGGCAATAAATGTCCAAACAGCCAGAATAACCCCCCCCCCATGGAATTCCCCACATGGCTGTTAATTGATGAATTATGAATTTTTAATGCGATGCAATTATTGTCCACTAGATGGAAACAGTCACTAGTACAAAATACTAAAGCGACTTGTATGATTGCCTGTGATGTGAACACTCACATGAAAGTAGAAAGAGTAATTTGCCTACATTTGTGCAGTTTATAAATGTAGGCTATATTGACAACATTAATGAAGAATGCAGACTTCCATTGCACAAAATGGAAGTGGAAATGGAGTGGTTTCATTGTGGCGGCTGATTGCTTCAGAACATCGCATGCTGAAAGGGAACGACGACCCAGCTATTGATAAACGTGTAGTGCCACTATTCTGTCACAAGATGGCGTACACACCACGTGTGGGAAACAAACTGCTAAATTAATTTCTCACCTAGAGATATTTGCATGTAAAATCTGTGTTTTTGTTTTTTTGTATTTTTTATTTTATTTGTTTGAGTTGTTAAACAATGCATATATGGTGTTTGATAGGTGTACAATGTACCATTTGCATCAGGTCCAAATTGCATCAAGTGAAATGTAGACATGGAGTTGACTATCTTCAAGTGAGAAATAATGTGCACCTATACTCAGTGGTGAGTGTGAACGTACACGTATCAGAAGGTTTGCGGGCAGGGCAATTGCACCAGTTGGGATTTTAAGGCTCTATATATAAACTCCTTGGTCTCTAGTTTCTGCAGCTGTCACCGAGTTTAAGTTCAGCACCTTGAGCTTTTCTCAGGCGTGCTCTCGCGTCGCGGTTGTAAACCATGCTCAAATCTTAAGTGAGCAGAAGACTTTCACCTACTGTACCCTTGAGGCTATGTCCCTCTCTCACCAACAGAATGTTCGAAATGTCCCATGAGCAGCTCCCATCCTAGCTGAGCATGGCCTACGCCTGGACAGAAGCCTTTTACCATCGCAAACAGCTGCTTCCCATGCCAAGGATGTCAGTGGCCCCGACCTGTTCCACCGTACAAAAATTACGAGGCATGCATGTCCCTGTGCAGAGAAAGTCTGGGGCCCCGTGAGGCTGCATTACTTTCCCTCATCAGACTTCATAAAATATAGGGCTCCAGTGGCTTTTCATGAGGCTTATGAACTGATAGCAACCACATATCAGGCTCCAAAGGCCACCTGTCAACTTCAGTGTGTCTAATGAGGGAATTGTCATCATGTGACATGAACCAAATTATCCCTATGCAGCTTGTGCTCCCAAAACAATAGTTTCTACTGTGGATATGTGTTTACTTACATCTTGATTGGCCCCTTCTCACCCAGTGAGAGTGAAGACCATGTTACAAACTGTAAAACTGATCTGCTCAGAATAATGAACAGATAGCTGAAGGTTTGAGAGTTGGACTGGAGTTACACCTTGTAAACATAACAAAATTTGACAAAAGGTGATATAGTAATAATCAAACAGCTGACACATACTGTAGAGTACAGTACGTTACAAACATGCTGTGGTTACACTGAAGTCAATGTAACAGAGAATTTAATTAATGTTTCATCTACTGTACTATGAAATATAAGGACAAAGAAAAGGTATGTAATTATAAAATATGAAACACATAATAAATACATACAGTAACCACTCATCTACAGTTTGTGTAGTTACATTCCTATAAATGTAACTAAGCCCAGCAGAGCAAGGTGTAAACCAAGGTTACGGGTTCAATTCCTCAGAGGCTTTTTTCTATAATTCTCTGTAAGGTATCACAGTTTACAGTATTGTGAGTAACCCGAAACATTGTGATTATTCTCAAAATTGAATGTGCAAAGCCTACAACAGTTTATACTCTTGGAGTAATACACTGTAATACAATACTGTCAAATTGCCCAGTAGACAACTGCGCAAAGGTTATGTGGCAAAAACAAAAATATTTATTCACGGTTTTCTGACATTTACATTTATGTTTACATTCTTATTATGTAACTTCTCATTAAAGCAAAACACAACAATACTGAAACCTATGAGTCACAGAGGTGGCATATAGGAAAACACAATTGTAGCTCACCATTAATTGTATGGCCTATTACATTCATCAGTGCACCAGCATTAACAGTATTGGTTGCTTTTCTAGATTTGGTCTATACTGGTGCACTGGCATAACCGGACCTGTTTGGAAAAGGGCAGGCACTTTCAATAACTACATGGCAGGTAATTGGATGAATCGTCTATCACCTCTATCACAGGCTAATGGCACACATTAAGTCAAACTGGAGCTAGCAAAATCAGGATGGTATTACAAGGCTAGCAGTGGTAATTAATATTAAAGGTACAACTGTGTTTAGAGACCTCTATGAAAAAGAGCCAATTAAAACGTTTCGCATAGTATTATCATCATGTTCATAGATCAACGGTTTTGATTCCATTTGTGGATGGTTGATATTTACTGAACTTTTGAGGGGACAAGGGTTAACGAATAACCTACATAAAAGGGGAAATTGCATTAATTATTACATTATATTTATAATCCTCCCATTGTGGGCACAGCATTATGTGGCATGTACTGTATACATGCATAATGCATGAACAGACTAGTGGACTATATAGGCTTTGTGAGTTTAAAGTGTTTGTATGTAGCACATGGGAACAGGCATGCACGTGCCCTCGCCGGAGTCCTCCTTGTGTATGTGTGCACTGTGCAGGAAACCTCAGTACCTCTCTAATGTTTAGGCCTACATATGTTTATATACTACATATAACCTACCGTTAGATCAGCAAGACATACACTTTAGGGCATATCCTTTGTTATCTTTAGGGCTAGGTTTATTTTCTCATGTGATATACAGTATCTAATTGCTCTGAAGTTTGTCTGCCCAACCTTCAGGCCTCACTGGAAGGTCCGTCCATTAGGGAAGTTCTGAAGCAACCGTCACCTGCCATTTGTCAATCAAACCCATATGTTCTTAAGTCAGCCCGGCTGGAAGGTGGAGCAGAGGAGATTGCTGCAAGGGAAATGTAGAGAGGGGTCACGCATTTTTATGCTATATTGGTGTTGTTTTACACACAACTCAAAACATGTTTTTAAAAGAGTTACCAAGCCCCCTATAAACACATTTTTATATTTAAACTGTTGTATTTTGGTTTGATGAAATATTCTTGATTGACTCAGGTTCAATTATTGACAGAACTGTGTCAAGTCGATAAGAATGTGCGGGATCTGCCCTCTACAGGTTATTGCAACTGCAGTGTGCTATTTGCTCATTTGAAAACGTGTGATGTCAAAAAGATAGTTACATCATCACACCTGTCTAGTCTGTGTTCCTCTAACCTTAGTGTGTGGGGAGGTCGTGTAAGCTTGTCTTAGCTCCCCTCTGCCTTGTTATTGTTTGACTGTTTGAATCTCCTAGCTGGATGCACTTCTGCTAGAATGAAGGGTTTGGTTACTCTTTAATAATTAATTATGGTCGCATCTAGCAGCTTAAACTCTACCCATTACAGTTTTCAGAGCATAATTGCAATGCACATAATGCCAGCATGTACTAAACATGCTGTTTGTATCATGTGGCAAACATTACTCTGGCTTGGGTTTTCCAGCATCAGTTATACAGTGTAGCCTGACTATCTGGTAATGCTTGTAAGCTTGGATAAATCTGCCATTTTATGGAATCAGGTTGGTCTCAACAAGCAGTAAATCAATGCAGATGTATTATGCTCAGCATTCTTGTCACACCGTCTATTTCTGGCCTTGCTGCCAGACAGGACAGTCATCATAAACTCAAAAATGCTGCAGAAGCATAGCTAGATATACTGCCTAGCTAGATATACTGCCGCTACTGTACATAGATAGATACTGTAGACACATAGATACCAGATAGATAGACACTGTATATAGATACTGTAGATAGATACTACATAGATTCGTTTATTTGATTAGATCAAATGTATTGTTCCTTCACTTCCATGCAATTTCGTGCATACAACTGAGAAATAGCTGCAACATGGTGAATAACATGCAGACGGTAACTACATCAAGTGCACATACTATATTGTTATTATTAATATTATTATTATTATTGATTCATTGACAGATTATGAGCCTGTGCGTGGGTTTGCACATGTGCTGAAGAGGTCTATACTGCACTAGTAGCGCTGTTCCTAATAACAGGGCTTATAGCTAGCATTCCACCCCAGGGGCAGCAGAACTGAGAGAGAGCCGGGTAATTACCACTGCCCACTGTCACCACGCAGCACATACCCCCCTCACCAGGGAAGGGACAACAAGGACATTCAATACTCCTGGGCTAGGGTGATTTGGCTTAGCAGCACTGTCGTAGCGCCGCCCGTCCTTTCACCCGAGGCAGGGATGCTGCCAACCTCCATCTTTAATGATGATCCCGCCTGGATGTGTGGCTGGTAGTGGGACGGGCAGTGCTACTGTCTCTGTGTGTGTGTGTGTGTGTGATATGAGACATACTGCAGGTGTGTCTACAAACTTACAAAGGTTTCTATACAGATCTCTGTATATATGTGGCTCTGCCTCATTCTGTCTCTCTGGTGTGTGTGTGTGTGTGTGTGTGTGTGTGTGTTTGTGTGTTTGTGAGTTGAGCGTGGAGGGTTGGTGAGATTCTGAACTTTTCCTTGAGTTCTCCTTTGACTGTGGTTCGATGCAGATTATGTGTTGCGTATTTCTTTTGAAACTTTTATATCTGTATGTGTTTGTAAAATAAAATAAATAGCTTCATAATTCAAATAGTCTCTTCTGTTATTGTCTTTGCAAAAAATGAAGCACAATGTAAGTCAGCACACATATTTATGGATGCTTGTGTGTGGGTACTATATGTTTGAAAGTTTTACTTTACTTTATTCTACTTCAGAAGTCAACTTTTATTCTTTGCGTCTCTCACCCTGTCTGCCTGTGCTCAATGAAGAGACAATCCCTCAAGAGAGGCTCTTTAGAAAACACTGTAGGCCGGTAGTGGGATGTT
Organism: Aphredoderus sayanus; assembly: GCA_027564795.1. NCBI lineage: Eukaryota > Metazoa > Chordata > Actinopteri > Percopsiformes > Aphredoderidae > Aphredoderus > Aphredoderus sayanus. The sequence continues at coordinate 2,544,624 of JAODUG010000015.1, read as the reverse complement.
TATTTTCTTTAGTGTATGCATATCTGGAGGGGTAGGGGCTGGGGGCGG
>JAODUG010000015.1:2525885-2535961 GCA_027564795.1 Aphredoderus sayanus | reverse complement strand
GAGAGAGAGAGAGAGAGAGAGAGAGAGAGAGAGAGAGAGAGAGAGAGAGAGAGAGAGAGAGAGAGAGAGATTGAAAATGCTTGAGAAATCAGACTTTATCATAAAGCTAAAGAAAAAAAATAGAATGCCATTTCAGTTTCAAGATACTACTTAACTGGTTATCCATACAAATTCAATGTGAATGCCTGTTCTCATCAGATACTGGGAATCAATGGGAATCAAAAAAATGTTTTTAATAAATAAATCTTATACTTATTTTTTATTAATTAGTCTGCCCTGAATTCACAAAAAGACGATTCTTAATGTGTATAACAATTTTCCAGCCACCAAATATAAGATTTCTCAAAATGAAATAAGAACATATTAATTAAATTATAAATCTTAAGGTTTTTTATGATAATGTGGTTGCTGATGATTTGCCCCCCCCAGAAAATCTTTCTGATCAAAGATTTTGAGCCCAAGTGTAGTTCTACATTTCAGGGAACTTGGGGCTTACATGGGCACCATACTGTCTCGAATGTTTTGTCTGGGCTGAAACACAAAACCAATCCATTAGTAAACGAGTTCTGTGTGTCACTGCTTCGTGTTTTTTTTTTTTTCTTTTTTTTTTTTGAGACATAGATCGCATTTCCTTATCTGCATCAGGATTTGCAATTCGATTCCCGTGCAATATGTTTAAGAACGGGTTAGGCCTGAGAAATATAATTTTCTGCGAATGTCCCCTAAACGTTTCAAAACGATCGCCTTTGTGCCACGAGGAGTTCTATGGAGAAGAGTGCATGAGGAACCGTCGCGTGTTGTGTGTTGTGAACTATATTGATTCAGTGACACCTGTAAAAACAAAACGTCTACCTCGACGTGGAATGAAAGGCAGCTGTGGACAGCTTCATTTCCAAATCAAATTATTAATAGACTATAGTATGGACAAAATGTAATCCACCGTAGCCTATATTCAAATGAAAGATAATTAAATAATTGGTTGTTTGGTGATGCTTTTTTATGTATGTGCCAAGGAGAAAGAGAAGTTATAGTGTGGCAAAGGTAGGTAATCCCATTTATGAGCTTCATTTCCGTTTTGTATTTTACATTCATTTAAATTGGAACTATAGACGCTGGATTTTGACATAAGATAAACCCAACAGTAGGATCAGCTTTCACTGATAGGCGTAGTAAAATTGGTCTTACTAAGGATGCTGCCTACGTAAAAAAGAAATTATTTGTCTGTATCTTTTTTCAAAGGAGTAAGCCTAGTTCTAAACATAATATTCATTAAAATTCAGGCGTACAGGTACAACGTACATGTGCCTATTCTCTTCTAGTTAAACTGTATTGCTGTATTTGACTGGTTCTTCTGACACCGCTAGTGTCTGTTCTGGGTCCGACTTGTTAGCCGGTTCTGTAAAGCTCAGTGCATCAGCTTCAGCTTCAAATGAGCTGTCTGCTCTCGGGTTTCTATAATATCTCTAGCACATTGCGGCGCGCCTCCTCCTTTAACCCGAGAAGCCAGGGGTACGCACTCGGTCTCAGGTCGTGATTATTTCAAGATGTGGCCCCCTTGGGCAGCGAGGACGGCCGGCGACATCGTCTGCAAATACGTACTCCGGTGGAGGGGAGAAAAAGGAGAAATTCTCAACACTAGAAAACACTTCATAAAAATGTCACCATCAAAAAGAACGTGTTTCCCATCGGTGGGTTTGTTTGGAGGAAAAAACTGGGGGAAAAAAACGACGAAGGTCCACCGGGCTGCATGGGCCCATTGAGCCAGTCAGCAGCAGCTGTTTTTCGCTATATCGAAATCAAAAGTGCTATTTCAGCTGGATTCCGAGACAAAGTCGATACTGTTTAAATTGCCTGAAAAATATCGAAGGTTCTATGACTTTTTTGAGACATTGAAATCAACTTTGGATTTACATATAATAGGAATAAATAATCATTGATATTAATTAAAAGCAATATATTATCAAAAAACAGTTAATACATGTATAAGCCGACAATTAATTTAATCATTGTCTTCTTTATTTAGGTGCAAAACCATTTAAAGAATTGAATAGTATAAAATGTTTGTCCTTATTGTCCTGCGTCATATATATTAATTGGTTTATATTAATTAGCCTAAAATAATAATTTGTCAGGTATTAGATTGTCGGTTTATTCAAACAGCATATCGGAATGTGGCTTTAATTTAAGCAACGTGTTAAAAAGGATTTATTCTGGGAAGTGAAAGGCACTGAAAAGGCTGCTCCTTCTCTCAAAACAAAACACAACTGTTGACGTGAGTGAGTTAAATGAAATTGGAGCTGCAATTATCAGCTTAACAGAGTTTCCTGTCATGTTGGAAAATTAGACCTGGTACAAGTGCACTGGGGTTAGCCCCCCATCAAAATCATTACGCGTTTCCTCGGAGGGCCACCTCCACAAATATGCAATTATTGCCCCAGCTTTTACAGTAGCCTCTTCGGTAAACAGGCCTCAGGCAGAGAGAGACGCTCTTTTTGCTAGTACAATTATTCAGCTCTGGGGATGAAATAGGTAAACAAATAATCACACATTTAATAAGCAAACGCAAGCAAAATAATTTGAATGGGCTGCGCTATTTTGTGTGCATACTGGCAGGGAGGGGGCGCCAGGCTATTATCAACGTCACGATGTTATTACATGTTATGGTGACACTCCATAACTGTGACATACTGAAACAAAATGTATATCTTAAAAAATATTATAGACGTTAATGTTTTGTTGTTTAGTTCGTAAAGTGACATTTTCATAGAAATATACAAATGTAGTTCAGAAACTTAACGGAAAATTACGTTCTTCTCACAACTTGCAGCGCAGGTATTCCTAGCCACGTTGAGTTGGAGCTAAATATGCATTGCTCTTGTTATAAAGTGTGTGTATGATTCTTCCTGGGAAATAACATGTGACCAGTATGGTGTAGACATGATGCAGCCTCCCAGCTGGTGCGTTCTCCTCTCCCATTTCAACTAAGTGTGTGTGTGCACACACACACACACACACACACACACACACACACACACACACACACACACGGTAAAACACGTGTTGCAGGGCAGCTCCACCAGTGTAGGTTTCGTCCATTAGCCCACATATGGTAGACGTTGTACTTATTGTGCAGAACCAACCAGTGAATCTCCCCAGCTCACATTTTCCCCTCCCTATATATATGGCTGGCAGACATGACACGTGCACATATATTCACCCCTGTCATGCTAAGACTCAAAGATGTCAAATCGAGGTAAAACAAAATCTACAATGTAATTGTCACTTGTGTCACAACAATATTGTTGACTATGAGGCCCATAGACATGCGCGTTTACTGTTTATGGGAGGGGAGGGGGCGTTTCTCTCCGTGCCTCAGAGTAGGGTCTGCTACAGGCCTGTAGTGGAGGGTCTGTGTGAGCGACCCCTGCCCTCTCATTAGTGGGACGTGGAGCACTGGAGTACCATGAACCCCAGGTCATGTTACATATGGCTTGCAGTCTGCTGTGCCGCATTAAATGTCAGCTTTGAAACCATCTAGAAGATCAGAGGTCAGCGTTTTTAATAAGGCCTGGGGTCTGGGAGGGGTTCCCAACGTTTACGGCTTGACCACGTATGTTTTACGTTGCCCATTTTGAGATTGTTGACAAAATGTTACATCCCATGTTTTACTATTAAAAGTATGAAAAATTACAATATAATTTAGGTAGAGCTTGATGCCATGACCAAACTATAAAAGCAATCCACTCTATATAGTTTATTAACAAGAATTTAAAATGTGACATTGCTCATAAAATGCAATAGATAGCTGCTATAAGGGGGGGAAAATCCTCCTCCTTTCCTGTCTAATTTACCGGCACAATACCAGGGTGGAATTTGGAGGTTTGTGCCCCCCCCCCTCCCCCCGTGAGACCCACAGGACATGGGCTCCTGTTGCAAATGCCACATTGTTCTGGGCTCCAACAAAGCCATTTTCACCCTCTTCAATATTACAGGAGGAGTCACCTGATACCCAACAATCAGCTAATCCAATGCCCATGGCGACGGGGTCACCTGTGCACAGGTAACCTTATCCCTGCTGCCTGCCTCTCCCTCTCTCTCTATCTGGACTCTCCCATTTTTCTTCTCTCTCTCTGTGCCTCAACACTGAGCACAGACAAACGGCCTCTGTTTATTTGGGTCACTGGTTGGATCTTATAAGTCCACCAACCGCCCTCAGACCCAGCTCCTATGCTGCTGTGAAAATACTGCGTATAGGCTGTTTGTGCATTTGTCCTACTCACTCTTCATCTTGTCTGTTCAGTTGCGAGCCTGCTGAGTGAGTAAGTGTTGGGTGAAAATGTATGAATTCACGAATTCATGGACCCTCTTCCCCGAATCCCCCCATCCCCCCCAAAATAAAAACAGCAGTGAGAGAGGAGCTGAGACTACTTCTGGACAGAGGCCCAGTGTGTGTGAGTGACAGCACTTCAGATTCAGCCTTCCACATGTTGGAGGAACGATGAGGGTGGGGGTGGAGGGGGGCATTAAGGCCAGGCCAAAGAAGCTTGGGTTGGACTGAGCCGTGCCGCACAGACCCCCCACCCATACGGGCTCTACCTCTGGAAATCTCATTGCTGTTTATTTGAATTACAGGGGCTGAGATGAGAAAAGGAGGGCTAATGAACTCCAGGTTGCCAGGCATATGCAAACGATCACTGCAGGTTTGCAGAACGAGAGTAGCACAGGCTCACTGGATTACTACATGCCAGTTCTTCTCCATCTTAGCAAAGTTTGGCTACAATGAGCCTTTTAAATGTTGGGAAGACATATGCTTTTTGTGTGTCATAAATGTTGAAGTATCTGAGACACATTTTTTGAATTAAATGTTGAAAAATCCCAAGAGATGATTTGATGTTTAATAACAGTCCTCATGTGGATTCATGAGAAAACAGTGTTAGAAAGAAATGGGGCAGGAACTTTCATGTTTTTATAAATATAAACTTTTATTGCAGTATGGAGATTTAGAAAAATACATTCACATCATTTCAGACAACAAACATATAATTCAAACTAGGATAAAAAAAAAAGATGACACAATGTCAGATGTACTACATGCCTATGGCTTGCTTTTTGGTGTGTGTGTGTGATGTTTGAGCACTTGTAGATCATTTCTTTGTAATATCCATTCAAATTGGAGGGATAAAGTCATTATACCTGACAAATACAAAAGCTCCTGGTGAACCTATAACGACCCCAAGGGCACTAACGGACGGACGTGCGGTGTGATTGCCATGTGGTTGAAATGCACAATTATGGTCATGTATGTCGGTGTGAAATTAGACTTGTGTTGTGAGAAGCACCAGGCATGCTTGACAAATGGGCTCCACATTCTAGCAACTCTCCCAGGTCTTGCAGCCAAGAAGCGTGCCAATGGTTCGATGGTAGGCTACTCTAGCTAGCTTGTGCCTTTTAAATCTGCTGCGTGACATCACACAGTACCCATCTTGTGTTCACGAACTTACATTCGGTGTTGACAGAGGAGAAACGTAAAAAGGCACTCGTGTTTTAAACATTGCAATGCCTCACACAAACTATCCCAGTTCATCTCCATTTAATAAGGCGTGGCCGTAAAAAACACACTGCATGTCGGCCTTTCTTCAAAATGAGTGTTCACTCACTCATTGCTCTGTTTACAGGTCAACATCATACTGTACACACTGAAGATATATTTGCATCAGTCTTTGTAGAAAAATAACCTTTAAGTTTACTGACATTTTGAGACACGTCAAAATGAAATACAACATAGCATTGTCAAATCTAGTTAACATTCTCTGAGCTGCAGCATTATAAATGACAATTATGTGATGAACCACATGTATAAAGACAATGTGACCTTTTGATCTTCCATATCAAGTTACTACTTGTTGAGGCTCGAAATCGGGTTCATCAAACGATGAAATGGTATATTTTTTAATGAGGTCATTTTGACAAGCCCCCTCAAAAACGAGGGCTGTTTGAAACATGTATGATATTCTGTTGTAGTATTGTTAGGTAGTGCAAATACTAAAACAGAATAATGCAATCTGACATTCTATGTAGCAAAAAGGCACATTCATTCACTCAAGTCCCATTAACAACACCCGCTATGCTGAGTCATTCCTAGCTCTTTTAATAGAAGTATGAATTCCAGTAACTTGAGATGCATTCAGAGAATTTGAGGCGCTTACCAAAAGGAAAAAAATGTTGAAATCAGCAATGCTGTGTGTGTAATGAGAGTCCTACAGTATTACTGTATGTGTGTGCAGTCCATCAGTAAAGCTGTAGTGGTTTAGGAGGCCATTTTCACTGAGACGTTTTTCTTCCCCCCCCCTGCAGAATGACCTTTTTGGTTTGAGCCAGATGATGCATTTAGTTTGGAGGAACATCCTGGTCACATGACTTGGGTCAGTCCAACACCTGCTTCTGCAGATCAAATCCACTCAACAGGAAGTAGCAGGTGTTGTCTATAAAAATGCACATTTAAACATGGCTCAAATTCATACGGGGACTTCCATTCGCAAGTAACGGTTGTAATATTTTGTTTTATGCACAGGGCTTATAACAGACGTCAGTAGATTTATTATAGGATAAATTCACAGCGCCAACCAAAAGGGCTTGGATAGAGTGCATTGTAAAAGTCAAATGAACACAATGTCTGCAAATAATTTAACATTTAGAGGAAATGAATTGTAAAAAAAAAAAAGAAAAAGAAAAAAACCCCACACTCACGCACACAAAAGGTAAAAAGATTCACTACATCTCGGGCAGAGTGCTTCTGAGAGGGGATAGCCTACGAGTTAAAGGTCAGCCATCTCCTCGTCCAGCTGCACTGTTTGTAGTTTGGCTAGCTCCTTGCCTTCCACAGCCTCCATCTCGCCACACATCGCCCTGACGATATCATTCAACCCCCCCGAGCCGCCCGAGCCTCCCACCTTGCTGTCCGACAGGTTCAGGTAGCTACCGTTCATGCCGGGGCCCAGCATGTGCGCCGGAGGGGCCGGCTGGCCCTCGTGGCCCCCGAGGTACTCGGCAGGCTGCAGGTGATGATTCCCGGTGTCCGCCTGAGCCATCAGCGGCGTGCTGACAGTCAGGGTGGTGTACACCTCTGGCTCGGGGCTGGAGGAGCTGACAGGGACCTCCTCCGGGGCGGAGGCGTAGGCGATCTGGCCGCTGGCGTCCAGGTGGAGTCCGTGGTGGTACGGGGAGTACACCCCGCCCTCCAGGGGCTCCTTCTTGATGGTTCCCATGCTGTAGAGCACGGTGCTGTGGTGCAGGGGGGCCATGGTCAGCTTGTCCTGCTGGTAGGAGCCCTCACTGGAGGAGCTCACCGCTACGTTGCTCAGAGGCATGGTACCTGCCGTCAGAGAAGCAACATGTCAAGACACGTCGCAATGGCTTTATTTACATAGTTGCAATGTACGCCTACACGTTTCTTTCTTTTTTGCTTCTATTTTTCTTACATGAGCCCTGAGATTAACCTAGACGTCATATCACTGTTGTGTGTCTCACACACTTCATGATCTCCGGGCCAGACCTGCACATTCACCTCCGAGACCAGAGAGTTGTTCTGAAGACCAAGGGGGCCAACAGAAAACCATTTTATAAATCAGACTTTCCTTATTATTCATGCTGCTGCGGCTTTCCCTGCTTTATGTCAAAGTACGCAATGTAATGGTTCCGTCCCGTGAGTGGAGGCTCTTGGCTCGCCGGTCGTCTGAAAACACATTTCCCCATCTCCCTGCTCTAGGCTGCAAACAGTGTAATGATGGTGAGTGACAGTGACTCCACAACCCGTGTTCTATTCATCTCCAGAGGGGTGTGTGTGTGTGTGTGTCTGTGCTAAGTAGTAGCATCAGTAGACAGCACAGTGCATATAAATGAATGAATCCCCAGGTGCCATGACAGTTGGTGCCATAACGTTTCCCTGCAGCGCAAGATGGCGGACAAATGGTAAAACAAAGGAAAGCCACATACCATGCAGGGAACCCACCTTGCGTGATGGTTGAGGATGAGGAGGACAGGAGCGGAGGGAGGCCCACATCGCTGTTGAGCAGCGAGCCCCCGTCGCCGTCGGCGCCGCCGCCGGACACCTGCACCAGGCTGTAGCCGCCCAGCTGCAGGGCGCCCCCAGACGAGGAGCCGAACGACAGCACGGACGAGCCCCCGTTTTGGGCGGCCATGCCGCCGTGCACGCCCTCCAGCTTGACCTCGGAGCCGTTCACACAGCCGGCGGCGTAGGTGGCGTACTGCAGGCCCGAGGAGTCCTCGCCGCCGCCGCCCAGCCCCTTGTCCTGCATCTGCATGTCCAGTCCAGAGCCCCCCAGCAGGACCCCCGAGGGCCGCAGGGGGTTGAAGGCCAGCGGCTGGATGCCCAGGTTCAGCCCGTTGAAGAGGATGTTGCCAGGCGCGTGGAGGTAGGGGGAGCCGCCGTTGTGGAAGGCCGTGGAGGAGGCGTGGCTGGTCACCAGGCTGCCGTTGTAGAGACCCCCGCTGCCGGAGCCCGGCGGCATCTTGATGTCCCCGATCTGCTGGATGACCACCCCGCCGTCCAGGGACCCCGCCTGCAGGGGCAGGTTGCCGTGGGTGATCGTCCCATCTGAGGAGTTGGACAGGGGACGGGGAGACAGCTCCTCTTGCCCTTTGCTGGACTCGTCCTCGGTACTGTGGTTTCCATCTGATTCACTGCAGGGTGAAGATAGAAACATGACATGTAAACAACACAAGGATTTGTTTGTGGTCTTGTGGTATAGACTGTATATAAAATGTATAGACACTGTATATAACATGTATAGACTATACTGTTTATAAAATGTTAAGTTTATACTGTATATAAAATGTTAAGTTTATACTGTATGGGCTGACAGGGATCTGGACAAGGGAAAGCAAATCTTAAGGTCTGTGGTAAAATGTTAATGAACTATGCTTAATGGCACACACGTTTAGATCAAGTATTTCAGTACAAATACTGAAATGTATTGCAAACACCATTTGACAACCAACTGTTGAGTAGTAGCCTATGTTTAAATCCTATGTCTTCCATGACAAAATTAAAATAAAAATGTTATTAACTCAACTTCACTATATGACCAAATATTTGTACCTTGCATTGAAAAGATAAGAAAAATCAAAGGTTATATACTTGACACTTGTTACTGTGTTATTACACGTAGGTCTATGCTTGTGAATGCGTTAAGCAGTTACCCCATATAGCCCTCCGTTGGTCACGCTTTGCTGCCCTGACAACAACAATCAACAGTGGACGGCCATTCGGCCAACCATTTGGCGCAATAAATTCCGCAGTGACAAATGCCAGCAATGGTGGCGTGAGTGACTGCACAAACGGTCTAAATACTTTATCTTTATTATTTATATTAACCGGTGTTTTAATTTCACTTTGAAATTTGCTGTAAATTACATAGTCCTATCTGATAAAAATGACACCAATGATGACTGCTATCAAAACTGTAAACCGTCTTCTAGAGTGATTCAAACAGCTGCAACCCTGCCCCCCGGCACTCCAACTCTCCCACCCCCACACTTACACAACACACGCACTCTTTTAAGAAAAGGACCATTGATAAAAGTAGCTATGAGTTTGGTGATTACCATGTCGCTGTTCGACAAATCCAGTAGATCAAGAAACTTACAACACAACATTAGTTTTTCACAAATAAACTATTGTACACGATGTGTGTGTGTGTGTGTGTGTGTGTGTGTGTGTGTGTGTGTGTGCGTGAGTGTGTGCGAGAGAAGGAGAGGTCACCTACACCAGGTGTGCGCTTGAGTTTTGTTTATAGAAAAAATCATGAAAGAAAACAAACTTATGTCTGTGTGAAGAATTATGAAAGAAGCGCTAAAGGGGATATTGTAAAATCCCCTTTGGTCGTCTGAAAGAAAATGGGTAATAAATGATTTATGTGCTGACACACACACACACACGCAAGCACAGGCGCGCGCACTCTCTCTCTCTCTCTCTCTCTCTTTCTCTCTCTCTGTCTCTCTCTCTCTCTCTCTCTCTCTCTCTCTCTCTCTCTCTCTCTCTCTCTCTCTCTCTCTCT
>JAODUG010000015.1:2502878-2516200 GCA_027564795.1 Aphredoderus sayanus | reverse complement strand
CCCCTGCACGACAGCAGCGTTCAAACTGCGCCACAGCGGCCTAGTTCAACAACCAGCAGCCAGCTGCACAGCTCTTGCTCCCACACTGGCCGCCATCTTCCTCGGCCAAATAAACGCCATTTTTTCGGGCCGCCATACTTTTCTACACCGGGAAAATATGGCGGCGCCCATCAACACATAAAACATGGCTTCCCATAAAAACAAAAACATTTCAAATGGATTATAAATTGTTCAGAGGGTGGAAATAAGTGCAACTTTAGACACCAGACAGAGGCCTAGCGAGGCGCGGCCGCCGCGTAGGGAGACAGAACAATGCGAGCGACCAGCTTGCAGGAATTCAATCCGGAGTCACAACTTACCTGATGCCCACATAGTAACTGAAAACTCCCCCTCCAAAGTCTTTATTTGAACCTGCTTCTGTTCCCATTTCCTGCCAATTTCTCCGCCGCTCAAATAGCTCTTTTTGCCTGATTTCTTCCCGCTTCCTCCCTTCTTTGCCCGCCCGGCCGAAGAGCTTTTCCCCGCGACAGTAACCAATGTCTGTTCGATATAGTCCTCCTCCACAGCGGGGACTGGGACAGGAATGAGGATTTGGTCCTCAAACCCATCGTCTGTATGAAGTTCAGAATCACCATCACCCACCACTTCTTCTCTGGTTTGCACCAAAATCACCTCTTGGTGATGGTGAAGTGAATGTGGATCATCCGAGTCAAGAGGCTGCAACGCGATCATGGGTTGATCATCGTCGTCTCCAACAACTGTTGTCTCGATAGTCTCCACTTCGACTTCGTGGAACTCCACTATTTCAGCTGGCATTTCTGACCCATCTGTTTCTATGTACAGGGTATCACCCGATGCCATTTTCCCCACTTAAAATAAAAGTATCTCGCCGTCTCTCCTGTCTACTCAGCCTTCCTCCTTCGATAACACAACTCCACACAGTTCAACTCTCGTCGCCACTACTCTCCAGTTACGTGTTCTCGCGCGATGTCCTAAATGTTATAGGGTACATTTCGTAATATGATTTGTACAACATACAGAAAAAATGTATAGGCATACTTATCAATATATTATATATTTTGTTGTTTATATAATGTTATACCGTTATAACCAAAGCTAATGTCATTAATGGTCACTGATCTTATAGTTATTAGGCCCTACAGGAAAAATAGGTTTAAATGTAGATGAGCATACATTGCTTAATGTGAAGGATATTCGTTTATTATAGCCTCTCTCTCTCTCTCTCTCTATCTCTCTCTCTATCTGTCTGTCTATCTGTCTGTCTATCTGTCTGTCTGTGTGTGTGTGTGAGAGAGAGTTTAATCTGTGAGTATTAGGCCTACACATTCAAATAAATTAATGTCACGGCAAACATGTCGTTGTTTTTATATTTTTCATGAAACGAAAAGTTCCGGTGACCAACAGAGGTTATTTAAAAACGTATATCCTGCATTGGCATTAATAGTGTGTAACAGGTGCCCAAACAACTTTTTCATTGTGGGAGGAGTTTGAAGTCACACCTTACCATCCTTAGTTTGCTTACAGTGGGTGTGCCCCGAATACACTCAACACTGTCGCCGTACGCATGTGAAGTACTCTGCGAGGATAGACATGGGAAAGACAGGTGGAAGAGGTGACTTTGAATGGGTTTACAATGATCAACCTCATACATCAAGAAGAAAAGAAATATTAGGTAAGATTATTTAGAACATTTAAATACCAAACTATGAAAATAATACATAGATTTTATATATGAAAAGTGTTCTGTAAATTAAAGATTCATCTTGAGCTCAGCATTACTCAGAAGTCAAGACGCGGCTACGTCTTAGCCGGTTCAACCTGTTTGCTGTTGCCTAACAAGCCATCAGCTCTCAATAGAAAGGATAACAGCATAAATGCGTGCGGCAGTGTACAGTGTCCTCCTTCAACTAAGTTTTGTTTTAAAATGTTAGGAAAGTAAATATACAATAAAATGTGTTTAAGGTTTGTCCAAATAGAGTCAAAGGTCCTTTATGTGCTCTGAAGCAGCATTAAACAGGATTTACTGGGAGTGGCCTTTAAGGGGAATTAACCTGTAGGATAAAATAAGGGTTAACCAAAGGGATATGTGAAGTAAAAAAAATAGTGTTTACATACAATGTTCATAGTGGGTGGACAATTAAGGATAGACTCTAATAGTGCTGTTGGTGTAAACTGCCTGACCAAGAAGAACAGAGATGAACAAAATGAATCACAGTGTATTGATGGCAATTGGCTTGGGAGCAGTTTGCAGATTTTAAAGCAATAGTCTTCAGGTCAATATGTTCTAAGACTCATCTTGCGAGCTATGCTTTTCATACATTCCTTATCATATTCACATCATGCCATAGACAACCTTGAGGTCTTGACGCCTGGACATACATTATCAAGACATATCACTTTATATCTCAGCATAAATAGTTGGAACATGTGAGTGACCTAGGTCACGTCACTACACATTATGTGCCTCCACAGTGCCAAATGTTTTAAGTTGAATTATGTGAATTGAATAAAAACTTTTTCTGTATTGCAATGCAACACAAAATAAATATTTTGGTTGTTAAAATACCATCTTCATTATTTGGCATAATATTCAACCCAGTATTCATAACTTCAGAAATATTGTTCAAATTCAGGTTAAAATTCAGTCTTAACATTCACCATATATCCGGTTATTCCACCACCACCTGACCAATGGAATTTGATTACAATAGTGTATCCGCACTCCATTGCTCTTTCCTGTGATACCCGGCCGGATGGCAAAAGTTAAAGGTGAAGTCAGTGATTGTAAGTGAGTGATTTTTGTCAAATTCAGTGAATATCTCCTCACGATCCATTATTTGTAGCTTCTGTTTCCGCACTGAAATATAATCTGCAATTTCTCCTTGATTTTTTTGGAAATGAATGCATTTGGGAGGCAGAGTTTTGAGTTCAAATATATATTTACCCACCCAACAATATTTACCCGCCTGAAGGTATTTTAACATCCAAATTCAACAACAGAAACATTTGTCAGAAAAAATGCATATGTTGTGGTTTTTCTTTCAAGGTATGTCACATTACAAGAAAAAAAAATCAAGCATTGTTATTGTTAATTGTAATGTGAATAATTGAATTCACATTGCGTAACATGCAGGATATTTGGCACTATTGTATTTCCGTAGGACATACTTCTTCAGTTGAACACAGGACAGGTTATTAGAAAATGATATTGCAGGCTATAGTATAATACCAATGCCTTTCTTGAAGCTTAATAGAGTTAAACATGTAAAAAGTCTTTTTTATTTTAAATACTAAATGCTTGGAGTATTTTCAAGTTACATATGTATTTTCAAAACTGTAGTTTTGTTTCTTGTAATCTACAACAATGTACTCATAGCAGGTGCAGCTGACACTCAAAAGGCTTGCTAAGTAACACATTTCTGTTGATGACAAACACACAATACAATGTACAACAGGAATAAGGGATTATGTAGCGTAAGCGGAGTAGGAGTAACTTGTTGCTAAGTCACCACAGCCTTTTCTTCCTTGTGGGTTTTGCTACCCTGTGATAAGTATAACAATGTTGGATTGGTTTCCTCTTTCTAAATTTATTAGAATTTGAGCTGAACTTAAAAAAAATATTTATTAAGCCATAGGCCAACATTGTTTTTGTAATAATTGTCTTGGTAATACTGTAGGCTATACAAGGCCACATCAAGGTATTTGTGTTGTACTGTCCATTGGTCGACATTGCTCTTGTGTAAAGGAAACATTTAGAAGGTGATGGGCTGTGTGACACTATCATAAATTATTAAAGGTGTTTATTAAAATGGCAGGGTACCAGATCAACACCGTTTCACTTTATAGAAGAGGTTATATCTGAGGTTGATTTATTTTTCCATACTTTTCATAATTTAAATAGCATATTGTCATGTATATATTTTATACATGTATATACTGAAATAATATTTTAGAAATTGCATGGCCTTGATTGTTCAATAGATATCTGCAATTGCCGTTACAAATGACAAACGTGTAGGGAGCAGATACATTGATGTTAACAGGATTGTGTCTTAGAATAAATGCCTGCAATGATATATCTGAGCTACGCATTTCATAATTAGTATTGCCACCACCTCCGCAGACAACCAAATGCACTCTGTGTGGGACTGTGCCTCCACAAGACTATGCACTTATCCTCTTCTGATCTTCAGTGTATGACTTCAGTGTATCTCTATCTTAGATCATTCGATATCTATCCATATGGTGTAAGGTTTGCTTTTCTCTGCTGATTACTTATCTGACTATAGATTTCATTTCTTACCTAGTTAATGGATTTCAGTTTATATGCTTTAGATAAGAATACACACCATGTAAATGTGTCTATAATTAATTTATTCAAACATATTGTATTTTCTTTGTCTTGCTAATAAAGGTTTTGCATACTGCTAGGGCACTAGGGAATTCCTTCCAAAGTCCTGATTTAATCTTCTCCAAATATTAACCATATAGAGTTTGTGTAAAAAGGCAGAGAAAAGGGTTAAACATACATGTTTGTCTTTTGGCTCTATTGGTCACTGAAACACAACCATGGTGTCAGATTTGCATAGACACTAATCAGATAAAAGGCAAATTACCTGTTTGTTTGCATGAACTGTCCATTAGGAAATTTGGAAAAATATGTGTATAGTGCAGAAGCATTTGTTTATTTTTTGCATTTGACATTCATTAAATAGGGGACTTTGTTTTCATTACTCTAACATCATATGATTACTGTCTTTGAGTATCATGTGAACCATTTCCTTATGTTAAATTAAATTCTCTCTGAGCAGGATATTAAACATATATCATCAAGCATATGTGATAAGAATATTACTGATGATAATAAGACTATAAATGATCTAATTGTTTATAAAAATATGCTATTAATATTTAATGACATGCATTAAAAATATATTGAAAAATAATCTTTCAGAACCCCTACCTGCCTCCATGTGTCAGTGATCTAATGAGATTCTTTATCCTTCTCCATCCACCCATCTCTCTCTCCCCAGCCAAGTATCCAGAGATCAAGTTCCTTATGGGTCCAGACCCCCAGCTTAAGTGGGTGGTATCTGGCATGGTTCTAACCCAGCTCCTGGCCTGCTACGTGGTGCATGACCTATCCTGGAAGTGGATTTTTTTCTGGGCCTATGCTTTTGGTGGCTGCATTAACCACTCCCTAACCCTCGCCATCCATGACATCTCCCACAATGTGGCTTTCGGAAACAAACTAGCAAAGTG
The DNA here is from genome assembly GCA_027564795.1 of Aphredoderus sayanus. Taxonomy (NCBI): domain Eukaryota; kingdom Metazoa; phylum Chordata; class Actinopteri; order Percopsiformes; family Aphredoderidae; genus Aphredoderus; species Aphredoderus sayanus. Next base: position 2,510,917 of record JAODUG010000015.1, on the reverse strand, counting down.
GAATCGCTGGTTTGCCATGTGGGCTAATATTCCCATCGGGTTGCCATACTCTGCCTCCTTCAAGAAGTACCACATTGACCACCATCGCTACCTGGGCGGGGATGGGCTAGATGTGGACATCCCTACGGACTTTGAAGGATGGTTTTTTTGTACCCCTGCCAGAAAGGTCGTCTGGCTCTTTCTCCAGCCTCTTTTCTATGCTATACGCCCCCTGGTGGTGAATCCTAAACCAGTGTCTCAGTTGGAGGTACAGAATGCAGTGGTCCAGTTTACAGCAGACTTCATTATCTACTATTTTTGGGGGCTGAAGCCAGTGATTTATCTCATTGCAGGATCTATCCTGTGTATGGGTCTCCATCCTCTCTCTGGGCATTTCATAGCTGAGCATTACATGTTCTTAAAGGGACATGAAACTTATTCTTACTATGGATGTCTTAACTTAATAACGTTTAACGTTGGTTATCACATGGAACATCATGATTTCCCAAGTATACCTGGCAGCAGATTACCTCAGGTGAGAAAAGGCATGAAATGAAGGCATGGCATTAGTACACTGAACAATGTTCTTATGCAGCAACTCAAATTATAAATTCTTGAATTATAAATAAACTGAAAGTGACTGTTATGAATGACAAATTAAAGTTATCAGTTTTATATTGTAAAACTAGCCCACTGTAGGGAAGGTTTAATTGTCCCTAATAATAATAATAATATTAATAATAATAATAATAATAATAATAATAATAATAATAAAGTGCAGCACAGAGGGACATGTGTCTGACCAAAATTTATGAAATTGTTATGATAACTAGACTCAAGCAGAAATGGAATAGGTTGCATTGTTCAAATATTTACTTGCTTTGTGTGAGTGATTAACTGTGTCAAACTCAATGTCTTATTACTCTCGATTTCATAAACTAATCTTCTTTTGTTTTCAATAGGTTAGGAAAATTGCTGCAGAATATTATGACTCCCTGCCTCAACACACTTCCTGGGTCAAAGTATTATGGGACTTTGTGTTTGATGAAAGCATTGGCCCATATGCGAGAATAAAACGGGAATATAAACTAGTCAAGAAAGAATAGTTGTGATGAACTGTAAAGGTCCCATTCCAGCTGTCCATGCTTGAATCAGTGAATGTACAGTTTGTAAATTGTTATTTACATGTACAGTGGAAGGAATGAGAGAGAGCTGTACTACAGTATATTGCCTGTTAGTATACCAGCTACAAACATAAACGGGCTCAACTTTGTGCTCATGTGGTTGTAACATTTCCTTTTCACCAATAGCTACTTGGTAAAAAAAGAAAGTAAAGTACCTATTTACCATAGTACAAAAGAGGTCACATATATTCTCATTAACTCAATTTATATTTCTTATATTTGCCATATTTTAAGGTACCCACCAATACATAAAATGTGTTAAGTCATAGTATTATACCTGTAGTCATATTCAAGTCATACCTGTAGTCAAACTTGTCTAATGTACTGTACCTTTATGTAAGAAGAGCTTTTCTTCAGAGAAACCACTTTATGAAGTTGGGTTCAACTCTTTCTTTCTGTAATCTGTAAACGTTTTGTAATGAGATGTAATATAATCTAACAAAATAATTTATAGTGAGACATTTTGAATACCATTTCTGTTTGAAATAATACTGTAAGAGACGAGTACAACATAGAGTGAACAAAAATATAAAGAGAGCATACAATAATGTCGTCCTGTGTCTTATTTGCTAAGTGGATATCTTGCCAAACTGATTAGTTAAATGTGAAATTCAGTTTAAAGGCAAGCTCTTTGATTGATTTCTATTTAAACTAGGGTTACAAAACACTGTCTTGACTTGAAACTCAGTCATCTTAAAGAGTGCTGAGTGGCTGGTATTTTCATTACTCCTCACCCATTTCTGTCTCTATCAGCCATGTTATGCTTATTTATTCATATACAGTATATGTTGTTTCAAACCTAAAGCGACCTGGGGTCGAAATTCAAGGAATGTCCCTTTCCTCTCACATGGGAAGATTGTTTTGAGTTATTGAGAAACAACACAGCACAACATAATGTAGATTGTTTACAGGTATATTGTTTTAGTTTAAATGAATTCACTTTTTACCAGTTTTAAAATCAGAATGTAGTTTGTTTTGAATGTGAGCAAATAGAATGCAACAATCAATAAAAGACCAATTCCTCCCAGCAAAAACCATATAGCTATAATCACCACATATCATCATTTTAATTCCAGCACATTTTAAACAAATTTTAACTGACCCACATTGCCAGAGCAACCCATTTTACAGCATTTTCCCGACCGCTACCATTTTGAAGTTCAACCTTTTAATATACAGAAAGGGGACAATTCATGGAAACAAACCACTATGGTAAACGTACCACCATGTATTAATAAAAAAAAATAGAATTTCTATTGAAAAAACGAATTTATAGAGAGGTGGTCATGCATATTGGGAGGTTCACAAAGCACAGGCTGACTAATAATTACTACTACATTGTTTTATATCTAGGCTAAAAGAGGTGGCACATTTACTGTTATGGGCATGTTTTGTGAATAATCCCCAAGGACTGATGTATGGTCTGACATACCAGCACTAGAGATACTTTGTAATGTTGTCGAGTTTTACAGCAGACATTTGATGTTTTTTTTTTGGTCAATCTCAAACCTGCTCTACTTCAATGTGCTGTGCCTTAAACAACGAGAGAATGGGCCATTTAAGAAGCTCAACTGATAAAATTACCTATTGTTCAACAATTCTGGAGAAAATATACACCGTCAGTACCAACGACGCTGTACAAAACCTTTTTAAATACAACCCAGTTTTGGACAGGTGAGTCTGCAGCACCATTTTTTGCCCTTTTGTGCTTGTTATCATAACATATCGGGATCAACAACAACAAAAGTAAATATAAAAGGCTGACGTAAATTGTGTGCAAGTTTCCTTTTCCTTCTATATCAATAAAATAATCATTGTCGTCAATGGCATTGTCATTATCATCACAGTTTTTTTTAAATAAAACAGTAAAAACTTAGAAAACAAAACCTTTTCGTATGACTCGGACTAAGAGAACAGAGTTGCAACACTGGGCTGACTGAGTCCATAGATACACAGAGAGGACCACTGCTTCTCCATACGTGACTATGTTCATCCTTTGATCCATGTCTATACATCGTCTGACCAATTAATTTGTCCTTCCTTCCTTCCTTCTTTCCTTCCTTCTTTCCTTCCTTCCTTCCTTCCTTCCTTCCTTCCTTCCTTCCTTCCTTCCTTCCTTCTTCCACTCATCCTTCCTTTCCTTCTTTCTTCCATTCATCCTTTCTTGTAGCTTTCTTCCAGCAGACTCAAAATGTTGCCGCAATATTTCTGCACATGGCATCACGGCACATGAGACCACAGAAAAAATACTGAGAGAACATTGGGTGGTCCTCATGTATGTGCACCTGCAAGTCCATCGTCCTCTGGCAAACGCCCTCCACCCCACCCCCAATCCCCCATCCCCCGTCGGTGCTCCCGCTGATGATGTGGCGATTAAGACGTACTGATTCTGCCAATTTCTTGTCTAATTGCTACGAGAGAGAAAGAAGACAACACATGAGGAAATGCAAGCTGCTCTTTCACATTCACACTGCAAGGATTTACATACACAAGTCGCCGCATATTTGAATTTAAACATTACGTCATAATGCCAATGCAGAAAGACATAACTCAGTTTTTAATAATTTCAATCAATGTTTTTTGCCAAATAATGTATGGATCAGAAGCATATAGTCACTTACCATTAATGATTTCATCTTTCACCTTATGCAATTCACGTACAACTTCATCCAAGATTTCCTGCAAAACATTGTGTTATTAGGTATACTGTTTCCTTATTACTGTATGTGCAAATACTAGCAGTACAAATACAATACAAGTTCTGCATGTCTACCAACCTGTTTCATTCTATCAAATTCTGTGTCCGCTTCACTGGTGCTACCAATAGGCCTGACTCTGCCAATAAAAACAAAACAAAATAACATCACTTGCCTTGCAGGTCAGTATATCCGGTTGATATATTATTTATTATTAACCAAAACTGTGGTTCACTCTTTATCTGAGCTTTACTCCTTCCAGCACCATTAGAAACTTTCATCACAAATTGTTAGAACTGCACTGCAGTAGTCATGCATGCCATGGAGTATTTTCTTTATTTTTTTGGCCATGCCACAGGTAATGGTAATGCCAAAGGTAATGGTAATGCCAAAGCTTTTCTCCTATCATTTAATCAAGTTTCGCAACACTTTCACAAAAGTAAAAATAGATGCCCACAATAGGTGCTGACACAGCACTTATTGCCCCCTAGCTGACCTAGAAGGGCTGGACCCCTCCATTGGTATATTTAAAGATGTAGATGTAGATAAATTGCCATTGTTCTGTTTCTGATCATCACCTACTGTACTAACCTGGACACTAGAGAGGACTTATCTGCAGAGTTAGACCGTTCCCAAGGTTTCTTCAAAGCATCTGGTTAAGGAAGACAATGGATTAGACATCTTATAAATACAGACTAGAACATACAGTATACTATCATTCTGAAGCAGGTTAATAACAACTGTATGTTTTTAGAGGAAATACTGAAGGCTGGATATTAAGCCCACTTTTCTGCTGTGTGTTGCAGTAGTAGGGGGATTTTGTATTCTTTACCTGTAGAGTTCTGTTGGCCCCGCCCACTGGAGTCATCCTGGAGGAATTAAGTAAAAAAACAACTAACATTTAACTTTATAGCTAACCTTCACATTATTGGATAACAAGAAACATCCACCCAGGGGCAATACGTGAAACTAACCATAGATAAAATGTATGCATTATTAACACATTAGACTTACTTCATCAGGTTTCTCTGAAGCTTTTCGTCTGAGAGCAGGAATGACAGAGATCATAAACACAACATACTCAGATACAAGTCCAGTAAGATTTCATTTATGTCCTCACATTACTTGACTGTAATGAAACTAGTAGAAAAGCTAGACAACATATCCAGGAAATGGAAATATGTATAGTAGTCTAACAGTCTGCTTCCTAATAATGTGTGGCAGGGTCCATTCCCTTTAACCCTTATGATGGCCTTAAAAATATTGTATTTGGCCAGCCGGCGGCACAATCTGATTGTGTATGATTGTATGGTTCTTTTTATTGTCATTGCTGTGTGTATTTCTTTATTTATTATTTCTTTATGTATTTGTGTTGTTTTTTCGTGCTTTATAACCCTCCTGTTTCCCTCGGTTTCAAACTCACACCTTGTTGTCCCAGAAGTGCAGATCTTAAGTCTGTGTAAGCTGTAGAATTAGGTTTAGCGCCTTCTATCTGCCACAAAGAGGTAGTGATTTGGGTCATTTTGACCCAGAGGACATCACAAGGGTTAAATGTACATGTATTTCTAGTAATGAAAGGAGAATGTGAAACTAAGATCTCTGTTTAAACTGTAAACAGCAGGACTTAGCTGTTTGACCTGCGAGCTAGCAGAGCGTTCATCTCCTGCATCAGTCCCTCTCCACCTCCCCCGCTGCCTCCACTGGAACGGTTGGAGTCGCTCTTGGAACCACCGGACCCAGGCGAACTGCTCTCATCCTATGGAGCGCACAGAACGAGGTAAAGGCTAAACAGTGAGGAGCAACTGGTAGCTTTTTTGCAGTTTGTGAGTCAAATTTCATTTCCTTCGGTTCATTTTCCCTCATTAAGGATAAAAAAGGAAAGGACACACTGTCTTAACTAAAATATAGCCCCCCAATTCAATAAATTAGGTATAAACATTAGGTATACAATTAAATGTAATAATATTTGTAGCAGTAGCAACAGCGTCACCCCCATAATAAAATTGTTGTACTGGTCAGATTTTCTTCAGGCAGAGTCCATGCCTTTTGGCCACATTTACTCTCATTGCAAACCTCTGTGTTTACTGTTTACATCCACTGAGTGTGGAAATGCTGTATAGGAACACAGTAAGACAACATAAACAGCCCAGAACCTTCTGGCCTGTCTCAGCGGTCGTGTGACAGCCAGGGACGCTCACCCTCTGCACCCTACGCAGCTTGGCTCCAGCCAGCGCAGCGGCCAACCCAGACGGCTGCTGCTGCAACCCCGGAGGGCCCCCAGGGGGCCCCCCGCCTGCAGGCAGCGGAGGGGGCATGGGTGGGGGCACCGCCATCGGTGGCGGCGGCCCGGGAGGAGGGGGCGGAGCTGGCGGGCCGGCCATGGGTGCCGAGACCGGGGCCGGAGGGGGAGCCACAGACAACAGGGACGAGGGGTGGCCCGTAGAGACAGGGCCGCCTGGGCAGGGCAGGGGAATGAAGGGCATACGTTATTGTTTAAAACAGGCTAGCTTGCTTAGCTTATTTGCACAAGGTTGACTGAGGCAGCTCGGCTAGGCAACCAGGTGTGTTGAGCTATGCTAAAGAAGGAGTTGGCTGTCCCACCCTTACAGGTGCAGCAACAGTAACAGGCAGGGAGACATCTGTACACACCCAGAGAGTGTACACACCCTGGGAAGCAGTCACCTCAGTAAACACCCATAGAAACCAACACAGAAACCCATACTTGATTTCCTGTGGTGGGAAGGGGGGCACATTACACTGAGTAATACTTCACAGTACTTTTTATTTGCTTCTGCCATTTGTGAAGAGGAAGTTACTAACATTCTGTTACAGCTTTGTTTTGGTTAGTGATGCCACAGTCATATTATATGTCACTTCATATAAGTTTGCATGGTGGGTGTTGGCTGAGTGCATTCCCATACACACACGCACAAGCACACGCACACACACACACACACACACACACACACACAGCATCCCTCTGCCGAGAGACTCCTCCCTCCTCTCCCCTCCTGATACTTACTGCTGCCGGCCAGGGGGCCCTGCTGAGGGCCGGGGGAGGGGGTCTTCTTGGGCGAGCCCCCGTCAGACACGGCATTGTGAGAGGGAGGGGGGGGTGAGGAGGAGGAGAACGGGGGCGGGGCCTGCTGCTGCTGCAGTGGGTGGAAGGTGGAGGAGAAGGGGTACTGGGCCTGGCCAATCAGGGGCGGCAGGGGCCCTGCCTCGCAGCACTGGTCCTCCGCCTGGCCGTTGGCGTAGGGCAGGGGGTGGGGGGGATCCTTCACCCGGGCGCTCAAGGGCGGGAGAGGGAGCGCCACCGGGAGCGCGGGCGGCGGCGGGGGCGGGCCCTGCTTCACGGGCGCGCCCATCAGCGCCGGGGGGGAGGGGGCGGTGGCGGCGGGGGGGAGGGGCGGGGGAGCCTGGCCGTACACGGGGGCCACGGGGGCGCAGGACCAAGTGGCGTGTTTGGGGGGGAGGGCGATGTCCTGGTGGTGGTGCTGCGGGTGGGGGTGATACACTTGTGGCTGTGGCGGCGCTGGGGGCGGCTGCAGCTGCTGCTGGTACACTGGTGGTGCTTGATAGAGCTGGGGTGGGCGGGGCTGCTGATGATACTGTGGTTGTTGCTGTGGGTGATATGGGTGTGGCTGCTGATGATACTGTGGTTGCTGTGGATGCTGTTGTGCTTGTTGTTGTTGTTGTTGTTGTTGTTGTTGTTGTTGTTGTTGTTGTTGTGCTTGTTGTGCATGTAGCTGTTGGTGATGCAGGTGTCTGGCCGCGGAGGGCGGGGATAGGGGGATCTGCCGGACCTGCCGGCCCTGGGTGGTCACCCCCACCTGGACCGGGGAGAAGGCGGAGGCCAGGGAGGTGGAGAGCTGGGAGGAGAGCTGGGCATTGTCCCTCACAGCCCCGGCCTCCCTCTCCGCCGACGGAGAGGACGAGGAGGCGGAAGGGGAAGGAGGGGAGGAGGAGGAGGCCAAGCGCACGTAGGAGGGAGGCAGGGTGCTAGCTCTGTACTGTCTGTACTCGGGAGGGGTGTCTGGCTGGGTGGGAGGGGCCGAGACTTTATATTGGAGCGTGGAAACAACTGTGGTGTACAGAGGAAGAACCCAGAGAGAGAGAGAGAGAGGGAGAGAGAGAGAGAGAGAGAGAGAGAGAGAGAGGGGGGGGGGGAGAGAGAGAA
>JAODUG010000015.1:2478612-2493253 GCA_027564795.1 Aphredoderus sayanus | reverse complement strand
TAATTCTACAGCTTACACAGACATATGATGTGCACTGCTGGCACAACAAGATGTGACTTTGTAACCCGAGGACAACAGGAGGGTTAAAAGGCACAAAAAAACAACATGAATACATAAAGTAATAAATAATAAAGAAATAAATACACACAGCAATGCCAATTGAAAACACAAATCATACACAATCAGATGGCGCCGCTGTGTGGCCAAATATGAGATTTCTGAGTACATTACGAGGGTTAATAGGAGAGTAAATTGTATAGTAATTGTCGCTTTCATTTCATTGTCACATTCAAGTATTGCTTTGAAGGAGGGATTGATACATGGATTAACAGGCAGGCAGGCAGCTGGGTTGATGAATATATGAATGTATGGGTGGGTGGAAGGACCAATTGTATGGCCAAATCAATAGATGGGCAGAGCGATAATTGGATTGATGGATGGATGGATACATTTTAATAATCTGATGGAGTGATGACACTTCCAGGTGGTGAATCTGATCCGGGACCTGGACACTGATTTCTCCATCATGGGGAAGGATTATGTCAACGTCATCCAGGTTTCCAGTCATCTGTTTGCTATGAGCTCCACCTGCTACAACCCATTCATCTATGCCTCGCTCCATGACAAGTTCCTCTCATACCTGTGCCATCACATCCTGTCCCAGTGGAGAGAGAAAGGTAGGCAGAGGGGTCAGATGTCAAGCATGCGGACAGTGTCCTATCAGCTGCATCGTCTTCATACTTCATCCACGCTGGCAGAAGGCGGGAACAATGTGACGCATCAAGGCAGCGAGTGACATTTAATTCTGTTTTTCAAGTTGTCGTCCATGTAGGAGCTGCCTTTTTATAGTGCTGAGATGTGGCTGTGGTCTCCTGAAAGGAGCATGCATTGAATTGTGTCTGGAACGTCTCTCGTACATGAAACCATTGTTACAAAACTGGCAGTACTCGCTCCTGCCAATCTGAAGTGAGTGACTAGTACTTCTCTCAAGCTCCCATAGTTTCAAACCTTTCTCTCTCCTGTGATTCCAACATGAATAGTGTGCATACATTTGTGAGACGCTATATCAAGACGTAGGAGAGTATCTTTAAGATAACAATAGATTTTTTTTTTTTTACTTTGTTTTCATTACACATACATCCTTTAATCCAAATGAGTGCATTTGACATAATTGGTATCATGGTGGCCATTATGTCAAATGCACTGTTGTTCAAAGTGTACTTATGTAAGGAAAAAACTAAAATCCAATATTTACATTTGTCATGTTTTTTGGGGGAGTTTCTGAAAGAATTTGTTTTACAAATATATTTTTCATGATTCTCAAAACACAACCTGTAATTTGTCAAATTTACATGTCAAACATTGACATAAAATCCTTTTAGAATAATTAGTTGGCAAAATGATTATTCAACATGTCAGTTTTTATCTCTTCAGATGAAATAAAAAATGTATGTGTTGACATGTATTTAATGTAATCTAGATTTGTGAGTGTCTGTGTGGAAGTACTTTGTGTCTGGTTGTGATAATACTATGTTTAATACTAGTCATTTATTCAATAGATATCAATGTATATTGTACCATATATGAATATATTTTGTCCTGGTCTTTTTAGATCGATTATATATGCCAAATTTAGGACTATCATGATGCACCATCTGCTTTGATTAATTCTAATAAATCATGAGAATAATATTTCCTTGTTAATTAATTAATTAGGGTAGATGAAGCAGATAACAAAGGGACATGTAAGGTTTGCATCAAAAGTTAATAAATAAATGTAATTTAAAAAAACGATGTATTTTTATTTTAGATATGAGCAAATTATGAGAAATACATAATGTTCTGTACACTGCAGCAGCTGTGACATTTGAAGACAGCAGGCTAAAATATATTTGAATGTCACCTTTCATGCAAGAGGGAAAGTAACATCTGGTCAAATATAGTCCTTATAGAAATTTCTCTGTGCTATTACTGACTGAATGGATAAATAATAAAGTTATTTTAATAAATTCCCAATTTGTTTATAACCAAGTCTTAGTTGAAAGCCATTATCAAATTCTAAATATAACAGCAATGCATCATGCTAGGCAACAGTATAGCAAATATTCTTGTATTAGTAATAAGGTGGTCAATCAGTCAAGAAATGACCTCTTCTAACACTATACGTTTAGTAGTTGGGGATATAAGCCGGAAACTATATTTCTAGTGAATAGATAGCCCTCATCTCTGGCGGATGTATAACATGACGCATATGATTTGCATATATGACACTTTGCACTTGATTTAAATGAAATACTAACAAGAAGCCAGAGAAAGAGGATGAATTGTGGGGGAGATGGAAAGGAGCTGGTAATTAAAGTGGGGTTGTAGCCTTAACAGACGGCTTTATAGCATAGTTCAGAAATGCACGTGGATTTTCCTCTTTAAAATGTGTTCATTATAATATTTTAGGAATAACACAGTGATTCTATGAAAATTGAAATGGCAATGCTTTGTAAATGGGGCCCTAACAAGACAACCATGGGGCTGCTGCTCTGAAGTCAATGCATTTAAATGATTACTTTCTGAGGGCTCTGGGGCTTTTACTCTAAATTCTATGCATTTGTAATGTTCACTTCTCACATCGTTCATCACACATGAAAGTATTACTCAACCACAGCGGGATAATGTAACAATCATATCACGTATCCCACTGTGTCAATAGACAATTTGTTTTGCTTCACATTCTTTCATTTACATTTTTAGATTATTAATGCAACCAATTTTACTGAATGTTTCAATAAATGATGGTAAAAAACAATGTATATCAAGTCAAATCATAACTAACTCTAAAGGGAGGAAGAGTAATTTTTAATGTTAAATTATTAAATAATTCATTTGTTTCTTTAGTCTCCATCTCAAAGGACATTGTTATATGTGAGAGCCAACATGCATGCATGGGGGCAGGAATTGGTAGAAGTCTGTGCAGAACAATCGCAGAAAGCAATTGGCCCTAGCTCTGGATTTTTAACTGGTGATTGAAGAATGAAAAGAGCTGCACTGCCCCAAAGATATTGTTTTTCCTTTAAACACCCTGCAAGTCGGGATATGTTTCTCTATATGGAGCAGAAAACAATGGCAAATCACTGACTGAATTGTTACGCTTGCTGGAACATATAGCCCGTTTCAATACAATTTAAACAGTTTGTGCTTTGCCAATAAAACTAAAAACTCACCTCAAAGGTCACATATCTCATATGTTTAAATTGTTGTGTGTATTGAAGAAAAACTGGAATGAGACTGGGTTTGATGGGTGCATCTAGGAAAACCTCTCAGAATGCCTAATGAAATATGCTTGCACTCAGTATAGCAGATAGATCAGATAAATACATGTTAAAGAAATACTGTTAAACTTTCACAATCTTTAGCACATACATTATCAGCAATAGCATACATTCCCTTTAAATGTTGTTATATACATGTCAGCATCCTAATGCCATTGTGGTTTGTAATCTGAGGATTAGACAAGGTCACTTCTTTAAGTGACAAGATATCATTACAATTTGGTTTCATGCTGCATGCTAAATTATCCACAAACAAGGCTACAATTATGGAAATAGGCATTTCTGCAGAAACAACAAGATATGATGAGGTCATGGTGGTGTGTGTGTGTGTGTGTGTGTGTGTGTGTGTGTGTGTGAGCAAGCGCGCGCACACACAGTTCAAAATCTATGTAGATAATTACGACCTCTATATCGTCTTTTCGCCCTCAGGCATGGCATCTCATATGCAAATGTCCCATATAATTTAAAAGCACATAAACTGACTGAGTCATTACAGAGGAGGTTTCCATATTCATCAGAACCCTTGATATTTGAGTTACAGGAGTTACATTATTTACTTAGCCTACTCCATCTTCAAGAGGTCTACAGTTTTTTTGTCACAGAGAAACTAAACTGCCAACCAAGACAAGGCCGTTTAAGAAATGTAAATCAATTGAAGTGGAAAAAGTAAGTGGTAACTGATTTGTTCGCTTGCATTATAATGTAAATGTGCTGTGATGTTATTTTGTAAAGACAATGAGGGCTCTATTTTCCCTGTCTCAAACTTGGTGTTATGGCCATAATAGCTACCAAGCAAATATTCAACATTCAGTCATCTGAATGTATTAGGCCGACACATCATTTCAAAAACCATCGACTACCTGAAGATCCGTAATATGAATTATTGAGTCACGAGTATTTCTTTTATTGAATACGGAAGCTAGACACTCACTAAAATGGTCACAAAAATAGATCCTTCTTCTATAACAATTAGACTACCTTTCCCTGAATATCCAGCCCTAATACTTGCAGTAACAATAGCAACTAATGTAGATTGATTTTCCTTCTAGAACCTATTGTCAAGTTGTCAACACAAATCATTTTCGCATTAAGTTTATTGTACACAATAGGCTGAGAATGCCACCGTGTGGAGACGTACAGTTACTACAGCTCAACATTATACTGTAGCTCCCAATGAAATCACAAACAAATGCTTTCAAACTCATATATTATTTATTACAATTAAATATTTTTCTTATATTACAGAGGTCCATTTGAAACAATACAAATAATCTGTGCTGTGATTAATATTTCCCAAGTCTTTGTAAAACCCCCATGCTAGAATATTAAAAAGAAATTCACATCAAACAAACCAATAGTAAAGCAGAGCTTTTGTACACCTGGGAATGAACTGCAATTCATGTTTTAACTATTTTTTGGTAAAAACACTTTTTGCGATGATTCAAGATGAAACATAATAAGGTGCATTCACAAAACAGATGACAAAACAGCTGGGAAAAAAATAATTGGTATATAGGTTCAAGATAACAGGCACGGAGGACCATAAGACATTGTAAGCATCACATAACTAGTTTGTTGAGTGATTCCTAAGGCAACTATATAACTAGCTTCCAACACAATTCAAAGCGTCAAAAGGGACTTTTACTGGAGAACCTGGATGGAGTGTTTTAAACCAAATCATTCCAACTGTTCAGTTCAGAACTTATTGAGACCATGGAAAATATGTGTTACAGATTTGCAGCCTTTGGTTTAGTATGAAGGCAGGTTTAGGGCAAAGTACGAGTCATTTAGGTTCTGAATATCAACGATTTTCATGTATATGAGTGATTATGTTTATCCAAAATATTTATACATTATTAAACTGGCTTCCTGATTTTTAACCCTCTTTGATGGCCACATGAATGAAGAGATCAGAGAATTCTGATTCAGACCTGGGCCAAGTATGCATCAAATCATCAAAGCAGAAATGCTGATCTAGCAGAAGTTTTGACAATAACATTTTTAGAAACAAGATCAGCACTTCAACAGGCTCGATAAAACAAAGGCTACGATCTTTAACATTCCTTAACAAAAGGCTGGGAATGTTCAGTAAGGCAGCAAGATAAAGGGCAGGGTAACAGCAGAATAGGATCAGATCATTGTACAGCTGGGCCATTTCATGGTTTTATAGGATGAAAAAGCACACTGTCATCATTAGAGGAGAAGTAAACATTTATGGAAATAAGGTAAAAGTGCAGGGAACTAAGCTAGGGCAGGGAACATTTTGGTCCAGTAGATTAGCATCTGGTCAATTTGTATTATCTCAGAAATGAGTAGATGATAGCAGCCTAGTTCAGTTTTAGTTGGGAGGGGTTCAAGTTACAAGAATGGATTGTAAATACTACAAGCAACTCGCCTTACTTATTTCATGGTACAGACAATGCAGCTATGAAGGGGAAATAACCTCAGTCCACCTTCTAATCAGGAATGAAAGTCACTCATCTAAAAACTATACACCTCTTAAAAATTATCTTTTCAAAATAAATTAGATGTTCTCAATACAGAAATAAATACACATCTTCTTTCAAACACAGGAATGAATCATCACAGATCTAAATGCTACGCTGAACACATCTGCCATAGTCTCATCCATGAAGAAACAAGCAAATATGTGACTAACTCTTGCCATCTGCCATGTACAGACACTCCTCCAGATATTTAAATGCAAATATACACTCTGCTGACAAAGGTATTAACTCATACCTCTGTAAAAACAGCGCTGGAAACACAAAAATATCACTACCTTAGCAAAAAAGACGAGACCATCTCGCGTAATTTTGAACACACCCGAAACAAATGGTAACTCTGCTTTAACCGTGGTCTAGACTTTAGCAGTAGAGTGAGTCAGTCCAAATATAGAATGAAAATAACCATTCAGATGAGTGCAGGTATAAAAAAATAAACTATGATACTTCAAAAGAGTGGAAGCCGAACTCAGGCACAACAGTCGTTGGTGCCTACTCAACAGAGGGTGAATAGCTGAATTTCATTATAGCAAACCCTTCTTTCTATATACCCGTCTTTCTAAATGTTTGTCACTCAGGCCAGCAAAACATACAATATAATGTAGTTACATCAAGCTGGACTGGGTGCTTATCTGTTATAACTAATTTGATTTCGCAAAAATCTGGGAAAGAATGTCAGTTTTCATTTAGATTCTTCAGATGAACAGCAGAGAGCACTGTGCCACACAACTCAACAGTTAACATATATATATATATGGCTTCAGCCATTCAGAAATTACCTCTGTCCTTGGCCTGCATTGTACTTGATTAACTTATCAGAAATGTTACGGCAGACTACATGTCAAATTTCATGGTGTAATGTATTTCCTTCTGACAGTTTCACTCACAAAAATGTCAACTTCTAATCTAATAATCCCCACATTTCTGAGAGCAGTGTTCATCACAGATGCCACACATAGTGTTGCCATAGCAAAGGACAATGTATAATATGTATAATAGCCACAGGTTTACTTCTCACTGTCATTTTGCTTTCCATATGGGAAGCAACTCAGTGTAAATTACGCTTATGGAAGATTAAATGTAACAAACCATAGTGGGGTTACCTTGTATCCTCTGTGTGTGTGTGTGTGTGTAATTGTTTGGTCTACTGCAGGTTCTTGAGGAGTCGTCCGTAGCGGAAGTCATAGACGTGCCGACAAACGAACACCAGGTCTGGGTCTACGTCTTCGGGCACACAGCGGTGGGCTGGCATGGCGCGGCCCACAACAGGTGGCACCACAATGGAGGGTGCACTATCATTTACACCCTCCTTACGGCACTTAACCAAGGCACAAAATCTGGAATTCACACAAAAAGAACACAACTTTGAAAATACTGTATGCATGTAGAAAAAAACATACCGGTAGAAATGTATTCGTTGAAACACTCATCACCCTAGTGTTGAAGTTATTGGCCATCTCTCAAACATACAGAATATCAAAATGACAAAATGTTTAAACATTCCGCTGTTTGTGGGTCAAAATGACCCGGTGCACTCGCCAGTAGCGGGCGCCAACCACAACAAGGACATATGACATTCTGCGGTTGGCGCCCTCTGCTGGTAGTCTGCTGAACACCTTAGGACAGCGGGAGGGTTAATCCATCCCTTTCCCTCCCTCCCTCCCTCACCCTCTCCCTCTCCCTCTCTCTCTTACCGGCAATACTGTGCCAAAGTTAGGACATAGCACTTGTCTTCAATACAGGCCACGCTGTTGACATCCTGATGTCGAGAAGCAAAGATCTCGTTCTACAGCATCACAGGAAGAAGAGGAAGTTAGTTGTGGATCAGAAAAAAAAGGTGTTATCTCACAAGGGTGTGAGATACTAGAACATGGCTTCAGTTTTCTAACAGCAAAAAAGGAGGTCTGAAAGTTTTTTCTTTATGCTGTCTCACCTCACAATGCATGCTGGGAATGCGTCCCCCCTGTGTGTGTTCTGGACGGTAGTACCAAAACAAGCTCATCATCATCTCTCCTGAGGACAGCACACCCACGGCCACACACACACACACACACACACACACACACACAGAGTGACTAATTAATATTAGCATGAGCATTATTGAGCACAATCTCAAATCCACATCCAGTAATTCACCTTCTAGAAACACAAACTGTTATATCTGTGTGCGTGCATGCGTGCGTGCGTGATTCCTACCTGACTCTGGGTCCTCCCAGAGGGAAGAAATCTTGGCTACGTACGGAAGGGACTTTTTCCTGGGTCCAGACTTAAGCAGAACAGTGTCCCTGACCCGGATCACTTCTTCATCCCTCTGGACGGCCTCAAAACACTTCCTCCTCACCGGTGTCTCCACCCCCTGGGAACGCAGGCAAGGAGGATTAATGACCTCTCATGTAGCAAAAAAACGTTGTGAGCTTGGAAAAGCTAAGACCTTTTCGTGAATGACTGAACGGGTAGAAAGTAATTTAAAATCTCCCGTTTGGGCAGGGTTTTTCTCTGTGTAAAGTAAACATGGAAAATACCTGAGCAGAAATAGTGTCTAGTAGTCATAAAATCCCCTTTTTTACAAAATATATTTTCAAGCAAAGTTGTACATCTTTGCGTTTGGTATATAAATGAACGCAAATGAGGCTGATCATTCACATAGTCGCCATATATCTTAGTGTAGCGAAGAAACCCATTTTTGCATCACTAATGCCTCCTGGTGGCCAGATGTAGCACACTACATCTGTTGACAGATTTAAGAACATCTGATAGCGAAGAAGCTCATTTAATAATGATGTACGCACCACAGTGAAAACCTCCTTGTCAAACGGCAGGCCCACTGGCTGCCAGCCATTGGTAGCCTTCTGTCTGCCGTTCCTCGACTGCTTGTCGACCGCCACTCCTCCAGCTTTGGCAGAGCCGAGCTGCTTCTTCTTCTTCTCCCTGTTAAGAGGGCAGACGGCACGGGGGCCCACAGCCCCCCCGCCGCCGCCGCGTGCACCAGAGCGCGACCCGCTGGGCACCTTGGCGCTCTGCGGACACTCCCTGGCCACCTGCAGGGGGGGCTGCGGCCGGCTGGGGTCGGACAGCGGGGCCTGAGTGTGGGGCACTGATTGGCCGGCTGGAGGCGCCGCGGGGATGGGGCAACCGGTGAGGGCGCGGGGGCCCGGGGAGATGGGGACCGACGGGAGGCTGTGGTGGGTGCTGAGGCCTGAGGGGTAGTCACACACACACACATACAGAAGAAGCAGGGGAATTCAAAATGTTCTTAAAAAGGGGATTGACAGCTATCAAGGACTCTATAACAGAGACACTGACATTATTATAAGGCAGCAAAAAAGGCAATTATGTCAACTAGCACATCCAATGTTCATTACACGCATGCCCAGTCTTTGTGCATGGTTCTGAAACTTGTGCCTGTGTGAGCAATAATGAGCCAGATAGATAAAGAAAGACAGGAAGACAGTTGTGTGTAATTAAATGAGGTCATGAACACACACACACACACACACACACGCACACACACGGTTGTGCCTATACACACACAAAGCCACGCCACAACCATCATTTCACCTGGAGCTTAACTATACTACCTCATGTAGCAGCAGAACCACTAGCATAACCACAAACTAACAAGCCAGTGGTATAGAATGCAGAAGCAGCTTAAATGTTTGTGCTTCAGCAGCCCATATAATCAGTGCATTACTGTAGCTTTCAACTGTAGCTGCCTTACTACATTTCAACAACAAGAAAAACATATCACTGAAAATATGAAAAACTGGAGATTTCAACTAGGGAAAAAGAAAACAATGACCTAATCACTGAAATAGTAGTAAAGTAGTAAATAGTAAAGTTCAATATTTAAATAAATAAAAAAGTAAAACCTACTGGCTAATGAATCCTTAAGGGAATTAACTATTTAATGTGGGATCAGCAATTCCAGTACACTTTTAGTCAAATTCAGCCGCTATCTCCTCACGGTCTGCTAGTTGTCCGTTCTGTGTATGCACTAAAAACAATGCGTTACTACACAGCTCTAGCTCTGTAAATGGGTAAAGTGGTGCAGACCGCACCACACTATCCAGAGCAGAGCTTCTGAGAGAGCAACCAATTGCAGTGTTTGTTTTTATGTTGAGTTCAAATGCCATCAATCTTTCTCCAACAATGCTTACTCCGCCTTCAAACACTCAAATTCAGTCAACAGAAACTTGCTCAGTCACTGTTTAGCATAATGATTATAATTACCAAAGCAATTGTAATACTCTATATCCCATAATCACACAAACTCTGCATTTTACACAAGGCATATGATACACTTTAGCCATGTAAACTCAGACAGTACATTACCAAAGCTAATAAGACAATAATTACACACTGGACACGCCTCACAACAGTGCACACCTGTTGTTAACTGGTACACAGCTATATCATATAAAGTCGTGTTTTTGCACTACTTTTGAAAACGTATTTACATAACATTCATATTTATCGTACTGACAAATGGGTTTTGTGTTACTGCCTATTCACGAAAGCGCTCACCTTTCGTAACACCAGCGGTACATTTGGAGCAGTCTGTGCTGCCGATGGAGCACCCTCTGCTGGTGATGTTTGGCATTACACCGGGGTAGGCAGGGTAGCCGCTGACCCTGTGGGCATCGGAGTAGCAGGCGGCCACTGACGTGCAGCAGGACAGCGGCCGGGACATCCCTGAGGGTTGGGGGCTGGTGCCGGCAGTCGACTCGGGTCTCTGGCCAGCCCTTGGGCACGGCGTGCTGGGCGGTATGGAGCGCGGTGACGTGTCGGCGCGGCTAAAACGGACATAGTAGCCGGGGCAGCGGGTGTACGCGTGCGGGCTGATAGTCACGGCCGGCGCGTGGGCCACGGAGTGGCTGGGCTGCAGGTGGTGGTGGTGGTGGTGGTGATGGTGATGGTGGTGGTGATGGTGGTGGTGGTGGTGGTGGAACACCTTAGACAGCAAGCCTTCCTCGGGGTCCTTGAAGCTCTCGTCCTCCAGGAAGAGGGCGAGCCTGTGGCAGTACTCCACACACCTCTCCTGAGAGCAGCAGTAGCAGGGAGACACCTCTGCCTCCTCCTCCTTGATGGATTGTAGGGAGAAGCCCAGCACAGAGGTGCAAGGCAGGTCACATTGGCACTGCTGGGCTGTTGCAGGCGGACTCCACGGGCCCTCCGGATCGAAGGGCTCGGCTTTACACAGGCAGCAGCATGTGTGTATGTTAGAATGGAGCGTGGAATGGATGAGATCTTCTATACCCTGTTTTCCATGCTGTGGACTGGTGGTTTTGGTCTCCGCTGTTTCTCCACGCTCAGATTCGCCGGTGATTCGCTTTTGTGCTGTGGTTTGATCCCCGCTACCCGGCTTGCACTCGGCTTTCCTTTGCCTCTTGCTCCCATAGGGGGCGCTGGTGAGTTTCAGGAGCGTTGCGGCAGTGAGGCCCGCCTGCCGCCTAGGTGTCGGGGCGAGAAGTTTCAGCCAGTCGATGCTGTCAGCTTGCTTCTTTGACCTCTTCTTTTTACCATGTCGTCCAATGGGGTCCGTCTTCCTGCCCTTGGGAACCTTTTTGGTCTTCTTCTGTCCATCCATGCGAATGGCTGTAGCTTTGCAGAGACTGTCGTTAGCTTTGCTGTTAGCAAAACGCTGCTGTTTCTTTAAGGGGTTTGCAGTGAGAGAATCCTCTTTGTAGAGTAGCAGGCTGTTAACAGCCTCTGCATTGAGAGAGGCCATTCTCCTCTGGCGAGGCTCCATGATGGGTGGGGTCAATGCGAATAAGGCGTCTGATTTGTTGATATTTGGCTGTGGTGAACGATGACTGGCTGTGCCAATGATCCTTTTAACGGATTTATCTGATTTGGTGCTTCTTTTAAAGGGTCTGGATTGCTGCTTCTTATGAACGGTCTTTGCACGTTTTGGTGCATCCCGTTCCTTTTGCTTACCCATAACCCCTTTCTCCTCCAGACGGGTGAGCAGAACACAGCAGTCCAGTGCTTCTCCGTCACCAACCGCCTTTTTTTTCGGCCGATGAGATGTTTTATTCTTTTTCTTTTCCCTCAGCTGGTTTTTTAGCCTTGACTTGCCTCGTTCCCCCCCCCGACCTCTCCACTCGTCGTGAGGCTTGCCTCGTATCAATGAATGCTTCAGCTGAGCTCTGACCATGGTATTACATCTACCAGCACTATATCCACTGGCTCCAACCATCTACTGCAACGTTTCAACTCTGAGAGGCCCGCTGTATGCCATCATTGTGCATCCTCAGCTGGCCCATACAGCAGCTGGAGAAAGACAGAGAACACACTTGAAGCCTTTCTCCACATTTCTTCTTACAAATTATGCACACACACAAAAACACAAACATTTGTTTGTTTATGAAACCCAGCAGTGTCATAAATTCTTTACTTCACAATCCGTCAATTATGTTTTATTTTGGAACAGGTTGAATGTGTGTTATAATTGCTTACTCCCATTTTTAAGTCATTGTCCTGTGTAGTGTGGTAGAGAGTGGTAGAGAGTGAGTCTTGTTTTGTGCTGTACTCTTGTGTCCTGTTTATTTTAGTGAATCCAGTCAGGCCATCAAGGCAGCATCTACTATACTGTAAACTTATAGCAGGCAACTAAATAATACTGAAAAACAGAAAATTGTGAAACTATTATTCACTTATGTACAGTTGGTCCCATTTCTGCTACCTCACCATGTTGTATTTTGGTGCTCTGACTGAAATGGTTGCTTGTTGACAGCTGTGTGTTTAAATGGCTTGGCACTGCAGGGTGCTAAAGTATCAGTGCTATCATTAGATAGGCAACCCTTATCTTATTCACTGCATTTCATCTACACAACCGGTACTCACAGCTTATTCTAGAACGGGTTGACATTTAACTGTAAAACAAAACATACTGCAGTATATTTTTGCCTTTCGAGAGTGAGACTACCTGACACGGAAGCTCTGCCCTTTACGTTTGATTGCGTTGTTGGAGGCTTGTGCATTTTATACAATATTATTCTTCTACAGCAACTGGATTCCTGTAGAATTGCTGCAGTCTTAGTTTGTAGTTAAATCTGCAAACTTGGCTTTGACCACAACTGTTTGTTATGACTTCCATGCTTGTTTTGCAAAAGAAGAGCCAACGGCAATGATCGCAACACCGGCAGGCAATTATCATTATCTGTATACCCACCGCACACACGCACGCACACACACACACACACACATCACCGCCTCCCAGTACCTCTAATTGGCTGTTGTGTTTCTGCACTCTCAGGATGTTTGCTGATCACCTTACACTACAGGACATGGGCCGTTTGGCAATAATAAATATCAAATATGCTTGATCTTTCCCCAGCTGCCCCTTATCGCAATTGTGCCCACGAGTGCCTGCCTCAAGATGGGGTCTGTAACCCTCTAACACTACAGGATTACTTGGGCAGACACTAAGCCCTGTTCAAGCCCAACAATGTGCAGTCAACCATGTCTAACCGCAACCTGTAAATCTGGCTAAAAATCCTTTATTGTGTTCAAGGCATTATGTACCTGAAGGATGTGTGCATGTAAAATGTCTGAAAGGATTTATGGTTAAATGTTTTTTCATCAAGTACAGACCTACGTAATTTACTGTGTGAACCATGTGATCAATGTTTCTAGGATTAATATGTAGGCCTAATGTGTAGCGTATTACTGTACTGTTTAGCTCAAATATAGCTTTGTTTAGTATAGAAAAGTGAGACCAGACTGGGACACCATACACGTTATTAATGTAGCTATTTGTTTTATATTAATTAATTAATTAACTAAACTGCTGAAAAATCCCATGAGTCTGTATGAGATAAATACTGAGATGGTACTTTCCCTTTGATTTTAGAAAAAAGACAACACAGCACAGAAAAGAGAAACCAAAATGCAGACCGCATGATTGTCTCTAGGCTTAGGTAATAATAGCCTAATAAATTTGGGATTCATGTTTACGACCAGCTTAGACCCTGAATAGGTTTAAAATCTTCTTTGGTTACAAATAGTTCATTTTATGATACTCAGACTGTTCCATTCTTAGTCTTTGTTAGAAGAGATTATGGACGTGTGCACACCCCTTAGCACAAGTGAACTTTTGCCTCAACCCTGTAGCGTCCCTTCTGACATTTGGTGTAAAGTAACCCATAGCTTGCGGACTGGCTCTTCATATTATCTTCCACATTTGACTATTGTTTCAGCCTTTTAGACACAGTTAAAGAAGATTATGTTTGAGACACAATGGAAGATACCTGCAAATAAATCAAACTGGGAGTTGCCGGGTTAATTTATGTGCAAATGTCAGAGGACAAAAAGGTAGGGTCTGTCTGTGGGGTGGCAAATTGGCAACAGACCGGCCCAAAATGTATTTAGTTATATAGCCTATTCCGATTCAACGTTAGCTATCCTTACGTTGGCCAGCATCGGCTACTCAGCAAGGCACCTGCCCAACTCGCTACTGGTTTTCTTCACACTAGGGGTGCCACGATATCACATTTTCACAACAGGATTATTGTGGCCAGTATCACAGTTTAAATATATAGAGCTGGGCACATTACCGCGTTATTATCACGTTTACGCATTAATGAATTAATGCCGACAATTATTTAATCGCGTGTTAACGCACTTCATATTCCAGCCATTGCTCACTGGCAAGGCATTTTGTAAAAAAATATTAAAATGAATCCGTTCTTAGTTGTACGATAAGGGATGGTTTTAACACTTTTTAAAGAAGTGTTTACAACCCACCCCACCCGTCAGCCATTGTTTAGCTAGATGTATTAGGACTGTGGTTTGATATTAACATGAGAACAA
>JAODUG010000015.1:2452854-2470908 GCA_027564795.1 Aphredoderus sayanus | reverse complement strand
TATATATACTGTATATAAGCCATTACATTGCAGTTCAGAGTAACCCAGGGTCCTGAGCAACCAGGGTTAACTGTGTGCGTCCCTCCCAGGTGATGGAGCTGCGTCAGGCCGAGAGCCAGGCTGTGCTTCAGGACGAGTCCCGGGCCGCCAGCGAGCAAGGCAGCAGCGTCAACATGGAGCCCAGCCGGCGCTTGGGGAGCGCTCAGCGTGACGCCGGGGGCTTCAGCCTCAACCTGAGCTTCGAGGAGCTCAGCGGGGCGGGTCTGGAGGAGCCCCCTAGGCACAGCGGCAACACACACTGGACGGTCAGTAAACGCTGCACCCTTCGCGTGCCTTAGCTTGAGCGTGCACACGCTTCCCTCAAGGGAAGCTTGAGGGTTACAGCGTAAAGCTTACATACAAATACAGCTGAAAGCTGTATGTGCGCGAGTATTTGTCACCAAACCTCTAACTGCCAGCTCTGGTGGTGACCTCGACAGTTTGATGACAGAATGTGGTTATTGTGAGCAGAGAGCACAGGGAGAGAAGCTGTGTTCATGAAACTAGCAGACTTTCAAAGTCATGTGTAAACACAACACTACTAAACCATACCGTGTCAATGGGGCCTCCTGATTGTTGTTGTCATCTTTTCCACCTGGTCAAAGCTCTGCATCGTAGGCACAACGCTCACAGCCTGGCCCCTGGCCCCACCAGGCTTATCACTGTTGTGTGTTATCTCTCGCAGTGATCTATTGCAAATGTGAACCATCTAACACTGAAAAACACAGAACAGAGGCTTTCTGTTTCCAACGCTGGATTAAAGCCAGCATCATAACTATGTCAGTGTATCCACTCAACATTTATTATTCCATTAAATACTTTGTTGTCTGCTAGTGTAATTAATTGCAGTAAACATTTAATTAATGCTATTGTAATTGCCACATATTACAACATAGCTGTGTTTATTTTAATCAAATGTGCACTCTGGGTGCCTGCGTGGGCTGTGAAACGCATAAAAACATGATGCTGTATTTGCATATTACATAAAGATATTCCTTAACAACTCCCAGTTTAACACAATAATGTAGGCTTTACATTAAAGGGAATAGTGTGCAAGACAGCATCATTAGACACATGTTTTACAGGGTAGGGAATATTTAAATCTGTATGAAGTGTAGACCTGCATATAAAACAGAATTAGTATGTCTCCAATCACCATGAAACATTTATATATACATTTACAGAATTTATCAGATGGGTGGATGGATGGGTGGCTTTTATCCAAAGTGACTTACAATCAGTACATTTGTCAATAGTTGAACAGTCCATTTACCAGTTGTCATACCCAACCAACCTATCGAACTGGTTTTAGCAACAGTTACAAGTTCTTGAGCAAGCTCTAAGCACGCTCAATGCAGTGCTTATGGGGTATGGGGACCGATCATTTCCTATCTCTGCACTGGTGAGCAAAGCACCCAGAATCCCTCCTTTCACTTCTCAGGGTTCCCCTTGTTGTAGAATTTCTGGAATATCATGGAATTTTAAAAAGTCTATTCCAGACATGGAAAGTCAGGGATGTTTTATCATTTTTATTTGAGTCGACATGGAATATTAGGGGATTTTGTTTGCAGCATGTTTAATTTTTAGTTATCATCATTATTTCGTTAGTTTGTTTATTGTTGCCATGCTAGATGTCCATTTTATACGGACATTGTTCTGGAGGCCTGTTTTTCTGTTCATTATAGATCATGGAAATTCCGATTTTTAGTCAGGGAAAAGTCAGGGAATTTGACATGACTTTTAGTGGGAATCCTGACTTATATAAGATCTCCACGCACGCACTAGAACCTGTGTTCTGCCCCACCCAGGCCGCCAGCCACCACACAGCCAGCATGTCCAGCCTGAACTCCCAGGAGTCCTCCAACGACATCTGCAAGCTGACGGACAAGCAGCAGGCGGAGTACCGCGACGCCTACCGGGAGTACATCGCTCAGATGGCCCAGCTGGAGCTGTCGGGCAGTGGGGGGGAGAGGCCCGTCCAGCCGCACCCGGGCCAGTTCCTGCAGGCCACCGGCTCAGATGACAAAGGGGTGGGTGTCCACGCAGACGTCTCTCATGCATAAGGAGTCCCACCTGAATCCCAACCGGTCCTCCCATTGGGCCTCATAGGGGGAAATACTGTAACTCTCGTTGTAATTTCCAGAAATGCGATGTTTATTCAGAAGATGTGAATATGTTGGCTTGTGGCCAGCTATGAGGTGAAGCCACACAGTGCACTGCCGCCCGCACACCACTGGTTTCTTCTAAGTGGGAATCTCGATCCCTTTATTTTCTTAATAACCTGCTTATAGTGTTTGTTTCCGTTGGCACGAAGAGCCGAGCACAGCGCATGACACTGTATATTTTCTTGTTCCCGCTCGCTAAATCCTCCCCTTGTTTCCCAGGCTAAGGATGGAGCGGAGCAGGACGGCCGCAAGCCCTTCCCCAAGCGGGGCTCCAAGCCCGGCGACACCACGGACTTCCCCCCGGGGGCCGATGCCCCGCCCCTGGACCCCATCAGTGAGGAGGACGAGAAGCTGGACCACGGCAGCACCTCCTCCCGAGGCGCGGCGTCGCGGGCCATGGGACTCGGGCCGCTCTACCACAAGCTGCCCAGCGACGAGGACTCGGGCCCGGAGGAGGAGGACAACACTACCCCGCTGCTCCACAAGGAGCCCTGGGGCCCGCGGGGGGCGCTGGCCAGGCCCGGCTTCCTCAGCGAGCTCCTCCTGGACAAGAAGGACTCGTCGGACTCCGGCATGCGCTCCAGCGACAGCTCCTCAGACCGCTCCCTGGAGGAGGCGGAGGAGGAGCCGGAGGCCGGCGCGAGCCGAGGCAGGGCGGCGCGGGCCTCCGCCAAGCCCAATCTGATGGAGCTGGAGCTGGAGGGGCTGGCGAAGAAGGGCCTGCTGCCCTCTGGCCTGCAGGACGCGGCAGTGGCCCGCATGTCCATCTGCTCGGAGGCGGCGTCGGAGGCCAGCCTGATGGCCAGCAGCCCCGACGAGGGCTGGCCCTGCGGCGGGCTGGCCAACCTCAACCGCACGGCCAGCAACACCACCCTCAACAACAACACCAACAACAGCAGCAGCCAGCAGCAGCCCCCACCGCCGGGGACCGAGTTCTCCTCCTCCACCCTCAGTGCCCCACCGCCGGTCGCCATCGTGCCGGGGTCCGACGGCAACACCACCACCCTCCACGACAACCAGAACCTGCGCACCATCAACCTGGGTGACGAGAGGGAGAGTGTCCTGTAGAAAGTCCCATGTGTAGCTCAGTGGTTCTCAATCCTTACTGTATGACCCTTGACTCTATGTCATACAAACATTTTTAACTTGCAAACATTATTCTGAAAAATATGTCCACATTTTATGAAACATAAAAAAGACTAAATGCCGTTTTTTTTTTGTTTTTTTTATATATACTTGAAATCATCACCTAGCCCTTAAAAGCATTTCACTGCCCCTGCAGGTGTCCCAACCATCACTTTGGAAGCCATTGGTGTAATTGATATCTGTGACTGTCAGTGTAGTTTAGTGTAGCGACCTGATCGCACCTCGAGCGTCCAGGAACTGTGTTACAAAGACATAGAGAGTAGATATTGGTGTTGTAATGATGAAACAAAATGTTACTGTGTTGCTGTGAACTTCAGTGATTGCCCGTGATTGCCAAACATAAAAGCTTAGCTACACAAGCAGCTTCAATTACTTGGGTTGTAGCAAAACGGTAAGAAATATTTTAAGAACGCACACATCTCAGGATAGTTTTAAAATTCAATTTCAATAAATTTTTAAGTCAAATTGAAATCGCTGTAACTTAGCAATTTGTCATTAAGCGAGCACTTGGAAGGCACATTTCTACCGTTGAGGCATTTTGCCATACTGTTTTTATTTAAGAGGTAGGTTGTAAAGGGATGTTTTTCCTACGTGAATGTTTTGCCAATGTGCTGTGATGGTGTGTTTATCTGTGGATTGTTACGCACAGTTTTGTGTAGTAATGTGTTAAAGTAATGTCAAATGAAAAAAGTCGATGGCCTGTTAAAAAGCCAATTGTGTTTACAGCCTGCTTGTGGTGCTGTGTTGTGACAGTAGGTTATTTTGCATGTAACATGAAGAGGGATTTATATCACTGGCTGTTTCCGTGAGAGAAAAGATGATTTTGCATGCACTAATGTCCAATGTAGTGGTTGACATATTCCAAGATACTATGTGATACTGTACATTGTTTTGTGAATCAATAAATCACTGTTTTGGCTGTTAGTATCCCCTCTCCCTTCAGTTCTTAGACTGAAAGCTATTTCCCTATTTGTACTTTTGAGCAATATGATGTGTTTATACAGCCGTTTCTGCTTAAGGGGATTTCAATCCACAAAATTGCCTTTGTGGACAATGATGGGGATGTTTAAAATTACTTGCAGCCATTACAATAGCTGAGAATGCCTTGTGTTTAATGAATTAATTTGCTTAGCAATTCGATTTGGGTTTTACTTTATCTAATTATATTTTAAGAAGTAATTGATGCGTTGTTTTTGAAAACACTCATCCACCGATAGGTGGCACACTTTACATACAAACCAAGCCTCGCCAACAGGCTGTGAATGTTGTTGAAACTCACAAGACAGTTTTTAAAATTGTAGGAGTGCAGATGATTGACATGAGTTTAATTATTGACTTCACGAGAGTAACTGTATAAACAAACGTTGTGTAGGCAACATTCTTGCAGTGACATGTTTCCGGAAACATGATTTACATATCTTACTACAGCGCACTGAGCCTAATTTTAATTGGGCTCATAAATCTAGTTACAGAATTAGTCGTTTGATCTTTTCTCACGGAAACACTTTTAAGGACCATAAAATCATATCTTTGCTTATCAGAGTGAAACCCAGAGCATTAAGACCATTGGCTCAGGCTGTCACGGTAAACCGGTTAATCCCATTTACGTAGCCTGAAGGAGAAAGTAAAAGTGGTGCGCCCTAAATAAACAGACCTGCAGTCTCAGGTAGGCCGTACTGACGCTTAGCCTACAGGTAGATCGGTTGGTTGCCATGTCTCAAATTATGTAGGACTAATATATAGATGCATAAAAGTAAGCTACACCAACGCATAGATACAAATGAATGGCAACATACCATAGGACCTTATAGACCCAATATATCGGTTTGGAAGCTATGACATTTTATGCACATCAATAAATGCAAGTCCATCTTATTAGTGGGCATTTGAAAGAGCTCACACCGTACAGATTCTAATTCTTCCAAGATACCGTAATTTTTCAATGAACATCAAACTAGCGTTTTTGTATTTATTTTGTATAAAAAAGGTACAATTTACAATACTTTTATAAAAAGTCTCAGCATAATTAAGTACAGCATTACATTTTTGCAGAAGTTTGAAAGTCCTGCAACTATACAAGATAAAACTCCGATGAGTTCACAAGGTTTCATTCTTTCATTTCACTTTTATATAAACAACGTCCAGTCCTTCATGTGCCAACATTTCTGACAAGACAAGACTAAACTTTTTACAGTAACTAAGCAAGTTGTCTTCTATTCACGTTCCACCTCCGCAAAAAAAGCGAAGACTTCAACAAGGGGCATTAAGGGGTTGGAGGGGGAGATCCTCGTGACAAATACTCTCGTTTTTCCTCCCACCGTCGGGAATATAACAAGCCTTCCATTTTCAGAAAGGACAAAAATTATATAATAGTCTTAAGTTAAATAATGAAACGTCCAAACAGAAAACACGTCACATAAGATTGTCCCATATAAGCATAGTCTCTTGATTCAATGTTTAAAAAAAAAAAAAAAAAAATCCAGGCCGAGGGGAGGGGGACATAGACAGAGGTGAGGGGGGAGAGTCCTGTTCCCGGGTCCTGTGTGTTTTGCGTCTTGACCAAACACCTGCAAAAGATTGAGGGGGAGAGAGAGCAAGAGAGAGAGAAAAAAAAAAGAGAGAGAGAGGCGTGTTTAGAAAACGCAAACAGGGATCCGGACAGACTGGCGCCAGGGAGGAAGCCGCAGTTTTAACATTTAACCAAACACTCCAATACTGAGCAAACCCTGCACACCAGATGTACACACGGCGCAGCACAGGGCAGTTTCTCACAACTTCAGCCTACAATCTGGGAGAGAATCAGCGTAATTGCTGCTCAGCTGGCGCCTGCCCTCTTCTTGTACCAATTATGTGCAGACATTGAGTAGTAATCCAAATAACCGTTATTTACTGTTACTTTACAGATGCTCTTCATTACAAGACAAGAGCAGAATGGTGCCCTGACGCCTGGCGTAGCCTATAGCCTGCAGAAAACCCCCTCTTCTGTCTGTTACAGTAAAATGTATTCCATTTGCAATGCAGTATTCCGTTAGCAATGCAGTGTAGGCGAGCATGGGCAACGTGAGACGGAAACACATTAGAGCAGGGAGCAAATGGATGGTAATCTAGTCCATTCTGCTCCGGCAGACTGGTAGACAGGCTGTAGGGCAGAATACAGAAGGAGGACAGCCTACTTACCGCTTTAACGATGCAGAGTCCTGCTGTCATCTGTCATCAGCTCTGATGGCAACTCCGGGGACTGAAAACAAACATAAACACACAAGTTAAATTTATACAGCGCCAAAATAAAGCGCCAGCCCCTGCGGTGTTCTATTGGGTCTTAATCCTTTTCTTGGGACTGAAACAAAAGCGGAAAAAAAAAACAGAAAAAAAACAACACCATTTTCTTTTTGAATAAATCAATATCGCACTATCGTGTAGGTTGGGGCTAGGACTAAAGTGTTTACTCTTTTACTCTTTATAAAACGAACCACTAATTAGTGTGGGCTACAGTGATGAACCAACAACAGTGTAATTACCTGTAATGACAAGATGCTAATATCTGTATTGAGCGTAGTCAGTGGGGTCCTGGACGGAGCCTGGCCGGGTCGTGGGTGATGTAGGCTTGTTATTGCGACATTGGTGTCCAGCGCGATTTGCAGGTCCAGAATATAGTCGATAACATGCTGCAGAATTTCCATCTTGCTCACGTTCTTGTTCTGGGGGATGCTGGGAACGAGCTCCTTCAGCTTGGAGTAGCAGTCGTTCATGTTGTACAGCAGGCTTAGCGGGTCGTCCACTGGGGTCTTGCTCCGAGAGATTCCCAGAGAGTGTTCAGACAAAGTCGCGCTGTTTTTCCGGAAAGACCTTACGGGGCTTATTGCCTTCATTTTGTCAATACCAGAAGGTTAGATATAGCTCGTATCGATTTTCTTGTTTTCTTAGTCCAGTTGCAGACGCTCGAGGTGCGATCAGACTGGATTACAGAGCTGTCAGTGCCGTTTATATAGCCAGCTGGCTGTGCTTTCGACGCAGGGCTTTCCTCGACGCAGATTGGACAAGCGCGCTGTGGCAATCACAGCGGTTTTGAGACTCCATTGGCTTTTGACATCTTTTGACTGAAATCCCGCCCTCATCTTCCGCGTTACCAGTGGCAACGCGAGTTGGAGGCGGCACCGAAGAGGTCGCTTCAGCTCCGGTGGGCAATTTGGAAAATTGAGCCCTTACCTGTTTCTGATCAAGAAAATTAATGATTCGTAATTCGCACCAGACCAGGCAAGCATGTGCGTATGCGTTCTGCGGTACAAATTTTTTTTAAAGGCAAACTTAAGGAATGCCTTCTATCAGAAAATACAAGACTATAATAAAAACCCATAAATTGTCAATTCTTACCGATGCCAAAATGATGCTCAAAGCACCAGCGCGGGGATTTAGTAGCTTTAGATGGGATACATATTTGTTTTAATACTATCAGTTTGATTTGAGCATGCCTTCATTTGGACATTCCTTCGCAGTCAAGCCGCAGTTAATAATGTTAGACTGTTTATGTAAAATGAGCCAGTATAATCACTTTAGACTAGAAATATATAAATAGCCTTTATAAGATTTAATAGACAGTCCTAGAGCAATATATTTTAATAAAACATTACACCGCATAAACAAACACAATAATACATTATAGCTTTATGTTTTATGTTGTATTTAATTGTCTGTGGACAAAACAACCCAGTTTGAGTTGGGGGAACCAACAGGCCACACCTGAACATTATGTTGGGTGAAATAGTGTGGGTGTGATTGTCCGAATGTGAATCCACAGAATCGGACAACAATCACAACACCAAGCGGGTAAGCAGAATACAAGCGCGCACGTTAACTGTTAACATAATTCCTCTTGCCCAAGATGCTGCGTTTCATATTTGACTAGAAGTGACTAACTACGTATTTACATTTTACATACATATACTGTCGGAATGAATCGTGTTTGTATGAATTACACGCTTCAATCTTCCGCTGGAGCTGGTGCCGCGCGCGCACCATCCACTGCACGCGGGGGTTGAAGCTGCACACAAAGTGATTGGCGCGGCTGGCACGCGCTAATTGCCCCGGGGCAGTGGCGTGTTGTTGTGATGTGCTCGTGGATTACATTTCGGCGCAAAAATCAATGCATTTTAAAGAGGAGCAGAAGAGGTCACTGTCAAATACCCCCAAGATATAACCTAGATCTAAGGGCTTTCCAAGACCCTAGACATTAATGGCTAGACGATAATACAATTAGATTTATTTTAATGTTTAAGTTTGTGTTTTTGGTTTATTCTAATGCATTCATTTTGAAAGAGAATTCACCTTCAGGAAACAAACAAAACATAATTAAAGCCCCACGGTAATCTAATGGATAAGATAAAGATGAGCTTGTAACATAGCCTTTCAGAGGCATTTATGCTCGAAATTATCTTCAGCCTATGAAACGCACAAGTTATACTCCTTCCCTGGGTTAATATTGAGCAAAACTCTAATCCCTATGAGTCGCTCATGTTAAATAAAAATGTCATATGTTTTACAAAATACAACTTAACACGGTTTAAATAACTATCCTTTGCAGGCAGGCGCCAGTCTGCCAAACTATTCAGCAGACACAGACGGCTTCTCCTTGCCTATTTGAGGATCCTTTTATGCGTTTCTAATATGATCTGGAATTCTTGCAGTCTGTCCACATCTGGTGCAATAGGATTTTTC
This sequence comes from Aphredoderus sayanus, assembly GCA_027564795.1. NCBI lineage: Eukaryota > Metazoa > Chordata > Actinopteri > Percopsiformes > Aphredoderidae > Aphredoderus > Aphredoderus sayanus. The sequence continues at coordinate 2,461,846 of JAODUG010000015.1, read as the reverse complement.
CATTTTCTCCCTTCTTCCTTTTGCTCTCACAGCTGTGTACATTTCGCATGACACCTTGACTGATGCCTGACAGGTGATGAATTGGGACAAGAGAGGCCAGTTGCAGACTATAGCATGGAGCAAACCAGTGCTCCTCTCTCCTTCTCTCTCCCTCTCTCGGGCAGACACACTGGCGCCGGCCATGTGACGTCACCCCATTCACAGCAGCCCTTGAGCCAGCCCTCGCGGCGCCGCCGAGGCGGCTGCCATGGCGACGGGCGCTGTCAGTCATCGCAAGGTCTCAGCTGATCAATGGGAGATCGGAATGTGATTCGTCACCTCGGTTTGTTGGGTGCTCCGGGGCCCGCACACCTGCATCGATTATCGAGTCTAAAGCTGCGTTGCTGTTGCAACATGATCGCCCTATTTTTCTTTCAAATGTAGGCGTAAAATATTTGACAAATAAGCGAAAACCATGATTTGGAGTAAAGTTCACCATTTAAACTGAAGGATAGCGGCAGACACCTATATGGTAGATCTACTTTTAGTTTGGCTTAGTTTACATTAGGTCTTATCTTGAATATAGATAAACGGACAGTTGAGTTGAAAGAAAAAAGCAAGTTGGGAAGAAACAAACAAACTTTTGCCAAACAACCCCTGGAGGCAATAAGTCAGTTTGAAGGTTCTAAATTTGCCACCCCACTCAAAAGACATTCCTCACCAAATAAATAAAAGCTTCCCGACTCCCTTTCCCGGTCACCAATCCATTACTTTTGGTTCAGAAGATAAGGTTTGGAAAACAAAGCGGAGCTGCCAGCCTGTTGACGTGCGCTTCACACAGCCTGTGTAGGACTGTCTGAACGGTGATCTGCCTGGTAGCTCACCCAGAAGCACGGAGAAACGCACCGACGTTTAACAAACATATGAATAAAAATTTAACTAAAGTTGTTTAGTAAAGTTGTGTTCAAATGTAGCCTACAATAATGGTAAAAACTACACACGTTAACAAGAAGTTTGGCTTTTAGTTTTCCTCTATTAGGCAATTATTCTTATAAGTGATTATTCCAAAAAAAGAACGCATTTATTTAAAATAGAGATGTTGCAGATAAACGCATTACTGTCTCTTGACTTTTGTAGTTTCACTTCGTTTAATGAAATGTAGCCTGTTTATCTAACTAAAGCGTACAAACCGAGCTATTCTGTGTTGATAGTGATTCCGCCTGTTTACAATCCGCGTCCGAGAAAACGAGCACCGATCCGATTCGCAGTGAACGACTGTGGGAATACTGCGTCCGTCCATAAAGTTGTAGAAAACGTGTGCAGCAGCAGCTCTTGTGCAAGACGCTGCCACGCGCCTGTCGCGTGTGCAAGTGTATACACAGTCGGCTGCCACTCTTGTATCGACATCGACCCCCGTGGGGCGTGGTTTGCATGTTTAGCTAGCTGTTGTGCGACCCCGAAAACATGGGGTGTTCGCATGGGTCAAGAGAAGACCGAGGTTGCTTTATTCCTTCTGAAGTCATTACAAGGTGGGGGTCTGGGGGATGTAACCTGCTGGGAGTGGACTAATCACTGTGAGTACCTGATCTGTGAGTGAATGGAGAAGAAACCTATGAAATAATGCTTTAATATTGCATATGAGCTCATTGGTTTAGCAGCTGTTAGCATGAGAGCAAGTATGCATTGAGCCAACACCATGCCTTTAAAAATGCATATGCACTCCTTCCCTGTCTCCAGCCCACCCTCCGTGTGGTCCAGCCCAGAGCGCCAGTCACTGTAATGCGAGATGTTGCTGCAACGGCACATGCAGGCAGGAGGAAGCACTGGGGGGCGAGCTGGGTGACGAGGGGAGATGAGGCCAGCTTGGCCTGGAGAGGCAGGTACCATGGCTCCCTGAGAGCCTCCCAGTCACATAGACTTCCATATCCACATACTGGTCACTGGCACAGCCACTCTGGGAGACGCAGATGGGAGGGAAGAATGGATGGATTAAATGTATGTAGGGGTTTCCATAGATTTAAGTTCCAGAGAATCTGACCCATATATCTCTAGCGCTAACTAAACGTACTTTGCCGCTCCCATGAAAATAATACATGCATTGATTTGTCCAAATCCATTCTCTGTGTGAGTTAAAGCAGTGGGAGCCTGTCCTGCCAGTTGGCAGCGTGGAAAAGCTCACAGTGACATGTTGACGTCACACTGTGGCCCACCTATCATTATAGCAAACATGTCACGGCAGCTATAAACATGTCACTGCAGCTATAAACCTGTTACTGCAGCACTGCAGGGTTTGCGTTGAACAGAGATTAGACAGTGAGCATGTCAGTTGACATCATGTGGTTATGATCAAATGCTTGCTGAAAGATGTTTTGCATTCATTACCATAGTTACCCTTATTAAATCACAATTGGTGTAAAGTATAAGAATTGTATTTCATATTTATATTAATAATACAGTACATGTAGTTGTATTGTTATTGCACGTACAGTATCTGAGGGAATGTTAACAATTCTGACATTTAAAGGTCATATGAACTAAATGAACATGATATACTGTAGAAGCAAGTTTTCTATGGAAATATATAGTGGAGGAATTTCATCCTAATTAGAGAATGACATCACACCTCCTGTATGTGTTGTAAACTGAGCTCCTCTGTTATTTGTTTTCATAGCATGTTAGTGCTTGTATGTCGTTTTTGTTTAGGTCTGAGATGCACTTAGTCTGATATCTATTGGCAGAAAATGTCATATAGACGCACTTTAAATCCTAAGGTGTTTTTACTCAGCTTCCAAGAGGAATTGAGAATATGTGTGGGACCTGAAACTACAATGTGATACTGTCTCTGCCTGAAACGCATTGGATACTGTGGTAACTCTGTCTGTGTGTGTGTGTGTGGGTGTGTGGGTCAGAGTTTTTTTTTTAACCTTCAACTCTGAAAGGATGCTTCTTTCCAAAGAGTGACACCTTTGCTTATGACCTTGTGCAGTTGCAGTTTATAAATCCTTAGATTCAGCAGAACACAGGTGTATCCAGCCTGGCTTTTGTTTAGATACGAGTCATTGCTGCCTTGTTTGTGTCTTTGTCAGCTTTATATATTAAACTGCTCCCGTGGATAAATGTACATAATGAAATATAATGTGTTGTTCTTGGCTCTCATATTATGCAAACTATGCAGGGTTAAACATCGAAAACGCGTTGCCAAGGCTGGGATATTGTTGTTGTGTGAAATCAGCACCAGTTTGTGTTCCCATTTACAGAGCCTGGGCTGTGTAGAAACACCAGATTATTTGTTCTGCACACACAAAGAACAGGTAGCTAGCGGACTGTGAGGAGATATTCAGTGAATTTTACAAAAAGTGTATTAGCTTACAATCGCTGACTCTACCTTTAAACCTTATAGTGCTGCTAATGTCCGTCCTGTATTCACCAAATTCAAAAGAACTATTTTTCTTACTTAACACTCTGCTTCCGCCATCATATCTCCCGGCTGCAGCAGGGCCCACTTCCTTATGGCACTAAACCCAGTGGGCAACACTCGTGTAGCTCTTACTCAATCTTTATCTATTTATACAGCTCAGGGGGGAAGAGAGAGAGTTAATGTAGGAAGCACAATTCTTTCTGTGGAAACACAGACTCGGTCGCAGCACTGGAGCGCCGGTTGATTCATGGCTCCGTTCTATGCCATCTCTGACCACCCGCGCTGTGTGTTGTTATTGCTAAGGAGGTAATTTATGTGGCGCACGTATTTGGTAGAGGGTCCGGGACAGTGAGGCAGTGGGTGGCTATGGACTAGGTGTTGTCACAGCACATATATCCCTGGTTTATCTAACCTCCAGATCGGCTAAAGTGCCTGCTGAGCCTCTTCCAGTGGATAAACAGTTGGAAAAGTAATGTACCTAATGGAGTGATTCATAAAGGTCTTAATTGGTTTTTGACAGAGATGAAATGATGAGACAGTGTTGTAGTCATACAGTATAGCTGTTGTTTAAGAAATTCAAAGATACTAATAAGAGTCTTTGCTGCCTATGTATCGTAATGCACCAGCCTTACCAAGTGAAATGAATCAGACTTGTTGTTGTTTTAGAGAGTTGGAGATCAGCATGTTGAAGGTGTCAGGTGGTCTCACACCCCCTAATCCTCTTTGTCTCTCCTCACCCATCCTCACCCCTCCTCACCCATCCAATTGGCTTGCGGATAGGATCACACCTCCCCGCCGCACACTTTCTCATGCCTTTCTCTTCTGGCACGCTCCTTCTAGCCCTATATTACTTACTCGTCCGCTCTTAGCTTATCTTCCCCAGCCTATCATTCCCTCTCTCTCTCTCTCTCTCTCCTCCCCCCTCTCTCTCTCTTTCTCTCTCTCTCTTTCACTCTTTTGCTTCCTGTCTTTCTTCCCTTCTCTCCTTTTTTACCACCTTATCTGTCCTTTCCCGCCAAGGGCATCCGAGCCTTAAAAGAACCGTCCTCGCCCTTTGAGTAACAAAAGCCGAGTCACTTTCCAAATGAAGAACCAAGTCTTTGAGCGACACTTGCTAAGCCCCATTTGAAGAGAGGCCTCAGTCTCCTTATCAACAACAGCTTTAGCCCCTTATGTGGACCACGATTAAGCATCAGGCTATTCATTCAGTGTGGTGGGAATCTGAGCAGTAATGGCATGCGGGTGAGGACAAATGCGTCACAAATCCTGCCCTTCAATTCATTCAGTAATAGCACCATGTTTGATGTTGCAAAATTATAGCGCCCCCTGCTACAACTATCCCTGGCCAACACCGGTTAATGCCGCCGTTTACTTTGATATCAGTACAATGAATCAACCTTTAAATGGTATTACTGTTATTAACAATGCCCCAGAGAGAACAGCAGAGGCCTATGCGTTTCCATGGCTCATTGTGTGTGTATGTTGCTGTTAGCTTTAAATTATTGGGACTTATTGGAGTAACAAGCTAATGGAATTAAGGTGCTTGGTTTCATGCACCGTTGCCAAGATTCTGCATTAAAAGGATGTGTGCTGAATAAATAGTGCTTTAAGTAGATGAGATTATGACACAGGAGAGATTCGCCTGTCAGAGCGGTATTGTTCGCTTGGCTCCGGTGCCAGCGAAACTGTCAAGTGCGTGACTGACCATGGATGGGTGGACGGATGGATAGATGGAGAATTCAGAGAGCTTTTCTCATCCCAGAGTGCACATCTGAAAGGCTGGGGTTGTCAAACTCTTCAATGCGGAAAAAAGCAAAGAAACTTTTATTACTTCCCTCCCCATTGAAGCTCTGCGGATGTTTCCCTAGTTTGGCAGATATGGAGAGGCAAGAGACGGTTAGGGAAAGAATGTCTGGAAGCACACCTTAAAGACACCCCAGCGCCCCTCTTGAAGAAAAAGCAGGGCTTGCTATTCAGGTCTATATTTGCCAGCTAATTACGTACATGAAAAGCAGAATCCAAATGAAATCCAAATATTTACCAAAATAAACCCATGTTTTGTTTCATTTCTCCGTCACCGCTGCCAGAACACAGTTCTCTCCATTACAGATAATTCATCTGATGTTTGTGTTTGTCGGCGGATTAGCTGGGAGGCGTTGCTGTTGGCCCATGCTGTAAAACGCTCTCATCTGTATTTTAATGGAGTAAGAAGCAGTGGGAGGATGTGGCGACGTGCCACAATTTCACAGAGAAAGGGGGGGATCGTATGTAGCAGGTAATCTATTTGTGAGAGTGTTTTATCCGTACAAATGGAATTAGCGGATGGTTTGACGACCCATTAAAAGAAACTCTGTGTACGAGGATGTGTCTGCGTGTGCGTGTGTGTGTGTGTGTGTGTGTGTGTGTGTGTGTGTGTGTGTGTGTGTGTGTGTGTGCGTGTGCGTGTGTGTGCGTGCTCCCCGGCTCGGGTTCCATATTTGATTGGCTCTAATTGGGATCTCTATGCAAGGCCTTCCTGTGCTGTATTGATCTGAAGTGGGGTAAAGCGCACAAGTCCTAAATGAGTAAATGAGCTGAGAATGTGTTGCCATGGAATACTGTAAGGTGCACGCGTCAAGTAGGAGCGGCATTCATATACTCCTCACAGCATGAAATCATGCATTACAAAGGTCTGCCGTGAACTAACAGGTTTAAAGAACATACTCCATGTCATTACAGCTGTAAAGAGACCAACATCAATTACACTTTTGGACATTTTCTGTATGGCGTAATGATGTTAGTTGGTGATCTTTCCTTTCCTTTGGCTTAGTTATTGGTGTCAGTAATGTCCACTTACTTCTTTTAGGTATATGTTTATAAAAAATATCCCCTTGGTGTATCCAATTCTATTATATCGTTTCATAGGCCTCGTCTATATGATGCCGGACCGTTATCTTTGTCAAGAAAAGTATATGTATTTTAATTTCCAGTTGAAATTAGTGCTTTTATTCAAAGCATTATTACACACACACACACACACACACACACACACACACACACACACACACACACAAGCACTCACACAGCAGTACAAGTGCATGCAGACATTGCAGATGGTGGGGTCTCTCTAACACAGCTCTTTGTGGCCCTCTCAGCATGAGAAGAGGGAGAAAAGCCTTGTCTTTTATCAGGCAGTGAGCGCTGCAGTGTTGACATTGGGATGGCACCTAATTAGGTTAGGCCCGGCACAGCATGCATGGTTAACTAGGCTGGCCTAAGCCTCGGGCTCCACAGATCCCAAGGTGACTGAGGAATAATATCTCAGATTGCTAATGTACTTTAGCGCTATCTGTCTTCTAAAAATATTGTCGTATCAATTTTTTCAGCAATTAGCAGGTGAGAGTCCGTGTTCTACGCCCAAGGTTGAAAAACAAAAAAGGAGGCACTGCTGTTTTTAGTGCGGTAGTGAGGTATTTTTAACAAACTCAATGTATAGTCATGGAATATTCTAGCATGATGCAACCCCGTGAATTTTAATTGAAATGGAACCTTTATTATTTATTTATTATTTCATTTTAATGCACTCAATGTCGCACATCATTAAAATGAAATAATAAATAAATCTGGTGCTATATCTGGGGACTCATTGTTTTCGTGTTGCATTGCATTGTTGTCTTGCATTGTTGTCTTGTTGACATATGGTGTTGATACCGGCAACACAGAGGGCCTAAAAAGTTCCCAAGGACAATGTTTTTGTGGCATATCAAAATCTAGAGTGCAGTGTGTTGTTCAAAGTAAAATTGTCTCCGTCTGTAAAGCCAAAATGTGTGGGTCTTCTACCAAGCTGGTCTCAGTAAATAAAAATAGTCTCAGTAAGAAAATCATAATATTTGATAGATGATTAGTCTGCTAACTGGTGTTAGCAGACAAGTGTGACAGTCCCGGGTGTGTTTCACATCCCTTTTTCCCCAAGGGGCCATGTGTCATTGCAATATTAACAGTATTGGGGACGCCCTTGCACATATCCCGCTTTGGTTGCCTTTCAGTTTTGGATCCTTGTGTGAAGTTCCCACTTTTAATCCCGTTTCATTTTTTTGTGTGTGCCGGCCAGCCTTCTTTGAATTGAGCAGTTGAGGCTATAAAGGGGATGTTGTGGTGGACCGAGAAAGGGGATGTACGGTTTTTGTACGGGCTTGTCCGGTCCTTTCTGACATGTGACATGGAGGATCTAGATAAGAGGACATCTCACTTAGAGCAGAGACCACCTGAGGGGGTTGCTTTTGGGGGCTTGTGAGAGTATTTGAACATTTTGAAGAAGTTGACAGTTGTTTGATGCCTTTATGTTACGCTGTTATGTAATACTATAGGAAGTGCTTCGTAGCTCATGTACATTTTGCATGTGAGCCGTTTACAAGCGTACGCCTGATCTGAGGCAGGTGCCAATGCACCAGGTAATGTCCGGAATCTGGGCCACTTAAGGTCAAATTAGCCCTTTGCAGATGTCAGGGAACGAAGGAGAGAGAGGTCGCAGGAATCTGGACAGAAGGACAGAAGGACAGAGGGAGAAAACTGTAAAGGAGGCAAGAGAGGAGGAGGAGGGGGAATAAGACAAGAACATGAGGAAAGGGGAAAATAGAGCGGGGGGTGGTTCCTTTTTTTCACCAGAGCAAGAGAAAGCATGGGAGAGCTAGAGAGAAGGACGAGAGCGCTTTGCAAACCCACCCAGGCTTCATTACCATGTCAATCTAAAGGAGGGGGAGGGAGAGAGAGAGAGAGAGAGAGAGGGAGAGAGACAGACAGAGAGAGAGAGAGAGAGAGGGAGAGAGACAGAGAGAGAGAGAGAGACAAGCCGGCCAGGGCCCAGCAGTGGGGCCGGATCCATATGGTGCCGCCGGCTCTGGAATGAATAGTGAATGGGGCGGCTGGGCTGCTGGAATCTGCCTCCAAGCCTTTGTGAACAGGATGACCAAAGACAAGTGGGAGCTCTGCAGATGGCTCGCGCTATAAATAGGTAGCCAGTCTATCTCCTCGCTGTCACTCCACTTGTGTGTCTGCCACCCAGTAACCCCCACCACCACCTCCCCAGGACCCCGGACAACGCTCAAAACCTCACCCCTGCCCTGTCACCGTCCCGTTGTTGTCCCTCCTCATCGTTCAGACACTCATCGTTGTGGTGGGGAGGGGTACTGTAGGAACATGTTTGTCCTGTATCTCCTGGAGGTCTCTATCCTACGACATGTGAGGGGGGGGGAGGTCCTGCCAGAGCGGGCGAAGGCGTGTGGATTTAAGGAGTCGTGCGTTGTTGTGTGCGAGGCCAAACTTCTCGCAGATGGAATTTAAAGTGAGTGATAAATCCCTGTCCAGATTGAGGGTCCTTTTGTCATTAAACTAAGCCTAGGCACTGCTGTCCATCTGGCTGTGTGTTCTCCAGTGTGTGTTTGTGTGTGTGTGTGTGTGTGTACACAGTGGCCGTGATCCTGTGGTAGAAAGAGCACCAGAAGCCTTGCTTTGCTGACTTGTGTGTTGCTGACTGCAGTGTACACACACGCACGCACACGCACACACACACACACACACACACACACACACACACACACACACACACACACACACACA
>JAODUG010000015.1:2402533-2414660 GCA_027564795.1 Aphredoderus sayanus | reverse complement strand
GGGAGAGAGAGAGAGAGAGAGTGAGAGAGAGAGTGAGAGAGAGAGAGAGAGAGAGAGAGCGAGAGAGCGACAGAGGCAGAGAGAGAGAGAGAGAGAGAGCGAGGCAGAGGGAGAGATTCTAAAGTGTCATCTTCCATATTTAATTGAGACCTACAGATGTCAGATTGTTTTTGACCTTTCTTTTGTGTGTACGTGCATGCACGAGTGTGTGTGTGCATGTGTGTGTGTGCGCGCACGGGTGCATGCGTGAGCTTGAAGAGGATACAGCCATTTGAATATTAATGATTGATTAGGGCTGTCATGGCTGTGCATAAATATCATGGATGGATTTATATTTCGAAGGACATTTCAGCCTAATATTCTTTCCTCTTCTTCTAATATCCTCTCCTATCTATCTCACACGTGCAGTTCATGTGGTGTTTCTATTTTGAAACACAATTGTTCTCCCAAAAGTCTGTGTGACCAGAGGGAGGAGTAGAGAGCCCTTTGAAGGGGGGAAGAGTAGAGAGGAGTGTTTGCCACCAAGGTTGTTATTTTAGTAATTTACTGTAAAATTGAAAGAGATTTCACAATAAGCAAAAACGTATAATACTGTAGGAGGTCAGATACAAATATTGCAGTTGAATGTGTCTGTTCATTCTAGTGTTGTTATTGTATTATGCTGCCAAAGCCCAGACCTAAATTAATAATATTAAAAGTGTATGTCAACATTTATGAAAGCATTATATGTTTTTCTCTGCTTGTGTCTTTTCTACTATTCTTAAATGAAAGGTACAGTATGCCTTTAAAGTTTTACTGTACATAACAGTACAATAACTTCAAGGTGTCAGATGTGACGCAAAATATATACACTTTTTTCTTCTTTTTTTTTTTTTATCTGAAAGAGGAAACCAGTTTACCAACATATCCTGCCCTGGTTTCCTGTTTGGGAGTGATTTCAAGAAACCGTTTTATTTTCTCTCTTCGTGTGTCGAAGACAAACAAATAGAAGAAACAAGCAAAAGAAACTTTTTCTTGAACACACTGGATATTTCTCGAGAGCTCCATTGTGTGTGTGTGCGTGTGCGTGCGTGTGTGTGTGTGTGTGTGCGTGCGTGCGTGCGTGCGTGTGTGTGTGTGTAAAGTGTGAGTGTGTGGATGTGGGTCTTCTGGACTGTTTTACCCTCTGAGGGCTTTTAAGGAAACTATCAAAACCCTCTTTCTTTCATCTCCTCCGGCCCTGATGCTTCCCTCCGCCTGCCTGCCTGCAAGGGGCTTCCCCTTCCGTATCTTCGCTGACTTTGCGCGTGCACACACGCACACACAGACACACACGCACGCACGCACACACACACACACAAGCGAACACATAGGGAGGTCGCTCATAAACAGAGTGCGTGACGTGTCTCATCTTCTGATGAATCTGAGAGGGTGGGGGCCGTCCGTGATGGAGGTGCCGGTGATATCATGTTTGTATGTGCTGTAATGAGTCAGAGCAGGGTGCTGCTGCTTTGGGCTTGGGCTTTCTAAATGACCTATAGGCCAGACACACACTATGCTGGGACGATGCATTGGGACAGATATGACTCAGCCGGCGGTGGAGAAATGGTAGTGTATGTGACAAACCTGCCAGTCAATGTTGTATATGTGCACGTGTGTGTGTGTGTGTGTGTGTGTGTGACATTTCTCATGTCCTTTGGGTAAATGCCACTGTCACTTCCATGTGCGATGAAACGAGCCGCAGAAAAACTCCCAGTATGACTTGGATTGTCTTAGCGGCCGGCGGCGGCGGGGCCAGTTTATTCTGGGTTACGGGTCGGTGGCGTGTCTCAGCTGTCAGCGGGCGAGCGCTAGAGAACTCCTCCGTCTTGTTTCTTTTTCTCTTGCACCCCGCCCCCGCCACCCGTTCTCACACCCCCCCACCTCCCCTCCTCCCCCCCCCCCTTCCCCACACCCAAAGTTTTCCCGCCGTTGGCTGGGCGGCCGCAGGTTTCCAAACAAACTAGCCGAAACATGTTGTCTGTGAGTCCGTCCCCTCCAGGCCCCCTGCTGGGCACCAAAGCTGCCATCCACAATGTAAGCAGGTGGCGCTGGCATCCCGGGGAGAGCGGGCAGAGCGCGTGGGCGTCGTCACGGGCGACGGCGATCCAAAATTCCCAGCTGACCTCCAAAAAATCAAAGGCTTTGGCTATTCCCACCAGTCGCAGGAAACGCTGGTCTCTCTCTCTCTCTCTCTCTCTCTCTCTCTCTCTCTCTCTCTCTCTCTCTCTCTCTCTCTCTCTCACCCTCTCTCTCTCTCTCTCTCTCTCTCTCTCTCTCTCTCTCTCTCTCTCTCTCTCTCTCTCTCTCTCTCTCTCTCTCCCCCTCTCTCTCTCTCTCCCTCTCCCTCTATGTCTGTCTGTCTGTCTCTCTCTGTGTCTCTCATACACTCACTCCCTATCTTTCTCTCTCACATTTTTCTTTTAAGCACTACTTTTATTATTTCATCTGCTGTTGCTTTCCTTCACTGCTAAGTGTTCTCTTAGAGGGTGCATGTGTCTCTCTTTTAAACCGGTCCTTCTGTCTCTTTTTGCGTGTCTCTTTCTCTGTCTGTCTGTCTGTGTTTGTTTGCTGTGTGTGTGTGTGTGTGTGTGTGTGTGTGTGTGGTGTTGAGCAGGGTGGGACTATAGCAGCAGGCCCCAGGCCAGCCGCCTTCGCTTGGATGTTAATGAACAGAACAGGAGTGGGCACATCTGATGAAGCTGGCCATGCTGTCAACTGATTTTCATCTGGTGTGTGTGTGTGTGTGTGCGTGCGTGTGCGTGTGTGTGCGTGTCTCCGTGTGTGTGCGTGCGTGCGCCTCACTGGGTGGAAATCACCTGTGTTGGCACAGCAGAGTCTGTAGTTTGTCATTGCACGGAGATCTGGTCTGCACCTGTTGTCAGACACACACACTCTCTCTCTCTCACACACACACGCACACACACACACACACCCACACAATTTCCACTTTCCACTTTCAGTTTTTCTTACATTTTTCCATTTTGAAGCGCACATCGCCTTCAGCCCTAAATGACAGTTTGATTGCCCAGATTATCTGGAGGATTTCAACTTCCACCCACGTCACTGCTTCCTTCATTGATAAATCAAAAATCATTGCCTTTAAGCCGACAATGGAAAACCAGTGTGATAGACAAACAAGGAAACACCTGTCAAACGCAGCCTACAGTTATATACAATTCACTGGTGAACACACACACACACACAGAGAGTGGAAGTTTCTGAGTGACAACATCCCGTTCCTCTCCGTTGTTGTCAACAGTCGTGCGTGCGTGTGCGTGTGCGTGTGTGTGTGTGTGTGTGTGTGCGGGCGCTTGCTTGACTCTGTGTGTGCTTTTGTGTGTTCATTAAAGTAATACCTGTTTGGGGCTTTGTCAGCCACCTGGTGTTTCAAACAGAGCCACCTACCAACCAGCCCTAATCTTTCTCTCTACATGCCACAGGCAGAGTGGCGGCAGAGAGCCGCGTAGCAGAGACGTTTCCAAACATCCCCGGTGCTCCCAAATGTCACATTATTCCGTCTTGCGCAAAGGAAAAGGGGGGGGGGGGGGACAGCAGCTAACGAGATGGGAAGACAGGAACGTGATTCTCCTTGGAGGGAGACAATTTTCGACGCCGTGTCCGGGTCCAAAAATAACAAAAGAACAAAGGGAGAGAAATGAGTGAGTTTTTCTTTTTTCCTGTTTTTTTTTTTTCATTTCTTTTCTTTTTTTTCCTCTTTTTGTTTTTTTGAGCGCGGGCTAGTTAGGTTTGGCAGCGTGGTCTGGGCGCGAGGGGAGGTGGGGAGGGAGAGCGGGAGAGAGAGAGAGGGAGAGAGGGACAGGGAAGCACTAGCTAGCGGTCGGTCCGCACATCTGTCCACACAGCACGGGGCGGGTTCCAGCGACACCCACAGAAGCAGGCTTAACCTTCTCTTCCCCGCGCCACCTGTTCATTACTATGGGCCCCCTGCCGAGCCACAGCCACGCGCCTCTCCTCCTCCTCTCACCCGCTCCCTTGTTTCCCCCTCTCCATCTCTCTCTCTCTCTCTCTCGCTGTATTTCTCTGCCCGTTCCAGTTATCTCTTTGTTGTCTTGCCCTTTTTTTATCTCTCTGTCTCTCTCTGTCTTGCTCTCTCTCTCTCCCTCTCTCTCTCTCTCTCTCTCTCTCTCTCTCTCTCTCTCTCTCTCTCTCTCTCCCTCTCTTTGGGTTTTGTTGTGCGATGGCAACCATCTCAGTATTATGTTTGCTGAATTTGCCGTCAAGCCGAACAATGCAATGACAAAAAGAGATAGAGAGAGTTCTTTACAGTTGAGAATGAAAGAGCTTGAGCAGAGCTTGCTCTTTTTGATTTCCAGGGTGAGTCCCAAGCAGAGAGCTGTGGCCGGCTGAGGTGGAGGGGGTGGAGGGGCTTGATGGAATAAGAAGGGCGTATTTTGATGAATTGTCTGTGAAAGTGCATCAGTCTATTCGCATCTTCAAACCCCACCGGCGCCCCTCGTCTGCGTTCAGACCCATTTTTCTCCACATTGTTGGTAATTTGAGTATTTTTGCCCGTGGCATCATTCATACTTGGCCCATTTAAATCTCCTCAGAAATTCAATTTGAGGGGGAAAGGAAATGACAGGATTTAGCTTATTGAGGTATGCCAGGATGCCCTTGAAAATCAGAACAGGGAAAATGTAAGATCTTAAGATGCACTCTGGTATCATTGTCTTCTCTTTGTATTGGGTGCAGAAAACACTCGTAAATCCTGCACCTTTTATCTTGTAAACAATTTAGTTGATTAGAAAAATGTAATAGCTTCTTTTTGAAAGCTGTCAGTCTAGTTTCAGAGTCAGCAGTTGCAAGAAAGACTTTTGCTATAAAGGATATTTATGTTATGGTCTTATTTGTTTATTTTACTTTACTCATATAGTATAGTATAATATTATATATATATATATATATATATATATATATATATATATATACTAATGTATCATTTTACGTACCATTCTACAATCAGTTCAAATATATAAATATATTGCAGTTGAATATGTGTCTGTTCATTCTAGAGGTGGTATTATGTTGCCAATGCTTAATTTAAGTCAAATCAGCAAGTGTAGAAAATGAAAAACACTTAAATGAAATTCTTTCATTTTTAAATGAATGTGTTTGCAACAACTATATATTATTAAAAAGGGTTTAGGAAAACGTCTATTAAGCCTAACATTAAATAACTGTATTATTTTCTTTTGTGTGTGTGTGTGTGTGTGTGTGTGCTTTTGCGCGTGCGCATGCGTCAGCAGGCACCTTGTTAACTTGCGTTCTGCTCTCCTGGATTCTGCATAACTCCAAATATTCTTTTTGACTCTTTAATTGCTTTTGCACAGTGGCCCTGATAATGATAAGGACGACTCGGTGACAACATCTCAATTTCTCTCCCCAACTGAACGCTCCCCGTTTCAATTATCCTCGCCGTTTCCCTGCCGCCCTCTGCTTCCAAATAAATTTCATTTCCCTTAAAACCCGCTGCTTCCAGTATCTGATGTTGTCTCACTCGGTTATCCATGCATGGTGTTATCAGAGAGACAGGCCCTTAATGCTCACTTTGAGCCAAGAGTTCCAGTCCCATATATGACATACCAAATATCAGCCATCATAAAACTGTGAGGAATGTGCAGAAAATGGTCTGGTTTAAGAGTTTGTCACCAGGTTACAAAGATGAAATAAATCCAGATATGAACGCAGGACTTATTTAAAAAAATAATGATTAAATAAAATCTGTGAAGAAATGTGTCTTGCTTATTGTATTACCTTTAAGGTGTACTCCCAGAGAACCCCGAATTTTCTCCCAGCTCTCGTAGAAAAACAACAAGTGGTGAAGGGGGTAGGGGTAGAGAACAGTTCCTCTGTAGGTAAGGGGGGGCAGAGAGGAGTGCTAAGTACATGCAAGTGTAGGGGGACATGCACACTCAGTTTGAAACCAAACATTTTTGTAGTGCTGGTTTGAGTGTAAGTGTAATAATCCCTTATAGTCAATCAGTACTGAATTGAGCCAACCAAATGAGTTGATTATGAGTTTACTGTCCATTAAGGCTGACCTTTTGTTCATTACATAAGTGTTCAACTCAGAGCAGCAGATCAATTTGTTATTGGATCATTTATGTAATGCCCTGAAATAGTATAGTATGTCCAAAAATGTAATACGATAGGGTCTTTTACCACATGTTGGGAATGTATCAAGAACGGTCTGTCATGACATCATATGATTCTATGCAGAGAACTTGCCTTCCTCTCCAAACAATATCATAGCTACCAAAAGCTTTTCTATGTTGACTGCCCTTTAGAGAAACACACTTAGAAGTAAAATATCTGTATATACTGCCACTGGGCATTGTGCAATATTAAAAGATAGAAATGAGACAATCAAAGCAGCGTGATATCATATTAGTTTATTGCCTCCCAAAAGCTCAAAGTAATATTCTTTTCAGGTTTGTAAAATCTCTCCACAGATTATAGCATCGATTTCAGTCATAATACATTTCCCACAATGATAAAACTCATAAAATAATTACAGTGCGATGAACACACAATAAGGAACACGTAGGCATTCATGTTGATGGCAGCTGAGATAAGATGGCACTGAAAATGTTGTGATATGGCAGTAGGTTCCTACAGTTTAGTACGTTCAAAGGTCTCTTTCACAAACACAGATGTCCATAAACACCGTCGGCTTGTGATCAAAGTATCAGAGTAGAGAGTGAATAATGTCCTTCGGAGATGGGCTACTGGTTATAGGACATGCCCACAGTCAGTATAGGGGAAGGCAATTTGTTCTCCGTCCTATTCATAATATGAATTTAAACTGAAAGTTCACAGTATTAAATTCAAAAGTGAAAAACGTTTATTAAATTATATTTACAGTGGGGGGATTTACTATGTAATAGCTATGGAAAGGTTTAATATGTTTAATATGCAGTATATTTGTTGTACTGTCCATGAGGGCAACAACTTTAATCTGTAATTGTTCCCTTCTTGAAAGTAGTCAATAACAATCATTTATTTAGCTGTCTTTTCCTAACTTCCTAATTACTAAAGTGATTATTTATAATATAAAAATTAAAGATGCACTGTTTTAATCCTCAGGATTTAATTTCACATACTGTAGTGAGTATTCCTAACTATCTTACATGGTGGGTACTCTAGGTATGGCGTGACTGAGGGATAGGCAAATATTTGTCTGCTATAAAACCTGTCGGTGACTTTTTCATGTGTAGACTTTAACCAACAAGGAAGGCATATAAACATGCTTGTACACTACTATTTAACATTTATGTTAGCAGGGCGATAAATAGACAATAAATATCAAGATGAAAGGAAGAGAGCTAGAGATATTTCCTTGTTTGCTCAGGTCTCCTAAATTCAGGGTCAATGGAAAGGTGAGAAACCATTGTGTGGCATGTGTATCATTAACACATTAACCAGCATATAACAACACAATAAGTATCAAAATGGAGACATGTTTTTTTTGTTTAAAATGACAATAGATAGACTACATGCATACCTTATGATATGATATATGATATTTTAAATACGTCTCCTACTTCTCCTAATACTATAATCCGCTCTTCTCCAGAGCAATGGGCCTCCCTTCACTGTTTGCATTGAAAACACATGCATATGCTTAAGTCCACAAGCGTTTGGGCAGTTGTAAGGGGGAGGGTAGATACAGGGAGTTTTGTATGGGGAGGAGTAGAGAACCGACTGAGCTACTCAGCAGCACTCAGGTGTAGAGTATGTGTGTGTGTGTGTGTGTTTGGGGGGATGGGGGCAGCTGTCAGAGCTCCAAGTCAAACAGAATGACAAAGTAACCCACAGCCCACAATGACAAAGTAAACGTAGTGATGCGCGGTAGGCTGTGCGCCCAACCTCCACCGCCCGCCTCCTGCTTCTGGGCAACTTCCATTTCTCCCCGTCAGGTTCTCGCACAGCGGCGGTGGCTCTGTTACCGCGCGCAGGCAAACGCCAGCGTTCATTAATTAGCAGCACGCTAGCCTTTTAATTATTCACACGACTTATCAGGCCCCTCACCCGATCACACAGGCTAGCTCTCACCCCCCCCACCTTCCCCATTCCCTCCCTGCTCATACGGGACCTTTAAACTTCCACCTGCGCATTATAGCTCATATAAAGCTGTTATCAGCCCGTGAAGGAGATGGCACACAGGTGAGAGAGAGAGAGAGAGAGAGAGAGAGAGAGAAGGTGAGGGAGATGGTAAACAGGCAACTGGGGTTCGGATGTCAGTGACAGATATTAGCTAACCGCTCTCCCGAATGTGACTTGAGCGGTAAGACGATGGCCCGACTGCCCATTCTCCCCCCCCAAAAAATGTAATCTTCCTTGTGATAGAGAGAAAAAGGGGGTGAGGGTGGGGGAGAGATTGGAGGAGGGAGAGAGAGAGAGAGAGAGAGCATTAGCCGGTGCATTTTTACAGCTCTCCAAAATCATTATTGGCAATTAGCGTTCGTCAGGGAAGACAGCAGCTGCTTGTAATTACAGGTAGCCCCTCATTACTTCCCTGTGTAGGGGGAAAGAGGTGGGGTGGGGGAGGGGGGGAACATATTCCTGAGCCAGTGTTTGTATTTATTTATTTATTTATTTTATTTAGCAAATTTTTTTGTGCAGGCGTGTTGAGCTGACATAACAGTATGTAATGTATAGAGAGCAGCTATAGCAGAGGGACGCCAGTATCGCAGGTGCCCATGTAAAAGAAGGGGAGGGGGGAAGAGGGGGGAGGAGTAGGAGGACAAGGGGCGGAGATAACGTGGTGTAGTTAGCGTAAACAGCTGACGGTAAATCACATATATTACTAGTGCGATAATTGCTAGTGCGTGGCTGTGTGTGCGTGTGTGTGTGTGTTTGTATGTGTGTGTGGTGGGAATGGGGGGGTACAGATGCACAGAAGGCATTCGTTTATTTTTCCTTTATCCAGATCTTAAAGACCTCTGATGCTAACTGCTCTGAGCTGGTGGTGTGCGTGTGTGTGTGTGTGTGAGTGTGTGTGGCACTACTGTCCCTGGAGCTGAGAGATCTCCGGCCGACATAGAGAAGGCTGAGGTTAATGTGACCTGACATCCCAGGGCACACCTCACTGTTCCAGTGCCCCAGCCATCCGTGCTGCATGGCACGCCACACTGGTGACCTGGCCTTGAATGCTGATATGGGCTCACTTTTGTAACGTGCCCACAAATGGATAAAGCTGGGTTTGTGTTTCAGGCAGGTGAGCTCGCATCCCTGCAGCCACGCTCGGCTGGGTAATGTGGACGTGACCTTTTTGTAAGACGGGGCAGAAACTCCTTAAACAGATTAATCTGAGCAATGAATTCCTCCTGGGCAGAGACATTCCTTCCTAATCAAAACGCCCAAGCCTAAACTGGTACAGCCAAATTTGACTTCAAGGTCTACGGTTTTCATGTCAAGTTAAAAGCACCTCATTAGGTGACAGGCGCTACCTTCTTTTTTTTTTCACTTCAAATACTTCCATCAAAGGGGTTTGCAAACTTTTTATATAGTTGCCCAGTGTTCATGTTTATTTATGACGTTTTGGCCAGCTACAATTATTGAGCTTTTTAATTTTGAGATCTCTGGCTTGCCAAAGCTCTACCTCGCCAGAGAAATCATGTCGATTTTTATTCTGGCCCATGTTGACATATTTGACGAGCCCTCATGCAACTTCGTGGCCCCCATAACTGAAATAACTAAACCTTTACTCATGAAGTCATAGGAGGAGTAGCATTTCGATAACTATAAAAGGAGATCTTTTGAGGGCGATGATGATGATGAGGTAAACACACCAGCTGGGCTCCAATTGAATAGTTAATTAATACCATCTGAGTGCTTTATGCACCCCAGCAGCCGGGGGGGGGGGGTTGAAAAGCTTCACAACATCCACCGTAGCCTGGAGATACAATCAAACCTATTAACCCGCGGAATAAAACGGTGAAGGCAGGGTAATGTATACCATGCGTTTTCTGGCAGAGGAAGGTTAGGTCCATTCACGTAGGGTGGAAGAGTGGATGCCCTCACTGTGTCAGGGAGGGTATACCTTACAACATGGAGGTCAGCTCTGGTACATGCACGGCCTTCGTGCCAAGCTACTGTAACAGAGGGCATGCTAATACAGTAGCATCCGCACATGACCCTTTTAGCCTACACAGAGGGTAAGGTTGGCTCGTTTGAGGAGGAAAATAAATTCCTCTGTTTCTCCTTATTATTAGAGTTTTCTTTGTTCATCATCTACTGTATGAGAGTACAGCAAGAGTACTTTTCCTTCATCATATTTACTCCATAATCCAAATCATCTGTATACTGTAGTAACATATAGTCTTTGTTTAGGAAGTAACCTAGACTTAATTTGTAAACCAATGTCTCTAAACTTAGTCCAATATGACAGTCAAGAAAATCTTCTTGGACTTCAAGGTATCAGCAGCACTTTAATCACTGTGAGAATGCCTGTATTTATTTCCTGTGCACACAGCTCCTACTCAGTTACAGTACAACAACCCTGGCAGTGGAAATACGCACATTTGCAGGGCATCTCTCATTTCCACTGTAGCCGGTCCAATGCAAATACAAAGAACAACTGTCACATTCAAACTGGAGCTGAAATGACTGGCTTTGGTTTCGATTCATCTTGTCTGTCCCTCTTTTTCATTTGCTGCCATGAAAAATTGGATCTGTATGAGAACCCCATGCAGGAGGGAGGAGATCAAGTGTGTTAGGATTTAACAGATGGAATTGGGACTAAATGAAGCCCTAATGCATGGATGTTGTGAATCCACAGTATGCGCTGTAGGTTTATGATATATTGTTGTTGTTGAGGGAAGCATTGGAATGAATTATATACAAGTGAAAACAGACCCCAGTAAAATATACAGTAATTAATATGTATATTCATGCTTCTATATGAATTGATATATCTACATACAGTAACTGCTACTTCTATTTATGTTATTAATTAAAAGATATAATGTTAGGATGGAGTCATTTTGATTAGACAACTGAATCTAGGCTGTTCATTCTAAATACTGTAATGGCTTTTAGTAATACCAGTTACAATATGTATGTATAATTAAGTATTTATTTAACCATATGTATGCTATGACACAGTAGTTTGTATTTCTGGAATGCAGGCAGCGAAGAGGTTTTGAATCACTTAAAATAGTAATTTAGTCTACTTAGTTTTACATATTATAGATATTATTATATGTCTGTATTTCTTTTACAATACATTATATAATATAAAAAAATGACTGGTTATGTTAATGGTACAAAATGTAAAATGTACAATATACTGTCTGTATTACATTGGTATCAGTTAAAAGGTTCAGAAGCACAGCAAATGCCATGCCTATTTAAGCATACACTACTGTATACCATCGCATTGGCAGACAGGCTCCACTGAGCATCGCACCGTTATTCGATAGTTAGCGCTGCAGCGTTGAAGAGTATTGACGTTTTGTTCTACTGATGCTTTCTCCACTGCAGTGCTGCATTTTAAACCGTCGAGTCAGATTTCATTTACCAGCGCTTTCATCTGTTTTAACTCAGTGAGGCGAGGTATTGCACCCTGTACATATGTACGTGTGTGTGTGTGTGTGCGTGCGTGGCGTGCACGCCCCTGTGTGTGTGTGTGTGCGGACTAGGCGTGCGCTAACGCGGCTCCGCGTGTCCACGTTAGCGCACTGCGCTACCAGTGTTTGTGTGTTGCGAGCGTGCGCGTGCCCGTGGTGCTAGCTGTGCTAGTGTTTGTGTGTGTGGCTCCCTACCCAGAGCTATTATGTGCAGACAGCAGGTATAATATCTGCAAACCTTTTTGCCGCTGTGCTGGATAAGTAATGGCCTCAGGATGTCACCTTTATCTTTAGCCACACTCCTGCAGCTGGGCCTGTGTGTATTCCCCGCCTCTCACAGGTGTGGCATTGTGTGTGTGTGTGTGTACCGCGTGTTTTTGTTTGTGTGTGTGTGCGTGTGTGTGTGTGTGTGTGTGTGATAGGGATGGGAGAATGGTGATACACTATGGGGGATAGAGGTCATGTTTCCATTCTTCCTAACAATTATTTTATTCTTTTCTGCAACGCTGACC
>JAODUG010000015.1:2370898-2384476 GCA_027564795.1 Aphredoderus sayanus | reverse complement strand
TGTGTGTGTGTGTGTGTGTGAGAGAGAGAGAGAGAGAGAGAGAGAGAGAGAGAGAGAGAGAGAGAGAGAGAGAGAGGCTATAATTCTGCATGGAGCGTGTGTTTCTCTGCGATACTGTATTATGCATTGTTGGGGATGCAGTGGGCTGCTCTCCCGCAGATGCAATTAGGCTAAATGGGATTAAGCCTATCACATTTCAGACAGGCCGGGCCCCACAGCCACCTGGGGAGAGGGAGAGAGGGAGAGAGAGAGAGAGAAAGAGAGAGATAGGGTGATGTGTCGAGGAGTATGTGAAGCAGGATGGGGGGGTGGGCTGTGAGTGGGGGGGCGTGGGCCCTTGGAGACAACATCCAGAGGCTGTAGCGGAACACACTGATGCTACGCAGGAGAACGCGCATCCGGGTTTCTGCTAAGTGTCACGTAGCCCGAAATGTTTACAGTAATTTGGGGTGGAAACTGGAAAATCCCGGTTCAGAAGGTAAAAGCACTAGCTGTGGATGTGATCTGCGCCGTGCCCCATGAAAGCGCAAGCCTGATTCCACTGAGAAGTTCCCCGTCCACCGCAGACTTTTGTCAGTTCAGTTTGTCAGTTCGCTACGCGGGTGGAGCACATGCACTGCTACGACTTGCCTTTCCTCCTCTGCTACAGTTTGAGCATGATAAATGCCTTCAACAACATATATGTAAATGGGAGAGCTTATCGGATTATTCGCCGCTCCTGTGCATATTCTGGACCCTGCTTGTAGACGATGGCGTTATCCGTCATCCCAGAGAGGCCCGGGACGCGGTGATGTAGTGCAGCTATTTGCGTTCCTGCCCTCCTTTGGCTAAATGTCAACATCAACAAAGAATTTGAGGGAGAGGAGGTTGACATTTTCACACTAGCTGATTCTGCCCATAGATTTCCTCCCATAGAGCAAATGCACCACTGAACTGTGTTTTCATGGGAAGGTGGGACACTAGATCCTGTTCAGGAAGTAAAAACGCTGAAAAAGCACACACACACACACACACCAATCGAAGCCAAGATTTATCTGTATGGTGTGTGATAATTATATGTAAACAGACCAATTATATTCGTGAGAAGTTTAGGGTGTGAAATTCGACGCTGCGTCTCGTTTTTCTCACAGAACAGCGTTGGGGATGTGGCGGCACCGCTGTATGCTGTGCATGTGAGGGTGAGTGGTGTTGACATCGGCGGGCTACTCCCGAGCGAGACACACGGGAGTCCTGGTGTTGACGGAGCAGGGCGACGCGCCTCCATCTTCCTCTCCGCTCCCTCTTCCGCCACCCCCAGCTCCCACATTAATCAGACAAGGACGTCATGGCTCCCAGCTCACCTCTGAGCCCCCCTTCCCCTGGTGCCAGCTGTGTTTGGGACTGGCCTGTTGGCCTGCCTACCCACCCCAACCTATACGCTCTTGTCATTGTTGCATTGTCCTGGTAAACACCGGGCCTGCTACAGCTGTTCAAACCCTGGGTCGAACACGCACACGAACAGATGTGCACACATCTATACACAGAGACACACACACACACACACAGTACAATGCTGTAGCCCACTTTGTGTCCTGCACATACTGTAGATGCAAACGCTTCTATATCCACAACACATGTACAATCATATGCTCACACAGATGCTCCAAGCACACAAAACCCGCTCTCACACACACACACACACACACACACATCACAATATCAGACATCTTCTGTTTGGTCAATTATGGTCTCGCGTTTGTTCCCATTCATTTTTTATTTAAGTTGTAATGTGTCTATTTGGCCACATGGGAAAACCTTTCCATACAGTATGTGTGTGTATGTATGTATGTGAGTGTGTGCGTGTGTGTGTTTTTGTACATTGTCCAGTCATGTCAGAGGTAGTCCCGCAGAGACAGCTTTTATTTGCATACTGTAAAGTCTGGGACACAAGGCCTACTTGACATGAGAAGTATTTTGATTAACATGCCTGACGACCAACTACATAACACAATGAATGACTGGGAAACTTAATGACACAAATCTGGTTGTTTACAGGTCTTGTTAAATAAGAAGACTACAGTTACTGGTTAAAACAAATGGAAAAGCTGACATTAGTAAGTAGCTAGCGTCGCTCCTGAATTATGGGTAAGGATACAGTAACAATGTATCCGTACAATGCTAATAGCCAATGAAAATCAGAGTGGGCTGCATGAGCTTGTGTATAGCATATATGTGAGTCCATGTGTACATGTCCATGTACATGCGCTACTTGGATTCTCAGCTGAGAGCATTAATTAAAAATGTAAATGAAACAGTGTAACAATAATATAAGGCTACTAACACACTGAATCTGATCCAGTACAGTATCTCAGGTTGTAACAGCAGCCCTGGACGAGTGGCAGGGCGTAAACCGTCCATTCCGAACTGTCTAGCATGAGCCTTGTCACCTTCCAACAGTAAGACATTAAGAGGCCATGGGGGACCACTGTGGGGGGTGGGGTTGACAATATGCTGCTGAACCCGAGGGGACGCAGAGGGAGCGGGGAAGGGGGGGGGGGGGTAAACCAGAGGGCTGTGATGGGATACGGCCCATTAATTATTGAATTCGCTGACGACATGACAAAACGCTGCTGTCCTAGCCCCAGTCGCCGCCCTGTGACTTTTACAAGGCCGGCTGGACAGCCCACTCAGCGCTCCTATACACCTCCAGCTTAAATCAGCCTGGGCTGTATTTGTTTATTCATGCATTCATGCACGTATGCATTTATGCGTTTACTTGAGATATTTAGTATTTTGATCAATAGTTAATTTTGTAATGTTTCTATTTATTTATGTATTTATTGGGCCACGTTTTCTGCGCAGTGTGATTGGGCGAAAGTATGGGGTTGTTTTTGAAATCAAAGATACTTCCTTGAAGGGGAGCGCCGCAGTGGGAGTGTGTCACGCCTCCATGTGGTGCGTTTGGTTACGTGTGGTCGGCACAGAGGAAGGCCACAGTGTTCTGTGTTTACACTGTGTGAGACACCCCGCTGCACCTGGCGTGCATGTGGTCAGCTGTGCCCCCAAGCAGGCGGCCAAGATGCATTGTGGGTTGGAACCTAGGCTGCGACGTCTCCGCTGGGAGAGCAGAGGCACAGGGGATTTGGCGTATCAAGATATTTACTCCAAGGCTCCTAAAGTACACTCGGGTTAAGTTTGCGTCTACTATCATACAGTAGCATTTGTGCACATTTATTTGTCTCTTTTTTTCTGCCTGCATACAGTCTATTGTTAGCATCAGTCACAGGTACATCATGTGATTGTTCAGTTGTTTGTATCTGACTGAATCTAACCTTCAAACACCTCCAGCAGACCGAGGTAGCAATGAGAGAAAATAAGAGTAAAAAATATAGAGAAAAGAGAAAGGAATAGATAAAGGGGATGCTACAAGCCCTTAGAGAAAACATTGCATAATGTGCTTGTACTTAGTTAGACTCTAAAACAGTGTCCATTACAGCTATTAACCTTTAATTGCAACAGTATATCATCTGATGAATGAAAGAATGCCCCACTGTTCATCTTTATTGCTACTTCTAATAGCTCACAGGAAGAATGAGTCTCTGGTGACTCAAGCAAGGCAAAAGGGTGACAAATTTAAATTACTAAGCGACAGGCTACCACACACTTAATAATGCCATCGTTTAGAGGAAGACGTCTAAAAGTGACTGGAACGCGGACCAGAATAATAACCTCAGAATAATGATGTCAAATGTACGATGGGAAGTCACAGAGGGTATTTTCAGTGTATTCGTCTCCTGTGGCGGAACTGAGCGTCTGTAAGCTAGCCGGGGTCTGCGGGCCTGTTCTGTGCTAGCTACGGTATAGCCTTTTTAATGGCTTTCCCTGTAGATACAGGCTGCTGCCAGCTGCTGCTCTGCCCCTCTGGAAAGGAGGCTAGCAATTAGACCTTGCACTTAAAACAAGGTGAGTCAGGACCTTTTAATGGTGCGCTGTTTCTGGGCTCCCACACATGTGGCTACTTAGATTTTTAGCTGCGCCAGAGAACTCCTCTACATTGAGGCGTGGAGGTTAGCATGTCCAAATGACTTAGGCGGTGGGTGGCACGGTAATTGTGCAGAATTGTTCTGTAGGAAATAGCTTTTTGTGAAAATGAAAACGGTCTGCACTTTCCACTCGCTTTACCCCTGCAAGCCATTTGCGAAGGTCTGTGTTGAACGACCCGTTTTTCTGGACTGCCGTGTATACTTAAACTCTTCTGTTTGCTTACGCAGCGAAACCTTATGTAAATACGACATTGACAAATTTTTGGATAAAGTTTGTTCAGCATTTTAACACCTAGCAGTGATAAGTAAGGTTTCACCATCTGTGCATTCAGACAATGAAATATTGCTATTTTGTTGTAATCAATCCAACACAATATGTACCACCCAAATGACCTTACAGCATCAAGCTCTGCGGTTTTTGTAATGTGTACCCTCAAATTAAACATGGTCAAAAGGCTATATAATGGTCAGCTGGGGAGCTCAGCACCTATTAAAAAATTCCAGTGGTTTTATAAACTGGTATTCTGTCCCCATTGAGTTATATTCCAAAAAGGTGTCGTTATTTTCTCTATTTCTATCTCATGTCAGGCCTTGGAAGATTAGATTGGGGATAGCAGGCTCTGTTTAGACTACGGATTCTTGTTTTCCTAGACCGTTTGCTGTCAACCTTGAGTGTTAAGTGAGAAGATGTATGGTAGTGCAATGAATCCACTGAATATACTGTACAGTACACATGTACTGTAAGCTGACACACAGATGCACACATTAGACATTTTCCACATGAACATGGAATTCAATTAATTATTGTTCCTTAAATAAATATATTCTAAACTGTAAACCGCATCAGAAGTATGGTTTTTTACCTTTTAAAATAAAGATAGAGATCTTGACTTGCCGGTTGGTTGGGACGCTAACAGCCAGTTTAGGAGTGGCCTTATATTTAGGACAAATGATAGCTCCTAACATGGCCAATCTAAATAGATTATTTTGGCTGGATCTTTGCCCAACCAGGTGCTAATGTGTAAAAAGCATAGCTATGTAAAAAACAAATGATAGTCATCTGTCTATTTCAGGCAACGCAAACACAGGGATATTGAAACCAGAAGGCCATTTTATTTGAGACACTGACACAGCATGTACTCATTTATTAATGTAGTAAATTTAGCTTCTTAAGAGGGTGAATAATGTCTTAGTCTTGAGTGTAAATTCGTGGTTTCTAAAAAGACATGTTGTTGCTTAATATTATTGCATTGTGATTTTAAATGTTCAGTATGTGGTCTACGTGTGTGTGTATTTACTATTTATATGTGTGTGTTCATACGTGCGTCTGCAAAGAGCTCTGTCTTCTGTTCTCAAAGAGATAAAGACCATCCGCTGTTCAGAAACAAATACATAAATATGCATTAATCTGTTCTGGTCGGGTGAATCTGAAGAACTGTCAAGCGTCAAATGTAAAGGTCATGCTTTGCTCGCTGTAAGGGAAATATCGCTCAGACCATGGTTAGGGCAATATTTGAATAAACTATGCGAGCATTTACAAGCAGTAACCTTCAGGGGTTACACAAGCCTCCTCGCCCCGTGTGGGGAATACTAGCTGCTATCATGAAAGCATTCCAGCACCAACACTGACAGAGATTAGATCACACTACTGTACGTAATAATAAAAATAAATCAGTTGGTAAAGGTACACTCTCGCATTTGTAGAACTGTCCTGGTTGCAAACAGCTCGACATCACCATTGTTGTTTTGGTCTGAAACAGTACTGTAGCTGCACTTCTCTCTACCCCTCCCCCTCTACACCTCCTCTCTGCTGTCACTCACGCGCCCCTTTTTCACACAGTTGAGCACAGTGAGCTGAGGCAGAATTCTGGGGTTCTGAGGGCGCTATACAGTAACGCAATCAAGGAGTGTGCCTTTAAGTGCCAATATGGCTTTGTACCAAATGTAAATAACATTTGTGAATGTGCTTAATAGTGTTTTGCGCGGCTTTGCAGACATTTACATATGTACTAGCACAAAGAATAAGCGTCCATGTGAAAGGTATCGATGCACACTGGTTTACCATTCTGAAAATAATAATGACCGCCCCTCACCCCCTTCCCCCGGCCCCCGCCCCTCCCTCTCTGTGGGACATGACAGTTCAGAATATGGCAGGTGCAGGAGGTCTTCCAGGCAGAGAGAGGGAGAGAGAGGTGACCTTGCCACTTCCTGTGTACAATTTGGTTTGGTTGGGAACACAGCCCGGGTCCCAGGGATGTGCTCTACCTCTATAGGACAGAGCTGGTGAACAGAGGGCCCCTCACCCAGAACCTCCCCTCCACCCCCCACCCTCCCCCACCGACAGCCTCACGGCGGCAGATGCCACATGGCGCATGGCTCTGGAGCCGTCAGGCTGCGAGGAGACACAGGGGAGCAACGCCAGCCCGGGTCACCTGAGCCCGTGTCGGGCTGTCATGCTCGGAGAACGGCCCTCTGTGCGGGCAGGCGGGCCGGCGGGTCCACGTCCTCTCCTGTCCGGGCCGCTCAGCGCCAGAGGCTAGCAGCTCGTTTGCACGTGCTCAGTGTAGATTAAGGCAAGGGGCTGTCAGGGCTAATTAAAAGCAATAGAGATTAGCTCTTTTTGGATTAGTGGGCCAGACAGTGATACTAGTGTCTGGGTAAGTGTGTCTGTTGATGTTTACTGTACAGTATGTTTCCATCGTGTGTGTGCGTGTGTGTGTGTGTGTGTGTGTGTGTGTGTGTGTGTGTGTCTTAGTTTGTGTCTAGCATTGTGTGTATTCTGCTCTCTTTATCATTATGGTTAATGTGGTTCATTACGAAAAATGGAGTAGATTGTTTCTCTACTCTTAAAATATTAGATTCAGATGTTAAATCTTTCTCTAGGCTGTATGGCATGGAAATGTACTAAGCTGTTGTAATATAGCACAAATTATTTTGGGCAAAAAACCAATGGGGGGAACTTCAAGCTAAGAAAAGTAGACATTCTCCTTATAGCACAACTGCTCTATTTACTGCTTGAACCAGCCAAGGAATTAAAGAGTAGGAAGTCACTAGGGACTCTAACGAGTCACCCGTTCTGTTCTGGTATGAATCAGCTGATTTTTATCAACAAAAACAACAATGCCCGTGGGAGTGTTCCAGCTAGACACATCAGCTTGAGAAGTTCCCGCTGGACTCAATCAATATGGACATGAGTCACACACATGACTCCACTTAGAGGTTTCAAATGGTTCTCATCCATAACAAGAGATGCTGCTACTGCCCAAGACTGTAAATTGATCAAATTCTTTTGGGTTTCATGTTGTTTGTGTAGTGGAGGGGGAGCGATCCAATGCCCATGTCTTATATTTTGGTCATGCGTAATGCCAAGCCAAATTGGCGCCATGCTGTTTTTTTTGTTGTTGTTGTTGTTTTTCTTGACTATAAAATGTTCTTTCCTTCCATTTGAGAGGGTGAAAATTCACACCATAACAGAATTAGAGAGGACAAAATTACCATTTGGACTTGGTACAGTAATAGCATGATAAATTATGCCACACTTTCTTCAGGGGACATTGCTTGAGGAAATGTTGTAAAACGCCCATGGGAGCCGGCAGTCATCAATCACACATGCTGTGGTTAGGGCTGCTGTGCTGGCCCTGAGGACTTGGGTCTGCACAGCAGCCAGTAATCTAAATAGTGACACTGTGCTCCAAGGCCCCCATGGGGCTGCCCGCTCAGTCGCCTGCTAAGAAAACAGATCAGGGGAGAGGGATCAAGGTTTGTTTTCTCCCTTTTCTAGGTCATTATTTATTATGTGAAATATCAACGTCCTTGGCTGCTTCATGGGATCTCTGCCCCCCCCCCCCTCAATTGACAGATCTCATTATAAGATAAACGTGACAAAGATAGCTCATAATGCTTCAGAGAAATGTAACACCATTAGCAGGTCATTGTCATCGTTCTAATGTGTCCTTTTAAGCAGCTTAGTGAACTGGTGCTGAAGTGTGATACAGGGATTAACCTATCAGAGAGTTGCTGCGGAGGAGTTGAGCTGCCATTGATGGAAATTTTTGGACGGGTGGTGATATCTTCCCAGGCGCTGCACGGAGTCACGATGGAGCCTGATTCCTAAACACGCAGGGGTTTCTGGGATACGGGGGAGGATGTCTGGAGGGTACAGAGAAGAAGAGGACTCGGTCTGATGTGTATAAAATCATTAGCGGTGCAGTGAGCATGCAATGAATCATAGCTTTTTATTATCATTCGGGAGATTTGTGACAGTTGTTTTCACTTATTTCCCAGGATGTAAGCTTACAGACATAGTGCAACCATTGTTACCAATAGTTATTGTTTTGGTTTGAAACTCTGTTTTTGGCTTGCATTACTCTCCACTCCTCCCCCTACAGCTCTCAAAAGCGCACAAATACAATTCACTACCCTTCCCCTTAACAGCCACCCACACACACAGTTGCACAGTGACCTGGGGCAGAAATTTCAAGTCATCAATGTTTAAGTATATATATATAGACAAGTGTAACTTTAAACAATATAGTATATATAGTATATAGGCTGAGAACAGTCCTTGAGTTCAAGGACATGAATTTAACAAGTTGTCAGAAGCATGTGTAGGCCCTACTGATGTTTAGAATCTGCCTGTGTGAATTAATGAAGAGTAAATTTAACATCTGAGTTGTGGAAATTACTTTAAATCTGATTGACGGAAAACAGTCGCTGGATAAAATTGATTATTTATGAACCTATTGTTTGGTTAATCCATACAGTAAAACCTTCTGGCATCATTAGTACACACTATTATCATTGAGCCATTTACTGTGGTTTTTTGGGGGGACTGCTAGCTGAAACTAACGGATCGGTGAAACCACTTCATCAATCATTCCATTAGCAATCTCAGCATCCTATTAACTTTATATAATAATTACAGAATTTCTGGATTTTCTGCAGAGTGTATAACACATAAACTGCATAGAAATGCCTGAAAGGCTTATTTATATCCCAAGTATAACATTTTAATTCTTATTCTGATCAGAAAAAGTGATTATTAGTAATTTTCTGCCAGCAGCCTACAATATGTAACCCAGATGAACTATGTGTATATTTATGAAACTCATTAAAATGTAGAAAATGTGTTAGTCTAGTCAGGTTTTCATGAAGCTAGGATGTTTAGGCAAAGCCACACTATTGCAGTTTCTAATTTCATGGCTCAGCAGGAATTATCAAAGCCTTTTTGATTACATTTTCATATGACCTTGATCTAGAAGGGCAGAGCAATCAATACAATAGCCATTAGCCTCCTTGTAATTGTGAGTGAAATAATGATTTCCCTGGCCCAAAAATCTCTTTCAGCCACTGGGTTTTTAATGGGCATATGGAGGGAGTAAGGGCCTGGAAGTTGAGATGAATCTGATGAACCTCGAGATGCAAATGTTTGTAATTAAACTCACTTATCATTGAAGCCTTCTTTAAATCCCTCAAAGTTCCAGCCTTCGAATAAAAATAAAAATCCAAAAAATACATGTATATGATCTGTGCTGGCAGATTTTCAAAAACTTTCAAAAACAATTTATTCTAATTGTATTATTTAGTGAATAAATGTATTTTATGCCAACATCCAAATTAGCTTTTGATTTGTTAGCATCGGTTTATTGCAGGTTTGGCAAATGCTACATTGGCACCATCTTGTTTGCGTACAACCCTCAGACAACGTGTAAACTGGCAATACACGGAGCCACAACACAGCAGCAAGAGTAATGGGACTATTTATTCAGCTTTGTTATAAGAAGAGGTCATGTGATCAGGGGATAGTAATTATAGCATACGCTTAATTACATTAGCAACCTCCTGTCTTTTTGTATTATCTCTGACACAAAAAAACACAGGGAGAGATTTGATTATGTTAATAAGCAGCGTTTTAAACATGGTAATGGAGGCCTAGTTCAAAGCCATTAGTGTTATGAGGAATATCCATTTGTGTTGGAGCCCTCAAATGCAGCTCGGCTCAAAGTGCACATTGTTTAATGGTATTGATCAACGGTCTAGTGAGCCCCAGGGCTTTTGCTCATTACTGTGTCTTATTCATGCTTTCTTGGGTAATGATGCCCACACAGCAATTACTGCCATGGCCGTTTATATGATCTAGCCGAGGAATCATAACCATAAAAGCTAGGAAAGAGAGGCATAGCAGGAAAAATAGAAAATATTGTGTGTGATGGTTTAGATGCCTTTTGAAATTCTGTCAATACTGTGTGTTTGTGTGTGTGTTTGTGTCTTTGTGTCATAAATCCACTCTTACATTGTCTTGTTGACTAAGATGGTGTGTAGTCTACTTTCATGTCAACTGTATTGTATTATACATTATTGAGTAGTTAAATATAAAACCTAATGAATAATGAACTCAGAGAACTTGATAAAAACAGAAGAGACAGATATATCTGTGTCTCTCTCTCTCTCTCTCTCTCTCTCTCTCTCTCTCTCTCTCTCTCTCTCTCTCTCTCTTCTGCCCACACACCCACCCCCACCCTCTCTACCAATGAGGCGGTAGACACCCCAGACCTGCTCAGTCAACTGCTTCAGGATTTATTCTTTGTAACAAATCTGCAACAGCTGGAGAGTCACGAAATGCATGTAAACTTTGCGTGTGTAATTTGGTGACAAGTCAGGCTTAATCAAGCTCGCAGTGGCTGGATGAGAGGGGCACAGGGGGAACAACATATGGGGATGTGAGTGGAGAAGAGGCAGTGGGAAAGGAGGATCAGAAAGCTGCCCACAGACAGCTAGCAGGCACCCAGACCCTGGTTTGGTACAGACAGAGGTACTGCACAGTACATTACATACTGCATCACATACAGATGTAGTATTTTAGGGTGGTAAAGGATCGTATCGTATCGTAGTTGGTCGTATAGTAAAAATACTTTCTAGTTCGCGCGTACATGTATTCGCTGTTATCTTGCCAGTATATGACCTTTTGTCGTCTCATTGTTGTCTCTATATTGTATGGTTGAAGGTGTACGGTTGGGTGATGCACTTACTATACCTTTGGAGGTATTCTACTGCTGAAATACCATTTTGTTCCCCTGTGCGCTACTGTATTGTTCATACAAATTGGTTTCCATGGTTACACAATCAAATGAAAGGAGACCTTTGTCGGAAGCTGATTGTTACAACGAAAGACTGCATATTATATTCCCCATTAACTGTGGAATAGCCACCATGAAAGCACTTTAGAGAAGTCTCAAGCCTTGATACATATGTATGAAAGCAGCAGTCAACCTTCTATGAATACGATCGGGCTTTTAAAAAGCAAAGTGGGTTGAACTGGAACACGGGGAACGAGATTAGAGTATGTGAAAACATTACATGCGATAGGTCAGTGTCTGTGATGTGTGTGTGTGTGTTTGTGTGTGTGTGTGTGTGTGTGTGTGTGTTTTATCACTATGCATTATAGTTTCACCTCAGGAACACATGGCAAGGTATTTACTAAGCCATCTGCTAAAATCGCCCGGCTGAATTGAGCTGACGTCCAGTTGCTAAGGAAATAGATGCTTTTCATAGGGGCCAGCCAGTGTTGCACACCTGTCACTGTAAAAGGACCCTGTCGCTCTCTCTCTCTCTCTCTCTCTCTCTCTCTCTCTCTCTCACTCTCTCTCTCTCTCTCTCACTCTCTCTCTCTGTCTATCCCTCTCTCTCTGTCTATCCCTCTAACTATCTATTGGCCTCTCCTCATCTGTCACTCCAATACTGTACATTATGTGTGTGCGGGAGTGGCTCATCCATCACACAGTAACAGTAGATGTGATGCACTGCCTTCATCTCTGAGAATAAGAGAGAATCATTTCAGCAGTACATGCGAATAGAGATTGAGAGATTGTATGTATTGTAGTTTGTGTTTGGTCTTAGTGTGTCTTTTGTTTTTATTTGTTTTATTTGATTAAAGGTTAAAAAAAATAAAATGTGCGTTTGTGGCGTTGAATGTTATACAGTAGTTGTAGATATCAGCGTTACAAAAACATTGTTATTTCAATTGAAAACTGCCCTTCTGTGTTGAGTGGCTTACACGCCTCTCTACTCCACTGCAGAGCTCATACGCTCACATCCTCCCCACCTCTCCCCTTACAGCCACATGCATGTCTGGTGCACTTTTGGAAACACCAACTGTGAGGGACATCGGGGTCCCTTAATACCACAGAGGAGTGCTCCATTATATTTTCTTTAAGAACACGCCGGTCAGAGGGCCCTGGCGGTACAGCAAGAGTGACACACATTAGCCCGGGAGAGAACGTGGATGTGCTCTTCAGCACAGTCGGGCTGCGTCAATGAGCAGGTGCTTATGATTGCTTCGGTGTCACAGCCCCCTGGCCTGCGGCTGCATGCTTTTCCCAGCAGAAGTGAATGCAGCTGGAGAAGGGTGTCTGGGGTTAGTGATGAGCTTCAGAGGATGTGGCTCGGGGGCGCAAAGTGACCTTCAGCGAGACGCTCTTCTGTCATCCCAGACCGAGTGCCGTGTCCCTGTCTGGGTGACACCTATAAAGGTCACCGCGGGGGCACACTTGTGGTCATAAATCAACAAGGTAACTTGGGACGCGGTGTCCTTTTGCTCTTAATTCTACTGTCCTGCTTGAGCCGTGCCCTAGATTCAAGAGGAGAAATGATATCATATACTGTAAGTTCGGGGGGGGAGTGTAGATGAAAGCTTGAAATATGCCTGTTGAGATCCTGTCCCTGAAAAGCCCAGAGATCACAGAGCGCTTTTAGTTATTACACTGTGTCAATTAGACTGTGGCAGAAGAGCTGTGACTGAACTGAAGTCTTTTATTTGTTCGCATTATGAGGTGGGTAGCTTTTCACAGTGTTACGCCTGCATTTCCCATGGAGCTCGCCACAAACAGCCAAATAGCTGAGAGATAACAGTTTGAAACAGCTGTATTGCATGATGCATCGTATACAGTATGAATACAGTGTATCAACAATTGAGGCTGAAGCTTTTGTCATGGCCAAGTCAGTCAGATTTCATGGGTTAACGATGGTCTCATTTTCTTACAAGGCACAGTAACAACTGTTACTGTACCTTGAGCAACACCAAACGATGTGCGGGTGTGGCAGCCCTAGAGCACCGTGTTACCCAATCCCCAGGTGACCCATGGGTGCCTGTGTGCTGCTGATAATGTGCACAAGTAGCAAGCAGTGCTACGTAATTATGGAACAAACAACCGTACCGGATTATAGGAAACACAGAGACGCAAAAAAAAAAAAGAAAGAAGCGCCTGCTGTCTGCTCTTATCACCGTACACGGCAAAACGGAAACACCGGCGTGATCCGATCTCGCCGTGATCCGATCTCGCCGTGATCCGGTCTCGCCGTGATCCGGTCTCGCCGTGATCCGGTCTCACTGTGATCCGGTCTCGCCGTGATCCGGTCTCGCCGCCGCCCGCTCGACACAACCGCGGCGCGACGAGCAGAGGTGAAGAGGGGCGTGTGCGTCCACATCCGGCGGCACAGCAGGAGATCAGAGGAGTGTTTTGTGTGGCGGGCGCCCTCCTTGTTGTGACTGGCAAGCCCC
>JAODUG010000015.1:2335414-2352887 GCA_027564795.1 Aphredoderus sayanus | reverse complement strand
CAAACACACACCTTGTTGTGCCAGCAGTGCACATCATATGTGTGTGTAAGCTGTAAAATTAGGTTTAGCGCCTTCTAGCTGCCACAAAAGCTAGTGATTTGGGTCATTCTGACCCGGAGTACATTACGAGGGTTAAACTGGAGAGGCAGGATGCTGTCTTGCCTGTAACATATCCATAAGATCTCAGATGGCCTGGACATCAAATGAAGCTACAGTAGCATATCACTTAAAGGTAGTGTCGTCGATACTGGGGAAATAATGTTGATATTTGTGCTCGATCAAAACAGAACATCTCTCACTTCAATGCCCTCAGAAGCTTTGCCCCCTATATTGAACTGGCTAGGATAATGTGTGGTACAATCCGCACTACTTTGTTTATGTTTGCATTTAAAGAGCTATGTAATGTGTAGGAACACCGGATTATTTTCCAGAGCATGCACAGAACGGACAGCTAACGAACAGCGAGGAGATATTTGCAGAATATGACAGAAAGTGTATTGGCCTACAATGGCTGACCCCACCTTGAAGAGCCAGCCATGTCATGTATTTGTCCATCAGGAGCTGTTTACTGATGGGGAAAGGCCACTGACAAACTGGTGCCTGACTGGCCCATACAGTATATTGTAAGGGATACAGTGCACAAGGCTTATTTAATCAGGATAATGCCAGACTATTCAAGTCCACAACGGGAACTCAGTTTGGCCTGCAGGGGGTCCGAGAGGGGGGTGCTTTAGAGGCAGTATACACTGACACACACACACACACACACACAGACAGCAGGGTGGCATATCCTCATTCAACACCCAGTTTGTATGTGCGTGCGTGTGCGTGTTTGTGTGTGTATATGTGTGCATGTGTATGTATGTGCGTGCGTGTATATGTGTGCGTGTGTATGTATGTGCGTGCGTGTGCGTGTGTGTGTGTGTATATGTGTGCGTGTGTATGTATGTGCGTGTGATTCCATACCCAGGTGTAGTGAAGCAACACAGCCGCCCACATCAGGTTCAGGTGTTCTGTGGCAGGGTTAGTGCAGACCCAGAGTGAGCGAGCTCCGGCAGAGTGCAGGGGGAGCTGTCATTGGGTCAGGGGGGGAAACGCGTGCCCCCCCGATGTCTCCTTCTAGTAAACAGTCCATTAGCGGAGTGCTCCAAGGTAAACATATTTACTGGCTGGTGACGGGGTGCCAGCACTGCTCCTCAGGCCCGGTGGCAGAGGGGATTTCATTAGGCGCAGGGCAGGGGGAGAAGGAAGGAAATTAATGTGCCATTCACCGTGATTTCTTTGTTTCCCATCGACATGATCACAGACAGGCCGCGGGGAAGAGATGATTTACGCACACAAAGGGAAGACGGAGAGCGGGAATGTGAAGGTTGGGGGGTTGGGGGGGGCAAAGGAGGGAGGGGGTGGGGGGGATATCACAAAAGGCTCCCAGTGCGTGAAATGTCTTCCTTTCGGTGAAAACGCTCTTGTCGTGATGTTTGTTATTGCTTGAAGTGCTGGGATTGTTTTTGATCGGGAAAAGCTTTTTCACTCCGTCATTAAGGATTGGAGATGGAAGTAAAAGCACCGACAGGCACAACAATGTAATGCAATTTTCTCCACACTATCTGCACCCAGTAATCCACATAACACAGCCTTGTTAAAGACCCGTCTCACAATAGCAGCTTTTAAGTTGAAACATGGAGGAGGCTATTCTGCAGGCTGCCGGGATTATTAATAACCGCTAATCATAATAATCTAAACTGTAGCTGTATAATTACACACAGAACTTTAGAGCAGGCACATCCTGTTGTATTTTGGGGCATATGTCAGTGACATGGCTCTTTCGTGGAATCAAATAGGGTTACTTAAAGGGGTAGTGTGTATGTATGGGCCAGGGGCATGCATGGCACCAAAATAATAAACTGTTCATAAATTACAGATTTCATGATGATTGTACTGTAAGCGCTAGAAGGCCTGCCGTCTGGGATTTTGAATACATTAAATATTGAGTTACAATTACAGTTACATCATCCCCAATTATTATTTTATATATATAAGTATTATATATGCATTTTTATTTTTTATTTTTAATGTTTATGTTCACACATGCATTGTTTCCCCTCTCATTTTATGTAACTAAAAACGTTATCTTCGCTACTTAATATGAGAACAGTTTATCAAAGGACTATGCAATTGTATGCCCCCATTCGCCTCAGGTCAGTGCCAGGGGCTGCAGGACACCTGTGAATGATGTGTGGGTGATGTGAGCTGCATTTAAAGGACCCGGGAAATAAAATATCCCCTTTTTATGTACGTGCAACACACACACACACACACACACACGCACACACACACACAGGCGCACACACCGCATGTTCAGATGCCTGTCTCCCGTGCATTATGAGAGGAGGCTGTTTTATATAGTTGGTGACCTTAGACTGTGGAGCAGGTGTTAGGGTCTGATATCATCATGACGAAAAGTACAGGTGTGCCTACACACAGACAGGAAGCCCCCACACACACACACACACACACACGCACTCACACTCATATTATATATCACATTGGATGGCACAGTTCTTTGTTCATTGACTGTGCGACCTGCTACCCTGCAGGGTTTTATTCTCCCATTTAGATACCGCGTATACAGGTACATACAGCTGTGGTTGAATAAGAGCCAGGCGATGAATGGGGTGAGAGAGGAGGGTAACTAGCACACACTGTCCACCCATCGAATTCAGACTCTAATGCTTAAGCAAACACACATCTGTTCAATGCAAACAAAGTAAATCTGATTATCGACGATTATTTAAATGACGTGTTTACCCAGCACGGAAATTATTACTATTGACATGCGTGTCACCCTCATGGGTGCATTCATTTTCTATTTGCGTATAACTATTGTTGTTTTCCAATTATAGCTATGGCTCTGACACAGGGGAAATAGAGGTTAGAATCTTTCACCCTTAAACTGTGCATGTGTGTATGTGTGTGTGGATTCCTATGCCAGAAGTCATATTCCAGAGTCCAAGAGAGACCTTTACACCATCATGTGGAGAGAAGCAGTACAGCAGTGAGTTTGCTGGCATTTTCCTTGCACTGTATGTACTGTAATGTAAGTTAGTAACCTGGCCTCACTAAGCTATCACTATACCCTATGGCTTTAGAAGGAAGCAAACGGCCCATTGATTCTTCTAGAGGCCTTATGCACTACAGTCTTGACTGTTTTAATCAACTTTTTGCATGCAGGGTTTTAACCACAAAGAGATGTTTATACATGCAGGCAATGCCATGGAAAGGTTTTGAGACCTATGTGGCAGAGTTATGTTGTGTTGATATTCCATGGAGGCCAAAGGTAGTGCCTTGATAAGGCGTTCTATACAGACGGAGAATGTTTTGTCTCTCATTGAGCATGACAGAGAGGATTTCAGAGGCTGCACTGCCAGATGGGAGATTGTTCCTCCGTGGATATTGTCTACAAAACGCCTCAGAATATGTCAGCTTTATCTGTGTTAAAACATACCAAACATTTTTCCACGCGATACCGCGCTACCGGAGCTATAGCCTCTCCCATCTGCGCCGTCGTAAACTGTATCTCGGCCGCGCAGCAGCCAGAATACACGGCAGAAATAACTCTGCAGATCTGTGCAGAAAGCTGCTACTGCCAAATTTGTGATACGTAAATGTGTGAAATGTTGGGATACTGAGACATGGTTGCAGACAGATTATGTTGTATCAGTTGAGCTACGATTTATCCCACAGCACGTTGTGCTTCCCCACTCTTTTTCTCTCTCCTTCCTGCCTCTCTTACACACACGCACACATACAGCATGAGCCGCTATAATTTCCCTCATACCACACAGGAGGTGTGAAAGGTAAATAAATGTTCGACTTCAACATAATACTAAGGTCACGATTCTGATGTTAATGTGTGTGTGTGTGTGTGCGTGTGTGTGTGTGTGCGTGTGTGTGTGCGTGTGTGTGAGTGTGTCTCCAGTAACAGAGGTATGCAGTATCCCTCTGTCACTGGTTTGGGAAAGCAAGTATGTGCACACACACAGACACACACACACATACTGTACATTACACAGTGTGAAATCCAGCTCAGCTAAAACCATAACAATACACTATTTCAAATATGCATTCCTTCGCGAAAGGAGTGGGTGTCGCTCAGAATTCGGCAGCTTGCTGCGACTCGTATGTTCTGCCACAGACAATACGAGAATGTACGAGCAAAGAAAGAAAGAAAAGAAAATACAAGCGATTGCTCAGGGCCGACAAGAGATGGAGGAGAAGCAGCCATATTGTGCCTCTGTTCCGAATGCAGTCGGGGAACTTCAAATCTGTGTCACGTTGGGAATTTCAGTAGAGGAAACAAAGGGGGATGGTGGGAGTGTGGGAAGGAGAGGCCACTGCTGGTAGATCAAGAGCCCTGTGTTTGAGTATCTTATCACCATTGTCGCCAGCTCAACCTGGCTCCATTGACTGTGTATGCGGATTAAAAAGACCCACAGTGGCTGATTATCTGGGTGAGTGAGCGGTTCTACGTAAATAAACATTGTGGTCGGGACTGTTCCAGTCACAACACAACCCTCTAACCGCCGCACAGAAACTCACACTCGTATACACTCCATACACACATGCTTTACAAAGTGTGCACAGTTTTCATACATCATCCTGATGGCAGTAAGACATGAACTTTTATGATTAATGAGTTTAAAAACCCGTCATAAAAATTCATCTTTGTTAATCCCTTTGCTGTCAAGGTCAATTTATATTTTACGGATATCCATTTGTACTGCTGTATTTTTTTTATTATTTTTTTGTCAGGAAATGTTTTTGCCCAAGATGCACAGGAAAGAAAGCAACAACAACTAATAATAAAATAAAATAATGAATTTATCATGCAGTTCCGACTATGAGAAGATGCATTGTTCCTCTCCAACGTGAAACATGTTGAGAGCGGGCGAAGCAGATTGACGATACTGTAGCTAGAAACTCTTGGCATCTGTACACTTGTTAAAGCCAAGAGGAGTCAAGTGGAAGCATATTGGGGGTGAAGGGACTCTAGCAATTACAGAAATAAAAGTTCCCGAGCGTTCCCTCTTCGCTCTCCGGCAGCACCGCACCGTCATACGCGGCAGATGGGACGCAGGGAAAGTGGAACTTTTCCTCTTTTCCCGCCTTTACAGGAACAGCTATATATAAACGCAGGAACCACTCGCTGCTTCTTTTTTTCTTCTTTTTTCCCCTCTCACACAAAGGTGGAGCGAGGGAAGAGGCTGTGAAGGGACCGAGGAGGCTGCTCACAAGATATCCATTCCAGATGCTGGCTAGACTTGGTGGAGCCACGGAGTTGCGAACCGGGGGGGGGGGGGGGGCGGGGTTTAGTTGTGTTTTCCTCCAGGTGTGATGCCTCACGCTGACCCTCCCCCACCTCCTCCACCTCCACCACCCCCGCACATGTTCAGGGGGTCTTATCCAAACACATCCAGGGCTGGTGAAAGCACCGGCGTAGTGTAGGCCTGTCCTGCTGACAGCCCTCTCTCTCTCTCCCTCTCCCTCTATCTCTATCTCTCTCTCCCGCCCCATGTGGCCTACCCACCCACACTGCAGCTGGTGGAAGTTGCACGGGGGGGGGGGTGTTCAACAGGAGGTCAGGGAGAGACCCTCCTGTCTCTACCCGTCACCAGCGCGGCCGCCCCGCACGGCACCAGGACACCAGCTTGGAGACAAGGGGTTGGGGGCGCCGTTACCCCCGATACTTCTCCCTGAGACCACCGCTGCCTCCCGGGTTTGAGCCCCGCGGACCCCAGGGTTACGTTCACAAAGCTTCTCCACGGGCCGCTGCCACAGGCCGGGCCAGGCCCGCTGTTGCTCCAGTAACCCTATCGCACTTGGGCGCCGTTGTAGGACGTATTAAACATGTCATGTTTCAAGCCTGGTCGGTTTTAGGGCGACATGCTGTTAAGGGGAGTGTCAGGGGAGGTAGATGTGTGTATTTGTTCTTCTGGTGAAGGTTATGTTTCTGTTTGCCTTAGAAGTTCAGGTGAAAGAAAATAGCTGTAGCTCCCTATAAACTAGACAGGCCATATTGTACTTCACACAAAGACTCCTTTCTATACAGTAAAATATTAAAGGTTCCCCTTGAATGTATTACTCCTCCTCCAGGATGAGAACAATTAGACGCTTTGGAGGAAATATTAGTCCGCCCATTCAAAATATGTTGTCATAAGTCTTGGGTTTGGACGCCTTCCAAATTTGACATAACAGCTTTCAGTATCATATTTATGGGAACGAGAAACAAACATCCTCATTGAAACAATGCAGGGCTTGGTGTTTACCAAAATGTGCCTGGGTGTATTATTATTCAAGTTATTGATTGATACTTTCTCCATATGACATTTTAGAAAATGTTAAACTATTCAAATTGTTTCATTAATTAGAGGATGAACTACGGTATTGTCGTAACTGTTGACAGTTTAATCTATTGCCATATTACAGAAGCTCTGAAATTGAATTCAGTAGTATCCTGTCTTAAATCAATCAATCTACTGAATATTACCGCCATAGGGCATTATACAATAATATTAAGAAACCACACATTTGAATTGTGTGTGTGTGGGTGTGTGTGCGTGTGCGTGTGAGTGTGTGTGTCCTGTTGTCATAACTTTGCAAATATACTTTGAAATGTCCTATACCCTAGAGCAGCGTAAATGGTTTCCTGATGTTTATGCTATCGTGGCTGTGATTGGACACACAGGATCTAGATTACAGATCATAAACCTACTAGATATTCTCTGCCGATTGTTTTAAAATGCACAGAAGACACTAGTGTGATTTCACTTTTACTTAATGTAATGATAAATACATCTGTTTTACTGTTATTCATTAGGGGTTGTAACAATTCAGCATATACCCACTTTACTACTGTAAAATTGGTCAAAAAATGTATTGTCAGTAGTAGGTGGTCCAACATGGAGTAGAGGCAGATCTATATGACTGGAAAGTTACTAGTCTTAACAACATTATTTATTACATTTTGAAGTACATTCAGCTACCCACAGAGGGGAACGAAACATGTAATCGAAATGCAAACGTCAAACACATCTGCATCTGATCAAGCATATCACATCTAATTGTTGTATCCAGAGTTGTAGCCAACATTTCATAATGATTGAATTACTTTTTGAGGATTATTTAAAAAACTGTCTAAAATCAAATTAAACATTTGGCAATGTTCTCCCAATGATATGCGCTTAACATTTTAAGAAGCAGTGGCATAGTTTGGAAGTGGCGGTTGCACATAGATCATGTGCTAGCAGAGAGACAGTGTCTTCCCGTTGTTCTTCCATGTTGTTATCTTTCTCCTTCCATTTAGTCCCTGTGATGTGAGGCTGTTGCATCTGCACACAATAGGAATAATATTTGAATGAAAGCTGATTAGCTGGAGAGACGACAGAGGATAATTACACGCATTGAGTTACATCAAGACAGTGTACCTAAAGTCTATTGTTTCTCGGCTTCTTTGGCGAATGTTCTTTGGATGATTTGTCACTGGTCATATCTGGAACTGAGACCGGGCAAGCAAAGGGAGGTTCAGAGATAAAGCACCACCCCCTCCAATCCCCACCTTGCGTTCTCGATCACAATTCCAGATTGGGGAGTTTCTTGCACTGGCACAGGGGCCCAGGAGCCACCTCTGATTTCGTGACATCATTTCCAGTCTTCCATTCCGTCTCTCTGACTCCAGCTGGAGCCAGACTTCTGTGATGCTGGACCCCGGTGAGGCCCCAGTGCTGGTATTAATTTCTCAGGGCCGCTGGCGCACATTGCCGTGGCAGCCCTGCGCCAGCTCCAGCTCCATCCCTGGTCGCTGCCTCAGCCCCAACTCCGGTTCCATCTCCATGTAGGAGTGTTACTGGAAAACTGGCCAGCGGAATTTGGCTCTGGTGGCCATGTTGGTCCAGATCTGCCAGACTCTGTGGCAATGCCTGCATGAGATTTGTGTCTTACAAGTCATAGATGGCCGAACTAGGAAGGCAGGAATCTCCTCGTAGAACACAGTGAAATAAAATCAAACTTTTTCCACGGTTAATTTTTCTACAATATGCCTGAATGGCCTAATGCCGATTGGGTGCGTGGTCTGTGGAATTTTAGTGTGGTCTCCAAGATTTGGAGCGGTTTACAGTATATTCATAAGGGGCTGTTTCCAATTGCAAAGAGTAGGAATGGCTGAATAATGCACTGGAACCCTCTGAGGTTTTTGCAGGAGATAACAAGCTACATTTTACAAGTTGTTTCATGTTAAATGCAAGCACCTTAATCCACTTCAGCGTCATAAGCCGTAAACACATAAATTGCAAATTACAGATAAATAACAAAACACTGATGATAAGCCACATTTACTGCGTTTCTCCTGGAACCCACGTTTTTGTGTTGGAACAAAGCCATTGTATTTTATTACCAGAGCAGATTTCAAGCAGAACCTTGTCTTTGCATGGAAGTTAAGTCCTTTTAAAACAAGCTAAGCTAATGAAAAACAAACTTTAGAATTTCAACCGTCAGGTTCTCAGATTTTTTCATGAACCGACCACAGGGTCATAGCTGTTTTTGTTGGACTCATTATCTTGTCTCTTGTCCATATTTCCCCTCGTACAGTGTTGCATGTCCGTGTGTCTTTACCAGTGCGGTCCAACATGCAGTGTACACACTTTAGTGGTTCTGATCAACGTAAGGGGAAAAAATAATGGGGCTTTTTCGCCACAGATCCACACATTTTCACTCTCTTTCAGATATAATTTCTTTCTCCAGCCTTCTCTAAGCTGGCTCCAGCAGCGGTTGGTACTGTATGTGTGTGTCGGTGAGTAAGAGTGCAGAACGGTTGTGTGTGTCTAAACTCTGGTCAGGAATTCTCACTGCTTCTCGCT
This sequence comes from Aphredoderus sayanus, assembly GCA_027564795.1. Taxonomy (NCBI): domain Eukaryota; kingdom Metazoa; phylum Chordata; class Actinopteri; order Percopsiformes; family Aphredoderidae; genus Aphredoderus; species Aphredoderus sayanus. Next base: position 2,343,975 of record JAODUG010000015.1, on the reverse strand, counting down.
CAACTAGGAAGCAGTAGTGTCCCAACATTCCAGTGGCTTCCTGGGACACCGCACAGTTTCGGAGGCTATTGGCAAATGTTTAACATTGAATCAACATGAGCGAATATTGTACCTTCCCATACTTTATGAGACCGAGATGCAGAATGATTAAACCTCATCCCTGACAATCATTATATCGAGGGCGTATTTGGAAAGAAAAATGGATTGAATGTTTTATGGGTGAATGACTTACACTATTTTCCCAGATAGATGTGTTGGCCTAGCCATACAAAGAACTCTTCCAGGGATCTGATCCTTTGAACCAACTAACAACCGCTCTATAACCCTTGTAACACTGTCACTGTGAAAGGATAGGGCTTCGTCCGGGCAGCAGGAAAGCAGAAAACCACTAAAAGATTTAGTGCTGTTAAACAGTGGCAAACGTCCTTTTTACGACTCGTTGCCATTATAACGTGACTATTGTAGGCCTTCTGTTGTTATCGCAACTACACTGGTGCAAGTAGCTAACGGCTAACGGCTGTCCTCCAGCACGAAACTCTAAGAGCTCCTCTGAGGTTAGGCCAACAAGCTGTTGTTCCCTCAGTAAACACACTACCCAGTGTGAGTGTATGTGTGTCTTCATGTGTGTCTCTGTTTGAGTTTATGAAGCGGAGGGGGGGAGGGGAGGTTAGTCAAAATCTGTTCCACTTGCATGGCAACGCCTCATTACCCATACTGCCTTCTTCATCACCCTGGAGCGGGGTGCAGCTACCCTCACTGGGGCGAGTCGTCAAGGTGACCCAACATGCCCCGGGACGGCGGGCAAGCCGGCAGGGCTGAGAGCTAGCAGGAGGGGGGGGGGCTGCTCACTTTGTCCTTATTGCACGGGGGCCGCCGTATGCCTGGCTGCTGCGGCGGGCCCAGGGTCCCGCCACGCCGCCACTCGCCCGGCGAGCGAGCAGCTGAGCTCATTTTTCAGCCCACAGCTGCCCCAGCATCAGGCCCAGGTGAAGGTGACCTCCCCCGCCTGGCGGCGGGGCCCCGCAGAGCCCGCGAGGGGCCGGTGACGGAGGGCCTCAACCGGGATTGTCTCCTGGTCCGCTTCCTCCCTGCTTGTCACGTTTAGGGGACGCCAGGAAGACACGAAGACAAGAAGTTTGTATTCGTAGTTTTGATTTTTAAATAAGAGTCCTCATAGGACTAGGAGTGGTGGCAGGAGAACATAACGTACAGTACCTGTGTGTGTGTGTGTGTGTGTGTGTGTCTGCCTGGTCACACATCCCTGTATTCACGTGTCTATCTCCGCCCCCCCCCCCCCCTCCTTCCTCCTACAGGCACACATACTGCATATCTGATTTACCAACTGACCCATCCATCTATCCATCTGTCCATCTTTTCCCTCCATCCATCCCTCCACGTCTCTCTTGCTAATTCTCCTGTCGGTTTCCCTTCTCCTTCCCATCTCTCTTTCCTTCTGCCCCCCACTCCCCTCTCTCACACACAAACACACACGCGCGCGCACGCACGCACACACACACCTCCCTCTCTCACACAGGACAGATTGGGGAGCCGCGATGGCGGCACAGAAGTTGAGGGAGAAGCTATTTATCCCAGACGGATCAGGAGGTGTGTGACGGAGGTGTGGACGGTTGCTGCAGGTCAGTGACGTTGGCAGGCGCAGGCAGGCCTGCCCACATGGCTCGGGGACCGTGGGACTACAGGCAGATGGCACCTGGTGGGTGACAAACAATTAACAAACCAACAAGAATAGCTGGATCGACAGTATACCCACAAGCGCAGGAGATAGCAGGAGAGAGGAGCGGGTGCATCTGTGCTCCTGAACACTTTCACTCTTTACTTTTCCTTCCTTCCCTGCGTCGTGTTTTGTAACAGTTGTGATTTACCCGTGTGTCTTTCTCACAAAAACACTCTTGTAGTCGCGGCTCTATAGAACACTCTAAATAAAGCTACGTCGAGCATATGTGGCCAGCATATGTTTCTGTTTATTCCAGTGTTTATTTGAAAGTTTCAAGAGGAGGACTTAGTTATTTAATTGCACAATAAAACCTTGTGTCTACTTGAATGTTTAGCTACTTCTGAACAGTGCTATTGAGTGTCACACGTCGTAGCTTAGCGTAGCATTGGTGAGCAAGAAAAGCATGTGTGCGCATGAATGTGTGCGCGCGCGTGTGTGTGTATGCGGGTGTGTGTATGGGTGACTGTGTAACAATGTACTGTTAATTGATGCAGCGTGTGTATTTGCATCAATGTTTGTTTTTCCCCCACAATGCAACTGTGACACCAAGCCCTGTTCGCCACTGCTGCACCTAGCTAAATCCACATTTCCAAATATGTACTTCTCCAAACTCATTAGATGTTCATAATCCAAATAAGGGCCATAAATAATATCTCTTTTAGTCTCCATTTCATGATGTGCAGATGAACAACTAACATCTTGTGTACTAGTATTAGCATTAGTACAACTTTGTGTATCTGTGTATGTGTATGCATGTGTGTGTGAGTGTGACTATGGGTGGGTGTTCATGTTCATGTCTCTATGTGTGTGTATGTGTGTGTGAAAACATCTGCAGTCTAGACTCTGTGGCTCTGTGGGCAGGGGCCTATCAGCCAGCAACATCGGGTCCGGAGACCGGCCCTGTTGACTTAGGTGGCACACACACGCCAGCATCTGTTTCAACAGTCAGTGCCTCGGCAATCCTCTCACCAAATAACCCCCCCCCCTGTCACCCCGACATGCTGGACACGTTTATCCTTCTCAGAGGGATGGAGGAGGAGGATGGTGAGGGGAAAAGGGAAGAGGGGACAGAAAGGGAGACAAAGGGAGGGGGGGGCGGGGGGGACAATGGAGGAGGGAATGGAAACGAGGCCAGGCTCCAGCCTCCTCTCTCACACGGAGCCCAAGCCCGCCCACGGCAGAGGGTCCCTGGTAACCAAAAGCAAATGCTACTTCTCTCAATCAGTCCTGTTGGTTCTTCTTTTGTTTGTGTGTTTTTAATGTTTTATTGCAGAGTCAGGAAATTGAAACACAGTGGCCTGTCTTATTGCAGTGTATATGTGTGTGTGTGTGTGTGGGTGTATGAATCTCTAAGAGTAAGAGACAATATATAATATACCTCTTGAAGAGGGATAGTTAATCATCCAAAAGGCCTCCCCCGCAAGGCCTAGGGTGAGAGAAAGAGAGGAAGAGAGAGAGATAAACTGTGTGTGTGTGTGTGTGTCTGTGTGTGTGTGTGTGTGTGTGTGTATATATGCATGGCTGTTTGGCTGCAGTGTGGTGTCCACGCCAAGTAACCCATAGTACTTCCAAATAAGGGAGATTTATTAGCTTCAATCCGAGCATGCACATACACACTCATGGAGAGAGAGAGAGAGAGAGAGAGAGAGAGAGAGAGAGAGAGAGAGAGAGAGATGAGAGATGAGAGATGCTATCAGAACCAGGTAGAGAAAAGGGGGTTATTTGCATCGAGTTAGAGTGCCCTAAAAGTAAAATTCTGTAGCCATTTTGCATAATGGCTTGACATGTTAATGGGATAAACACAAGAATAACTGCTAGTCCTGGTAGCATATGCAAAATGTCACCAAACAAGAGGCTTTTCACACTGGGAAAATAAACACTGATAAAAGTGTGGGAATAGACAGAGGGCATGCATACACACACACACAAATAGCCACCTTTATTATAACAACCTTTAGCAAAATACGAAGAGGATACAAAATCTTACTGCTTGTGTGCTGTACTAACATGAGTCAATTTCAAATGCAGTCCTGCCTTTCCCTAGGTAATGCATTCTCTAACCGTATGCATTCTTAACCCAGTGAGCAAATGGGATTTCTAATAGCATATTGAGTTGGTACAAGCGCTAGATCAATGAAAATGAATGAGCTACTTTATAGAAAGTACAACCAAAGAAAATCTATTACCATCCATCTACTGTAGGAGAGTATGTGCACGACTCTCATGTTTACTCCCAGTCCAAATGTAAGCTGAACAAGGGGCCTCTCTGCAATGCTCTCGGCAAATGGAGATCGGCTAATAGAATCTGGGATATAAATTTTCCTGTCACCTTCTATACCTCCGAGGAGGCACTCGGTCGATAAGAGAGAGAGAGGTTGGCTCGAAAATTGATTTTCCAGAATAATTGCTATTCTCTCTGTCCGGGGACTCGGGTGTCTCCAAGGCTTTTTCCTATTACAGTTGCCGGCTCTCCAATTTACCTGCCCTGAAAAAATACGCAAAAGGCCACAACCTCTGGCCCTCTGCAATGGTCAAGGTTGTGAAGCCTCCAGCAGATTAGATTTATGGTGAATTCAGAGTGAATGGCTGACAGTACTCTGCAGATTGATAAAGTTTGACCTTTGCAGCCCAAAATTGCTGAAATAAATGATACACAAGTTTGTACCAGACCGTTGAAGCCTACAGTACATTTATATATTTTAGAGGTTATCTAGTTTTGCAGTGTTGTGCTTATGTAGGTTACACCATGCAAGCTAAGCAGACTTTGCAGGAATATTCCATACCAAGCCTTCACTCATCCATGACAACTAAATAGCAGATATTTGCATGTTGCTAGTGTGGTACCTGAACCCAGCCGTAACCTTGACTGAGGCTATTTCTGCCTTTTAGCCAACAACAAGATACATGTAGCTGAGATTATCATGTGGCACTGAAGCCTGATAGCTATAGAACTAAACATTGTGCGGTAGGCAAAAAGATATTTTGGAAGCTTTTCAAACCTGGTTGAACATTGCCAGACACCATTAAATGCTTCAAAACTGCTTGTAAAATAACAAGTAGAAGTGCTCATGCTTCAATTTGAAAACTTCACATGGATTCAATAAATCTCACTTGCAGTATGGCTACAGCAATAGGTTTGTACAGATAGCTAGTTTGCACAGGTTTCATTACAATACAGTACCTACTGTAGCTAAGGCCACTAACAGCACATCATTCTCTACTGTAGTACACTATGAAGCCTATAATATACAAAGCCCTATTGTGGGAGAGAGAGAGAGAGAGAGAGAGAGAGAGAGAGAGAGAGAGAAAGAGAGACTCCTATAACGGCGCCAGGCCTATCTTTCTCTATCTCCTCTGTGGAACATGCCGGCATTCCCATAGAAAAAGTGGTACTAAAAGCCTGGCCTGCCTGCCTGAGCACACACTGAAGGGAGACCTGGAGATTTATGACATGGTAACCCAATCCCCTTCTCCAGATCTCTCTGTCTTCCCTGACTGCCTTTAAGAGAGAGGGAGAGTTCAGGACTGCAGGGAGACTTGTGAGAGCCGCTGATGTTTTTGCAGAGCAGAGCTGGATGACTGGAGACACTGTTCTTTCTGTTGTTTCAATCTGATATGTGTAGGCTAGGCAGTGGCACTTTGATTTAGTGCTCTGTGTATGTGTGTGCGTGTGTGTGTGTGTCTGTGTGTGTGTGTGTATGTTTACTGAGTGGCTGTTGAGTTATGGTGGTTCTGTGAAAATACATGATGCGTTCAGATAATAAAAAAGAAGACACACACACACACACACACAAACACACACACCAGAATTATGAACAAATTTCATGTTCCAAAGAACCAGAGCGGTTCTAAGTATTACACCACTTCTCCGCTTCAATGCCTAATAGAATTCAAAGAGTCAACATTGTTGTGTTGGCGTTCATTATGGATGAAACATGGAACGCGACATCTCCTTGAATTCACAGGTTAAATATTTAACGTGTTGCCGGCTACACCTGAGAGCGAAGCATATGACCGAATCAAAGCTTAATGTGGAACACGTAATACGCTGAAACTGTGAAGAGGGGCAGGCGGGGGTGGAAGTGAGTTAGGAGCAAAACTACAGTTGCTTTGTCTTAGCAGCTCTCTTAAAGGGTCCAGTCCTTCGTCTGGGCATAGGCTGACACTCACACTGGTATTCAGTGCACATATGTGAAGGCAACATTTTAGCATGTAATTATCATCATGTCGTAACCCAATCATAACAAAACGGCCGGGCGTTAATATCTAAATCCGGCGGTTTTTGATAGGTATCCGGACCCTGTCATGTGTTAAGTGAAGGCTCCACACATTTCCTCTCACCTCTGCAGCGTCTCCCGAACACGTGTCGAAGCCCCAGGAGACAACCTCGCAGAGATGTTTGTGCACCCGCACGTGTTGCTAGGGCGTGTGTGTTCACACGCGCTCGGCGGGCGTGACACAGGGACCCCCTGCCCCGATCAAACAGCTACCTCGTCAGGCATGGCTTGCCCCTCCCCCACCCCCTCCGCGGGGGGTTGGGGGTGATGGCGGTGGTGGTGGGGGGGGGAGAGGAAAGAGAACAGCGGGCTCAGACCGCATCCAACACCTCTCCCACAGAGCCAAAGGCCCTGTGGTGGGGCTCGGGAGCCCCAGAGCAGACCCGGGGAGAAAACTGTAATGAGCGTCGGGGTTGTGTTACACAGGATAACACGGCGGGGTGCCATCGCAGGTTCTGAGCCCCTTCACTGACACGTGAAAGCACACAAATATAGAGACATATGCACTGGTGTAATGGCACTGGTAAGGGTGCAAACACGCACGCACGCACACATGCCCACAGTATGCTCAGCCTGACATCTTTACGTGTGTGTTGTTGCTATCAGTGTATCGATGTGCGCTCGCTGACATTTATCGTGCTGAAACGAGTCCCGTTCAAACTGAAGAAACAGAGATGTTGGAAAAGACCAACAGTGGTTTGGGGAGAAGAGAGAAAGAGGTTAGCCCTGCAGTCTTGTTTTCCCTGCTGTAAAACATCAGCTCGGTGTGAACCTAGTGTTTCCACAGCTGAAACGTAGCAGTGAAAAGACAAAGTAAATAAGTTACCCAAATAAAATCAAATCAAATAAAAATATACATTAACGCGATTGTGGGCTGCTAACCTAATGTCACGGTTAACCCCGCATTTTCCCAATGCGTCATCCACAAGATTATACTGTTTGGGCTCGTGGATGTAAACTACATCACACATGTATGAGCTTTGCGCTGAGATGTTAAAGATGAGAGGGGATGAAAATTGGATTAAATTGTGTGTGGCGGATCACTGTGGGGAGGTAATTAGGGACAAACATTGAGGCGGCGGAGTCTGATCTCTCCTGCTTGGAGGTTAAGTGAAATAGGAGCTGTGAGCCCCACCGTCCCGGTGGCACGGTGATTAGCATTTCCTAATGCAGGGGTAATGGGATGTCAGCCGGGAGCAGGGAACCCTGCGAAGCTCTCGTCACAACAAGTGGTCGGAGATCAAGTCAGTTTGGGGTACGGGGGATCAGAACGCTCCCATTGATCAGTGGGGTACACGCACACAACGTTACTGTTATAGAGTTTGGACAGCAAATAGAAGATCAAGTTCTGTTGGGGTAAAGGGGATCTGAGTGTTATCATTGATCAGTAGATCAGCGCGCGCACACACACACACACACACAACATTACAGTTACACTGAGTTTGGATAGCAATCTGAATATTTCTGTTGATTTCTTTGGAGAGCCTTCAAATATGAATATGAGTGGTCTACTTCCTGTGTTCATATTCAATAAGCAAACTGTGTCTCTCTGAAAGGACAATAAGGATAACATCATATGTACTAGTACTCTACTTTATACTGACATTAACTCAGGTAACGTAAACATTTTGGCCACAAGGGGGTCGTGATGAGCAAAGACTCAAGAAACGAGGCTTCTGCATGCGCTTGGCTTGCCGCGTGTGTGTATTCGCGCGGAATGGCGATGTGGCTTCTGAAGTGCTCTGAAGTAGTTCCTCTCAAACAAAACACTGATTCTGGTCAAGTGTTATGCGTGTATACATACGGAAACACCACAACAAGAGGTTTGACTGCGAAACGCAATAACGCTAGATTGAGCTTTGAACAGTCCGACTGAAGCATCAGTGGCGTCTAACGGGTTATTTAGACACTCATGGCTCATGGTTCGTTGTCGTCCGACCACCCGCTCCAGACGTAGCCTGCGCGATGCTCATTGGACCAAACAGGACAGTGTTGTGGTCGAGTGGCACCAGCCAGGCCTGTGGGGGAATGACAATAAAAGCGGCGCGGATCTGTCAGCCCCCCCGCTGACGGAACGGCGGGGGGAACAAAAGTAAGCCCCAGAAGCTGCAGCTGTTGATGCTGGGAGCCGTTTGTTGTGCTGAGGTGTTTGTGAGGTAGACGTGGTGTGTGTGTGTGTGTGTGTGTGCGTGTGTGTGTGTGTGTTCTGTGAATATGTGTACATGCGGTTTAATTGTTTGCGTGCGTGCGCGTGTGTGTACACAGTACGTCTTCTATGTGTGTATTTTCTCGTGTGTGCGCTCGGTTTACTGAATGCGTGAGCACTCATTTGTTTGTGTGCGCTTGTGCGTTTTATTACGCGCTTGTTGCTGTTTATTGTGCATTACATTAGTGTGTGTGCGGGTGCACTCTATTGTAAATGCACGTGGGTCGTTTGTGTGAAAAGGGTGTACGCGTGCTTTTGTCTGCGTGTGTGTCCTTTCAGGTGTGTATGTTTGTTTGTGTGTGTGTGTGTGTGTGCGTGCGTGCATGTGACTCTGCATGTGTGT
>JAODUG010000015.1:2282333-2292423 GCA_027564795.1 Aphredoderus sayanus | reverse complement strand
GTCACTCAAATCCTGCACCTGCACCTTTACAAAGCAAGCTCTCCGGTGTGCCTCTCTGCCCCCCCCCCCCTCTCTCTCTCTCTCTCTCTCTCTCTCTCTCTCTCTCTCTCACTCCATGTGCTGTGGCTCGGGGCGTTGTCATTTTCAGCGTGTTTTCTCTACACTGTGCGCGCTCTCTCTCTCCGTGTGTGTTAATTGCAGCCCCCCCACCCCCCTTCCCACTCCCCCTGGGGAAGGGGGGAGAACAATGAGGAGGACCTGTTTGAGAGCAGCCGTGCCAGGTTCTGAGCTGCGGCGGCTCAGTGTGGAGGTACAGACACCTGGTCTGCCTGAAGGGCAAGAGGAAGGTAGGCTCTCTCTTCTCCCTGGTCCCCCTCCACCACCACCACCAATATTTCTCTCCCTATCATTCCGACCTCTCTCTCTCTCTCACTCTGTGCCTCTCTCGCTCCTCTTGCTTGGAGAAAACAGCTGCTGTACAGCCTGTGCACAGACATCCCACCCTACTAGACCAACCTATCCCATCAATCACCACACACCACTGTGTATACTGTCTGTATGCGTGCGTGCGTGCGCGCCCGTGCGCATGTGTGTGCCTGTGTTTGTGTGTGAGTGTGATTGAGGTAAAGAGGGAGAAATAGCAGCTTTACAACTTTGTGGGTCAATGACTTTGAAACAATTGATCCAGACAGCCTCAGGCCACCGGAGTCGCTGATAATGCTTCATAAATTACAACGATACATCACAGACCATCCTCCCCTGCCCCGGATCAAGGTTACCCACTCAGGGGCACATTTGGGATTGTCCTGTCAACCCACAGCCTCCAGCGCTGATTTCACTCGGAAAGAAAGGAGAATCTGCAGGTGACTGTTATATTTCCACTAAGGCTTATTGTCTGTGCCTTATTCATCCCCTTAAAAGGGGTATGGACCCTTGGATAAAGACTATATACTGTAGCTTCCTTAATGAACCCTTTGTTTGCTGTTCCTGCTGGACACTGGAAGCTATCAGTCGTTTTCATACACTTCCATGAAAACATGCACTTCTGCAATGTGCTGTCTACTGAATTTGTCATTACTCTGATGTGTTGTCAATTGATAATTTACTTTCTGTATTGTAGGTGTTTTTAATTGTTTAGAAAACAAAACCTAATTATATATGAAATGAAACATTACAATATTTACATTTTGCAATCCGTACTACAGACAGTGACCAACTGTGAACAAATTAGAAACAGTAGTTTTAAGAATCATTGGAACAAAACGGAAGATGGAAAACTGAAGCTGTTCAGTTAATAATTCAGTTAATTTTTGAACTTTTTGAACAACACTTGTTCCATATACGTTCTAAAGTCACTCTTAACTGTTTTTGCTGCATTTTGTATGCAATAGATCACAAACATTCCAACGCCTGATGTTAGTCCATGACAGTTTTCATTGAATGTCCAGTAGATTTTAATACTGAAAGGTACAGTCGAGAGTTAAAAAAATTGGTGGCCACTCTGGTTGCAAGATGCAATTGCACTTGTATGTTTGTATGTCAAAATATTCTTTTGACTTTTAGAAGTCAAAAAAATATTGACTTTTAGAAGTCCATTACATAGATTATATTGTGAAAACCAAGGGGTCTTGGCATTATGATTGGCTTCACTAGGATTTGGGAATCAGGAAAAGTTTTCTCAGAATCCTGCCTAGAGAGGATTTTGGTGAAATTACTTACGAATGTTGGAATTTTTCATTGCTATTATACTGGACAGTGATCGGTGTATTTCGCCTGATGTTTTGGCTTGGATTTATAGTTGTCACCATTTCTTGGCCTTCCTGTTCAACCTTGACATTCACAGCCAGCTTTGCAGCCATATGTGCGCACCGCGTTTGAGTGATGTGTGCAAAAGAATTTGCCTGTTTTTATTATTCAAGTCAGACATGTATAGAGTGCTCGTGGGCAAAGACACGGGGGCAGTCTATATCTCTGTTTTGTATGAATCTTTTGTCTTTCTCTTGCTCTCCTTGACTGTTGCTTTCCTTTTCTCTCTCACAAAGACACACACACACACACACACACACACACACGTAACACACACACAGAACTTGGTCAGCAGCACAGATGAGTTCTGGGAAAACAAGCAGCTGTGGGAGGAGGACAGGACCATAAGGCTGGCCGACTTGCCAAATTTCATCATCTATTATGGATTGCCTGAGATGAACACTGCACTGCAACCCCGTGCCACGTCGCACGAACCCACACGTGACGCACTGTATGCATTCGCACACGTGCACAGGTAAATGGAAGCATGTACACGTGCACGCGCACACACACATTGGCCCAGCTTGTTTGCCCAACTTGCAAACACAAAAACAAATGTGCACCCACACAAATTCACGTGCACTTATCGCCGTGTATACTTGACCATAATACATTATATTTCAAATGTTTTGTTAGCAGCTATTGCGATGTTGTCTGCAGTAAAATAATGAAAAGTGGTTTGCAATAATCTAATTACTGGTGTCTGACTGCTGTTATATGATGCAGTAGTTACCTAATCAAACACAAATTACACTACAACAATTAGTGGATTTATGTTTCCGCTGTTATCAACAGGAATCACATTAAGAAAGATTGTAAAATATTGACAGCGAGATGGTGAGAGATGACTTGATGAACAGTCATTGCTGAAATAATAAATGAATAAAACTTGTCAAACACTGTACTCTAGATCTTTCTACTGACATTCATTGTTTCTTAAAGCATACCTCAAATTTGAAGCGAAGCTTAACACAATCTCTACTGGTCTGGTAGTATTCTTAAATTACTTATTTATCTTCTTTGTCTGTGTCTTTTGCTATTAAAACCTCAATCTTTCTTCTTCTACTTCCGCTCGATTGTACAAGACTGTAATTTACGTGGCTGTACTGCCACATCCTAGCACAGGAAAACATTAAATACTGTAGATGTCATTATTTGACACCACCATGCTGGATTACTGTATTGGAGTGTTTATCTGAGCCTCATCTCGTCACACATTAGTCCTACTGTACATGCACCTTTTTAATTGTGCAATTTGGTTTGTGATTTGGATCGCCAGGTTGTTGTTCATATGCAAGTGAATCTCCTATATGAGGCTGTAACACAGAGGGTTTGGCCACTGGAAGTCAAATCATTTTATGGAGTGCTCTTGCCATTTTTCGTCACATCTTCAGAAAAGAGGAATGGGATAACTTGTTGTTTTGTCTGTGTATCTTTTCAGTGGGAGCACTTTGGCAAGCGCCATTACCGCCCAGCAGTAAATTGCTTTGTAAATTACAGTGCCGGGGTAATAAAGCCAGATTTGTATATCACCGGGAGTGGAGACTGTGTCTGTCTTGTAAATTTAATTAAACAGCAGGTGCAAAATCAGGTCATATGGCTTTGATGTGCCCCATGTGAGAATGACAACCAGACAAAGATTCTAATATGGGCAGCATTTACATATTTTTGCATGCAGCGGGCGGATTGTCGGGAGAGGGGGAGACTCTCCCATCACCTTGTAGCGTATTAAACTTCCCCCAAATTAAAAAGGATTCAAAATAGCTGTCACCTTCAATTTTAATAGATCGACAGGAAAATAAACAATTAAGCTCTTGAACACAAGTCTTTTGCTTGTGTAGCATGTGCATAAACACAGCCATTACTAGTGCCTCGTTGAGACTGAAACCCTCTCACACTAATTGGTTCTTATTGCCTGTCTACTGTACATTACGCAGCATCACAAGCCTTCAGAATGCAATTAGAGCACACCTGAAAAACTTCAATTAAACAAGATGAGGCATCTAGCTAAACCCGTCGCCTGCAGAGAGGTGTATCTTCCAGATAACTACACTGGGTCTTAATATAGACCTCCTCCTGCCTGATGTGCAACGAAGCCAAGAATCACGCTCTCGTGGCCGCACTTGACCTGCGACACCAGCCAGTGCTCCAGAAGGCCCTGCTGTCTGTTTGAGAGAAGGCACACGTGTCGTCAACTGACCTGACGGCAACACCTTCACTTGTTATTTTTTTCTCCTTACTTTATTTGCGTTCAAAAGAAATGGTTGATAATTACCACCTAGGATGAAGCCATCTGTGCCGCCCTTTCACAGCCTGTTAAGCTCACTTTTCAGAAAGTTTACTGGTGACAGAGGGCACATGAGAGGACCGAAAGACTGCACACTCAAGCATTATTACAGGCAGTGTTAAGGAGCTGGTTGGCGAAGAAGAGGAGGAGGAGACGAGAGGGCAAGCCAGGAGGGAAATTAACAATATACTGTAAATTCTATAAAGAATTATTTTTAAGGACACACAATTTCACTCCTACATGCTGCTATGACTTTTTTTACCACCATTACAAGCTAATGCTAAATGCAAAAATGCTTAATTTCAAGTAATTTCTAAATGGGACTAGGATATTTAGGAGGATAGACATCTGTGAAATTCTAGTTGCTTTTTTATTTGCTAAATTATTTAACCCTCGTAATGTACTCGTAATTTAGTATTTAGCCACACGGCGGCGCCATCTGATTGTGTATGATTTGTGTGTTTTTCAATTGTCATTGCTGAGCGTATTTATTTATTTATTCATAATTATTTTATGTATTTATGTTGATAAATACATAAATACAGCGCCTTCTATCTGCCACAAGAGCTAGTGATTTGGGTCATTCTGACCCGGAGTACATTACGAGGGTTAAATTCTTTAGGTATGGCATTAACTTTGACTCCATTAGGCTTGGGGCCTAATTCAGGAGCCCATCGCAAAGCATGTAAAAAATTGAATCAAGTAGAAATTATACCCTAACTGCATTAGGCGTAGAAGAATATGATTAGAAAAACAAAATTCCTTTTTGTCTTTTGATTAATTGTAATTAATTTAAACTATTCCTAATAGAGAGCAGGTACCGGTCACTGTCGCTGTGAACTATTTCCAAGAATGATAGTTTATTTAGTTTTATTTTCTGTAATTTTTCTGTCCTCCAGCTTTGTCACTCAAACATGTTATTGTCTCTGGGATATCAGTGTTTCTGCAGTAAGGCTGCTGTTTTCATCAAACTGTCTGATATCTGTCTGTCTGTCTGTCTGTGTTTCTGTCATGATCCTTGTGGAATCCTTCACTTGTCAAAAGCCGGCACATTTCACACAGTACTTAACGGAAACAACAAAGTTAAAACCACAAGCACGTGCCTTTGCCTGTGTGCGTGTGAGGGTGACAGAGAGTTGGTGAGAGGTGGAAAGAGAGAACAGGCTGGGGGGACAGGTGTATGGCTTGGAGCTGTGGTGGCGTTGGGAACCAGCAGGGCCTCCGTGCAGAACCGCACGGTGTCATTTCTCATACAGCTGACACTTCCAGTCCCACAGCCGTCAGCCAGCATCGGCTAAACGGAGACACGACTGACATCGGTTAAAGACTAGTGCACTCAGCAAGCTTTATTAGTCATGAAGAAGAAAAAACGCATTTCTTTTTTATAGTTGCAGAGGATTGTTAAGGTGAAACATAAACTTTTAATTGCTCTTATTAGAATTGGTCTTCCCAAGTCCCATGAAAACAACGTTGGAGTTTGTGTGCTACATGGCGGTAGGCCTTCAAGTGTTTGTGTACTATGGTGGGTAGGCCTACTAGAGAGAGACTGCTGTGTGGAGCAGCTTAGCTGTCAGGATAGAAGCAGACATGTGTTTCACCACCATGCACAATGCTTTGCCTATAGTAAAACAAAGGTGGGCTGAAAGTTAATAACAATGGCAGACACATTTGAAACATTTCAACAAGTTATTTTGACTCCCACTTCTCCGTATGTTTAATATGGAATTATACAGTATATACAAGGGTGTTTGTACTTGACCTTGTGAGCCGAACGCATTCCGTGCTTCTAGTAAGTTTGTCATCTTGACAAAACAGATTTGGTTGGTTTCCCTGCACTGCTAAATGGCAGGCTAGCTTCGTGATAGGGAAGCCTCCCCAACAGGCCTGTCGGAGACTCAGGTGATGGACCTCAGGCAAACGACTTCCAGAGAGTTGGGGAGCCCAGCAAGTTGGTAGAGAATGAGGAGGGAGGCACGAGGAGGAACGTTTGGGCAGGGGAGGCGTGGAGGTAGAGGAGTAGTCTTGGGAGAGCTGCCAGAGTGAGAGGGGAAGTGTGATTTAACAGTGGAGGAGGACATAGAGACAATAACAGTTAAAGGTGAAGTCAGCCATTGTAAGTTAAACACTTGTGGGCTCAAGAAATAGTCCAGTGTTTCCCCACAGCCCAGAACCTCTGTAAGAAAACATACAAAGTGGTGCAGACCGCACCACACAACACTATCCCAGCCTTGGCAATGCCTGTCCAGTTTGAGGGGATGGCACATCGGAGGAAGCACCCTATAGCATTGAAGGGAGAGGTGTTTTTGTTTATATTGAGTTCAATTATCAAAAATGTAACTCCAGCATTGTTGACTCTACCTATAAAGTGGACATTCCATGCTCCTTTAACACATGTTGACACAGTTTCTTGAGGTTTCAATGAAATGTATTTGACATGCTTAGGTGAAAACATCACATAGATTAAGTAGAATAGCACAGGTTTAAAATGGGCCTAATACTTAGTATTAGGCCCATTTTGAATGAATGGCCCAGTATGTCTCCAAATCACATAGACAGAACTATTTTCAAAAACAAGAAATACTTTCATGAAATTACTCCTTTTAAGGTACTGTTTGAACAATTTCCAGCTCATGTTTACTGAATTATATTTCACCATATGGAGGTAACATTTGTTATATTCAGACAAATAGTTATTTTTTATTTACTTTTGTAGTATATGCGTGAACCATGACTGCTACTGTATACTTTACCTAACGTGTGTTTTATGGATTGCAGCAGGTACAGTATATACCATGCAAAACAATGAGGTCATTTTCTCATCTCTCTGCCCAGGCCTTGAGGTGTCGACAGGGCAGAGCTGCATCACAGAACCACGGGAAGCTAATGGAAGCTAATAAGTGTTGTGGGCTGAAGGGACAAAGACTAATGTGGCGGCACGCTGGGACAGAACAGATCAGAGGTGGGACCTGGGCCGGCCCTGTCAGTCCATGTCAGTCAACTGGCGGATGTAAAATGGCCCCCGGTCACAGCCAGTCTGAGCTGGAGAGAGAAGACGAGTGAGCTCACGTGCCTGTTATTAACCCATAACCCCCTAGAGGGCGCTGGTGGGGAGCTCGCAGCTCTTAGTGTCGACCTCCATTCTTTTGCTGTGTGTGGGCAGACAAACGTGTGCTTGTCAAACTGACATGGCAGGAATTAGCAAAGTGCCTCTAAAATGGGGCATCTGTGCTCAGTGGGCTAGAAAAAACAAGAACATGGCTGTATAAGGCTCTGAACAAGAGTCACTGTGTAGGGCCGGAATATTGTCACAGCAGTGCTTCTGTTGGATGCTGCTCCAGTCAGTTTTAGGTTGTGCCTTCAGTTATCCACCCAGACGTAATGCTAAATAGGCTAAAGCATGAAAAACAATAAAACCTGCCCAACATCCGTTTCACTTCCGCAGTCTGTATTTAGTCAAGATTGTTTGTGTGGTTATTGATGAGCTGGACGACACTGTTCACAGCACTCTAGTTCCCTCTTCTGGCAAGCACTTACACTAGCCTATGACATTTACTTCTAGCATAAGGAGGACCATAATATAAAGATCTTACAATCTTTATGTAGATGTACTGTAGGCTACTGTTATAGTCGAAGGCATCATATCTTATTACGGTATTACAGCAGTTCCATGCTATTGCTGTCTAGCAGGCATACTGTAGGCCTCTCTGCAAGGAGAATGATTTTAAGTTTTGGACTATTTCAACCGAGAAGAAAGTTTATTGAAATGCATTATGGCAGTCTAGTGAACCGCTATTATTTATCAGACTTGAACAGCAGCGAGCAAAAATAGCTACTCACTTTATGTTAATGTGAATCTGTACAGTGAAGATTTGTGGTTCACTAAAGAGATACTAACTCACACCGAGCCCATCAATCAACACCTGCGACTGTGAAATCTCAGACAGCATCACCAACAGATGTGCTGCTGAACCATATTAAATGAGGCAATATCTGCATATCTCTGCCAAATAGATTTTTACTTTAAAAGTTGAGCATTGTCAAGAGCTTGTCAAGTATTTATGCTTCAAATGTTATGAAATGAATGCACGGAAACATGCAAGAGTGCATTTCAATTAATATGAACACTATAGTAGTGTCTGCAGTCAAAGCTAAGGTAGCCGAGTCCACATTATAAAGAATAGGAGTTATTGTGACGTAAAGTAATCATGTAAATGTAATGCATATGTCTGTTTAGCAGCTGGTGGCGTATTTCTATCAGAACGTTTTGTATGGTTTATCACATAATTATCAAAATGCTGCTTGGACACTATGGATGGAGATACTGAACATAGCAGTACCAACCCAGTCCCACCCCTTGTGCGTGTGTGTTACAGGCCAGTCCAAAGGCCAGTGTTACACCCCCCCCGGTTCACTGCACAAAGCTCTTCCTACTGAGTCAAACATTACCCATAATGACCTGGGGAATGTAATGAGACCCCTTCCCCCCCAACATTTCTCGCAGGACGGTGTTAGAACGCGAGGGCTACAAGGCGAAGGGATGCTTGGTTGCTTGGTAAGTGCGGGGCGGCAGGAGAGAGGTGCTTGATGGGCAGCGGAGGGAATACTTGGCACCGAGGTGCGGTGGGTGAAGCCAGAGCAGACCGGCCTGGGTCGGCAGGCAGCCAGCACACGTGTGATGGCAGAACCTTGTGTTCTGAGCAGAGCAGGTGCTGGGGTCTCGCTGCCATTGGTCCGCCCTCGTTTCTATTCTCTGCCCTGAGAATTCACTGCCCCCCCCCTTCATCTTTTCCTGTCCATCTTCCGCTGCATCATACTTTAATTTGCTTCCGATAACGTGTCAGCCTCCACAAAATCCCGCGGTCGCCATGGCGCCCACAGATGGCGACTTCCTGCGGTCGTGCCCGGTGATTGATAGAGAGCCTTCCAAGCAGAGAACAGCTGGCGAGGGATGATATATCACCGGGTCGTTATTTGGCGTTTGCACTTTCATTTTCAGGGTTGTCTGGTTAATGCTTGCAATCCAGCATCTGGCAGGGAATAGACACAAAGACAGAGAGAGGGAGGGAGACCTGTTCCTTGGCAGACCTTAATAAAGGCCTGACACACAGGTGTTGATCAGAAAGAGCTAGAACAGACATGGCAAACTATGTTTGTTTGCACTTTGCAACCAGTAGGCTTTGCTCCTGGTGTTTTCCAGAAGTGTTGTGATAAGCAAGGCTCCTTTATTACTTAGTAATAGTAAAATAGTAAACATACTACTTACAGTAGCATGTAAGTAGTAAAAATACTTATAGTAGCCTAAAGTATCACATGAAGAGATAAAGGCATATTGTTACAAGGCCAAATCCACTACATCTTCATTTAAGCCAAACTATAATGTAAGAATGTAATTTGTAGCAAATCTAAAATCTTATCTATAAAGTATTTCAAGATAAAGTCTTAATGGACACTTTAATGTAGAAAATATAACATAGGGAAACATTATATTTAGACCGAAACATATTGATTTGTGTAACATACCCCCCAAATGATGATTATGACAAATTGTTTTGTTGATGTTAGTGCTGGTTGATTAGTCTTTATTCTTGAAGCACATCTGGTATTTTGGACACGTTACAACCAGACCAGATGCTTTTTTCCCTGTTAAGACTAGACAATATTATATCTTAACACCAGATGGCACCATTGCACAACGTCCTATTTCTGTGATCATCTGGATTCACAAACATTTTATAGCTGGTGTCAGTGTTAGTGGGCTGTGTAAGCACAAGCAGATGATGTCTATGTTCTACATTCGGTTTTCGAAAACCAATGTTTTAATTAGGCCGAATATCTTATTTAAAAATTATATTTGTATGAATAACAAACTTTTTAAGCTTGGTATCGCCAAAAACTATCAATATTTTCTTTGTAGGGATTCCAGTTAACCCTCGTAATGTACTCCGGGTCAGAATGACCCAAATCACTAGCTCTTGTGGCAGATAGAAGGCGCTAAAC
>JAODUG010000015.1:2257429-2282233 GCA_027564795.1 Aphredoderus sayanus | reverse complement strand
CCCCTGAACCCCAGTGACCTCCTCGACCACATTCGTTTCCACGGTGAGACCTTCATTACGGGCCAAATCTGTTCCAAGAGTAAAAAAAAAAATAAAAAAAAATAAAAAAAAAATGGAAAAGAGAGAAGGTCTTTTCATCACCAATCTCGCTCTCTCTCTCTCGCTCTCTCTCTCACTCTCTCTCTCTCTCTCTCTCTCTCTCTCTCTCTCCCTCCTACCTCTGGTGGCCTTATTTCTTCGCCTGGTGGGGCTGCAGACTGACAGGCAACAGCAGCGCAGAGCAATAACGGCGTCCCTCTGCGACACAGCAGATAATGCCGGAGATTTAATCAATGGCTGAGGGGAAAAGCAGGGCCAAATCAATAGCAGCTCCGGCTGCTTGCACCCCTGCTCTGAAGGTGAATGCTGGCCGCGCTACATAAATTGGACTAATTGAGGAGTGCGCTTGGAAACAAGCCCCTTAAAAAGCATGTCTGTGTCCGTGCGATACTTCTATGTGGAATTCATTGCCTGGGTAACGCCTGGTTTGGGATAATAAGCTGCCACAAGCCTGGGGAGAAGTGGAAGGGATGAACACAATATTGGACATCAGTTTGCATTAGAGTGGACAACAACCAAATCATCAGATTTAGGTGACGTGAGCCAGCGTTACTTGCTAGTGCTTGTGAAATAAGAACTGTCTTCAGAGTTCCGCATCATGATTTATTGATCGTTTGCATCCGTATGTACTGAGGCTGGGGTATTCCCGTCACACCGGATATGTGTGTGTCCGCGCTATTCTGAAGACGTCCGGTGATCCATCTTATCAACAAAGACAACAAATTAAAAACACTCACCCATGAGACACGGCTGTTCAATAAATTGGCCCTATTTTCTGGGGAAAATGGGGCGAGCTCAACACAAAGCGATCAATCAAAGTAAATGACCCCGCTATTCACAGATCTGTCACAGCGGAGCGTTGGCGTATTAACTGCCGGACATATTGGCCAGCAAAGGCGACATCTTCCCCGAGACCTCATTCCATCTCAGGTCTCCTGGCGATGGGGGGGTTGTTATAGTCCTTTGCCTGGCTTTAATTAATATGTTTTGCGTTAATGGCCAGAACAACAGGAAACGCCAACCCCCCCCCCCCCACATAGAGCAGAGCGGTGTGCTTATTTTTTGCATTAGCCTCCTCTGATGGGAGCAAGGGAAGGGGGAGAAAATTAAAAGATCTGTGCCGGGGATTGGAATCACAATGAACCCGCAAGGAGATTTGAGCCCAAATGAAATGATTGTATCAGATAGAAATCAATAGCAATCCATGCCTTCCTTAATCCTGCACTAGCGGGCCACATCACTCGGTGGTGCAGGCAATCTCTCAGCCATCGTTACGACGCGCAAGTCGATGGCTAGCGGCGAGGTCACCGCTTAAGGTTTCTGCACCGCTGAAGTACGCGTGAGAGGAGAAGAGGCTAATTTTATTTTGCTAGCATGTCTTTGGCTGACGCTGCAAACACACCGTAAAGAGGTAATTAACAACAACGCGACAGGTAATCTAACCTCGCCATACGAAATAAAAAATAAACACCCTTCCAAAAGTTTCCAAAGTGAAAGTCTTTGTTGTGCCGTTAGCTCACACCAGGGGATCTGAGTTCCGCGGCGGGAACGTTTCTGCTTCCGGAGATGGATGGCACAGCCAGGAACTCTGTTTTATGGACATAATCAGAACAGGTGCGCATCATCTATCAGGCCATAATGAAATTCCACAAAGTGCATTCTTGTCTCCCATATTCCTGACACTCTGTTTTAGTTTATGTCAGTGCCGATGAAGCAACCCATCACACACGTCTCAATGGAAGATTTTGAGGAAGGAAAACAGGTTTGAGTTATTGCACTGGATGCATGGTCTCGCGGTAATTGCATTCACGCAATGCAAAATGTGAGATAGCAAAATGATAAATCAGTTTTGTTGCCTCACTGGAAGCAACACCTGCGGCAGAAGCACCGTTAAGTAAATAAAACTATTCTGACAAGATACTTGTGCATGAGCCTCACATCATTTCCTTCAGAAGAGATTAATTGGCGTATTTGTCATTAACATGAGTGGCCCAAGCAGCATGGGGTCCTGAAAATGCGCCTTTAGGATGCAAGGTTCCTCTGCTTCCCCAGTTTGTCAGTAGAGTCACATTGTCTATTTAAATCCCCTCAATTAAAAAGGCAGAGTGGGTGAGCTGCTTTAATGATAGCTGTGATTTTTAATCAGGCGCTTCGCATTCCTACTAGGACCTAGGGGTCCAGGGGCCTCACACTGCACACATCAACTTATCTCTTAAAGCCCCTCTAATTCCCCACCTCTGTTAATGTCTGCGGTGCTCTCACAGCGCCATTCTCAGGGGCCCATTGTTAGGATGTATGCAATGAACAAGAAAAACAAAGACAAAAATAAAATAAACTCAAGTAATTAATTCGTTTAGCATCAATATTCTGCTCATAAGTGGCAAAACACAAGCAGGGAGCTTTGGTACAGGAAACCCTAGTGATGAGAGGAACAGTAAAGGGATGTGAGAGAGATAGGGAGATGGAGAGAGAGGCACAGTGTGTGAGTGAGAAAGATTTTTCACCCTATGTCCCCCCCCCGTCTCTCTCTCTCTCTCTCTCTCTCTCTCTCTCTCTCTCTCTCTGTCTCTCTCTCCACAGCAGCCTGCTGGCGCAAAGGAACTTCTCCCAGCAATTAAGCGAGGCCGCAGAAGCTCAGCGTAATTACCGCCGCACATCGCTGCTGTCACAAAACTCTGCTTGCCCCCTGGTCATGGAAAAAAAAAGGAAAGAGAGAAAAAAAAATATGCACTGAAGAATATTTAGAAATGAATTATTCAAAGTGATTGCTCACACTCAATTATTCATGGAGCTCGGCGAACAGAGATTTGCATCTTGATGCTGTAAATATTATTAATCTTGCCAATTACAAAATATTCCACCGCACAATTTTTTTTACGAATGATGTTCCAAATATGTAGTGCGTTTTATAGTCTTTAATGGTTAAGTGGCTTGAAATGAATGTCATTGGGAAAACCGGTTAAATTCTGTTTTGTTTTTACTCTTCTTGTATGTAACAACATTTTCATTGTGTCAGACAATTTTTTCAAGATTGTCCTTTTTATCCACTTGCCCGCCCATCCATCCATCCATCCATCCATCCATCCATCCATCTACCTACCGTCCCATCATTCACCCATCCATCCATCCATCCATCCACCCATCCACCCACCCTCCCATCTACTAATCCATCCACCCACTTTCCCATCTGTTTATCCATCCAACCATCCACCAGTCCATCCACCCATCCACCCACCCACCCTCCTAGTGCTTCCAGCACACCAGTGGTCCTAGAAACCCTCTGTGTGTGTGGTGGGTGATAGCTGGGTCGCTCTACATGCAGCAGAGTGCCACTATTAATGCCTGAGCCTCAGGAGCGTGCTCTAACAGGCCTACTGTATGCTTAATTAGTATGGGAGTGTGGGACTCCCCCTACAAGCGCAGATAAATCCTAATGCCTTGAAACAGAGCTGCTGACACACATGTAAACATCACACACCATGCCATACATGGTATGCATGCTTTAAATATTGCACACTCAAAAAGGCATCACTCAGATTTCAAGCTCTCTGATAACTCTCTCTCTCTCTTTCTCTCTTGTGGAGTGTGATGTGTCATTTTATAATCCTGTGCTGGCTAAATTACTTCAGGAATATCCTCTCATTAATTAAACCTGCTATTGGCAGCACCTGAGATAAAGCAGATTAGAAAAGCTGAGAGTGAAAACACTGAGCCCAAAGTGTCGGCGTCAGCATTTTGCCTCTTCCGATAGCGCGACTGTGTTTTCACACAGACTGGAGAAGACTGATGAAAAAAAAGAAAAAGGCATAAAGGAGATAGAAAACAGATAGAAAAGGGAGGGGGAATAGGGAGAGATACTACATGCAGAAAGCAATGGCACTGATTTGTTTATTTTGTTCTGTCTATAGATGGAGCTATAGTACTCCACAACAGCAAGTATATACAATACAGCATGCTCATTAAGAGGTTTATAGTTTTAAAAATTGTGTATTGGTAACAGTATAAGGTTTCAGGGCTAATGGACTGTATTTACATGTTTTATGCCACTATTCTTCACAGTTTTGTACACGAGTTCAAGCAGCACCATTCCTGTCATCAAAACACTCTGACTCACTAGCTAGAAGCTAGAAGTGTGCTACTAAAATCTACATTCTCAATTGTGTGTTTTTATAGTTTCAGAAACTGCTTCTTGTTTATTTAGTTCAAGAATTTGTTCTCTCAAAGTAATAAAAAATGTAAACTCTCATTACGGACATAAAAGGTATCTTACTGTCTCAATGTGTTTAAAAAAAGGGGATTTTGTTCCATTTTTTCTCGGATTACCAAAGCCATGTGAAATTCATCAGGTTTCCTTCAGAAATTCCCATCTGGTTGAGGAGAAAGTTACAGCCTTCTTTTAAATTCAGCAAGGGGTAGAATAACTTAACACTTGAGTCCACGTAATGAAAAATCAAAGCCAATAGCCCATTAAAATGTATCAGAGATACCTCCTTCAAACACAAATTTCACATTAAACACACTGCTCTTGCGGGCTGTCAAAGCTGATTAATGCAAATGAAAGAGAAGAAAAGGGTAAGGAAAGATAGAAAACGAGAAAGAGAAAAACAGAGAACTTGATATAAAATATGAAGATAGAGAGAGCGAGGCGGGAATGTGAGATACCTTTGTGTGCATTCTGTGAAAACCCATTGTGGAGTTCACCTGGGTCCCTTACAAACGAATAAATCACTGCCTTCAGACAAATTAATCAAAGTGCCCAGCTGTTGCCATGCATGGCTATAACAGGCGACAGAGCCGGCCCAGGTATAGCGAGAGAGACACTCCCTGGGCGTATACAGTCTACCCTCCCCTCCCTGTGAAATCAGTGGACCTTAAGTGGCAGATTGGGTTTGTCTCCCCGTGAGTGATGTAGTGCCACTTCCCACCTGATACTATATCACTGGGTTAGATGGTGTCTGCGCTACACTCGCTTCCTCCCAGAACACAATTCAGTGGCGAAAGCGTTGCTTTTATTTCTGATTTCCAAGCTGCTTATTGGCGTATAGCCTATGGCTGTTTATTTCACTGGGAGTCCTTTTTACCCCTCCTGAGGCAATAAAAGTATGCTATTACTTATTTTGATAGTGTTGCTGTGCTTTGTGTACATTTTGTACAGAGGAGAACTAGCAGATAGTACAAACATATCAAATGTGTCTTATGAATCATTTTAAAAATTCTATTTTCCAGTCCATTGTAAAACTAAAAGAAAGTGAGCAACTTTTCCCTCACTAATTGTGTTGTACTATTACTATAGAGCTATGTGTTACATTAAATGGCACAGAAATGGCTGTCTTGTTAATATATGGAAATATGAAGACGTACTGTATACTGTATATACAGGCAAGACCCTTGTTTCAGTAATCCCCTGCTGCCTATAGTACCACATGGAGAAAACCAACACTTCTAAGTTAGCGTGCAGGTCGCATCATCAGGGGGTGCCAGCCATGCATGTGACTTCTCTATCACCTGCTCTGCCCACAACACCCAGCATGCACTCTGTGCAATGGAACTGTATGAGACCGATGTGAATATTCACACCCTGTTTCCTCCCTTTCCTTGTTTAAATAAATAAAAACAAACAAAAAAACATTCCTGTCTTGACTTGACTGTCTTGTGTGTACGTATTTTCCCTCCACTTTCTTGACCTCCCACTCTCCATCTATCTTGGTTTCTGTGCCTTTTCTCCGTACTGCTGACTGTATATGTCCTCTGCTCTCGGAAGAAGTTTACTTTGCGCTAATCTCATAAATGCCCGGCATGTCTCCCCTCACCGACACCCCAGTGATGCAGGCATGCAATAAAACCACTTACATAAACCCCTCCTCCGAGACCGAGTCTGATAAAACAGCTGACGAGCTCAAAGTTTCACTTGCCCCCCCCCCACCCCCATCCCCTCCCCACCCCCCACTCTCCCCCTATCTTTCCCTCTCCCTCCATCGTTCCGGATGCTCGTGATTTCCACAAGGAACGCTTTATTTGGGTCCTTTATTACATGTGCTGTCCCAAAGTCTTGAAGGGCGGTTTTAATATGTGAATTGTCTGCACCATAGCGTGTAAGAGGAGCGTGAGGCAGCCTGAAAAATGTCGCCATTTATGGCCGCAAATGCATTTAACCGGCCCACCTGTTGTTAAGTGATCGATATGGGGATGACATCAGCAGGGGTGAGGGGAGTTATTGCCATAGTGACAAGTGAAATATCCGTCTAGTCAAAGCTACAGTGCAGAGTCGCTATGATATAAGATTGTTTTGACAATGTAATCGTTCCGGTGAAGTAATCCCGTTGTAAAAATGCAGACAGGGAGCATGAATGTTCGGTGTAAACCTGGCTGCTATTATGCAAAAAACAATTGTCATTCTTTCAGTTTGGCATCCGTTGTTATTACACATAAAAGCAAGAGCTATGAGGCTCTTTAGTTGTAGTCATATTTTACAGATACATGTACACATTTGTTAACAGTGATGTTAGCATTTTGTCCCCATGGCTGTTAGCGGTGCAATATTTGTGTATTTACTCAATAATATGGTTTCTTTCTTAAGCTGTTATATTTTTTCTAAAGGTGCACCTCCGATTACATTGAAAATAAACTATAAAAACTGTAAATATGTAAATATTTGGGAGTTTATTAAGGCACTATCACTCAATCCAGCAGTGTCCCTTTAAGCTTGTTGGTTTTGTGTACACAGTATAGAGTATGTCTGCAAATGTTTGGGCACCCCATGTCTGTTTACCAGTAAATACCAATGCACTTGGCAGTAAGACATCTAGTCCTGTCACCCCTATCACCTTGCTATTAGAAAACATCAAGGGCAGACCTGATCGTCTCTTTACGCCCTGCTGATTATTCAGTCAGCACACATAAGCCCCAAGACCGCTCATTACCAATTCCTCCCCACGCCACCCAGCTCTCCCCCTCTCCCTGCCTGCTCCTCTCCCCTCTACTCCTCCCAAGCAGCTCACAGCATTGCACCTTATGATGGGCCATCATTCACCTCGATGGAGTCATTCTCTACCTGAATGAGATCGTCATCAGCCCACCTTCGCTTTTAATAGCCAAAGTGACAATACCTCACATACTGTACGCATGCATGTAGAATTGCACACGCACACACACACACACACACACATACATACGAGGGCAGGCCAAACATCCAGCAGACAGGAGTGTGTGCGTGCGTGTGCGTGTGTGTGTGTGAGTGTGTGTGCGTGTGAGTGTCTGACACCTCTGCAGTATAGTGTGGCTGAGCACAGGCAGATGTGCTCAGTGGAGCAGAACCGGCTGAGCATGTGGAAGGGACTAGACCATTAATGAGATGGTGACAAAACTCACACACTCCAATTAAAGGGAGTGAATGGAGGCCATTTAAATGAGGGGGAACGGGGAAGCTGGAGAAATGACAAGGGTACGCTATAGGGAAGGCTCAGGGGGGTCGAAATGGAGGCTTTTCACAGGCACAACCTCAACATCTACTGTTAAGTGTGACAGCACAGGCATTTAAGAGATATTTGCAACTGTCCTATTAGTTCATAATGAGGGTAACCCTCTTAATTATCGTATCAATTGATATTTAATAATGCATACTGCACATCACCAGTATTCACCAAGAAAGCATTCCCCATGTTCTCTGAAAACCTTGGATTGCGTCAGGGTTAACATCCATGCATCTTAAAACATTCAGTGTGTCTTTTTGAAATCCACAATGAACCTCAAACCTTCTACAGGTCAATATATAGATATTGCACTTCTGTTAAACCCTTGAATATACTGTATAGCTTACTTGCTCCAATATGGAAAGTCCACACGCTAACATTTAATCATTAAATGGTGGTTATGAGCTGAGTGTGGGCTGTGCGGTGTGGCACGTATTGAAGGAAGACGCAACTGCTGATTAGATTGAATCACCGTGAGTCCTGCTTACCCCTGCACTTTTCTGCTTCCCTGGGAGCGAGCCCCCGCCGAAAACGTCAGTCATACTGACGTTTAAGGCAATTTGCAGCGCAAGACCAGCGCCTATATTTGTTTTCATCGATCAGCTACACTAAAATAATTGTAAGAAAGTGTTGTTTGGTAACTATATTTATTTGTACTTTTCCAGACAATTTGATTTAGTTTCAACTGAAGGTGTTACATTGCGAAAAGCAAAAACAGACGTTCACGGTGGGGGCTTTAAATACAGTGGGAAAACAGAACATTGCATTACTAGCGTGCGGGGCGGTGAGTTAAGGACATCGAGGGCTTTTAATAAAGTTCCCTGCACTTTTGCCTTAACTCTCGGCTGGGACATTTACATGTCACCTTTTTCTCCACGTGTAATCCCCCGCGTCTCCACGACCCACCTTATTAGAGTTGTGAGATGCTTCAGATGTAGCAGGGTCCCATGTGTGAAAACAGCCCCCTCGCCGTTACATGTCTTTTCAGCCTGCTGGTGTGTGTTCTCCACCGAATTACTGCTACGGGGATGGCTTTCTGGGTCACCCGGCATCCCCACCGCGCCATGTGTCAGCGGCTGTCTCATTTCCACTCGTTTGGGCCTCCTCACCTTTAGAAGTACACAAGAAGAGGGTGGAGAAGGGGGAAGTGCACATTAAAGCTAAACTATGTCGCCACTGGGCGTTCAATCTACAGCGTTCTGGCTCATTCTGTCTATCTAGCATTCTCCACTGGCATGCTTGGTGGGCTTCCACGCACTGATAATAAGCGTGGCTCCCCTCTCTGTGTCACTGGAGCTTTGGTTCGCCCAGTGCGTCTGGCGCTTGGATATCGTGCGGTGCACTGTGACACATGCACAGTACACACTGCCTGTGTGGGCTGGCTGAGGCAACGTGCAGGGCAGGCCGCTCTTGTTCTCCGCCACGCCCTGTGCGTTCCTTAGAAAGGAATAAAAACAAGACATGAGCGGGGAGGAGGTAGCTGGGCGGTAAGTCCTGTTGGCAGCTGTGTGTGTGTGTGTGTGTGTTTGGTGCGATGAACCCCTCTGCAGTGAGCATTGATCAGCAGCCCTCCCTGGACAGGGAGTACAGCATGACCCCTGCAGCAACCAGCCTGTAATTGATCCTGTACTGGTACTGCAGGTTCCCAGGACACACCGTGTGTGTGCGTGTGTGTGTGCGTGTGTGTGTGTGTGTGTTTGTGTCTTTTGTGTCTACTGGCTGTGCCCCTAGCAGCGCAATGTATCCCGCTAACCTCTCCATTGCAATTTAGAGTGTGTCCAAAAGCCATAATGACTGTGTGAACAGTAAGCCTGAGCTTAGATACACAGTACTGTAACTCCCCTCTCTCCTTTCTCTGCTTCCCTCATTTCCCTTCCCTTTCATCCTACATGATTGACAGCGATAACTCAGCACACGATGGCGTCTCCTTTCAGGAAGTCCTCTTTCAATCAGGCGTCATTCAGACAGCAGAGCGGCTGAGGGCGGCGATCAAATAGCCCCTTGATATTATGCAGATGAAGGTAAATCAGCGCTCCACCAGCGCTGTTTCAATGCCCCGCCACGCTCGATTGTCTAGCCATTTACAGCAGCCAAGCCTGCCATGAAAGAGCACATTTCACTTCCATCCACTTGCAGCAAGACGGAGGGAAGAAAAGAGAGGCAGGTGAAAGCCTCGGTTTCGGGGGTTTTTGCTGGAAGATTAGCAGCTGCCAGGAAGCTTCAGGAACCTCAACGCATATGCACACACACACACACACACACACACACACACACAGGCACACATACAGAGGCAACACAAACACACAGAGCACAAATGCATACACACACACGAAACGAAACATACAGACAAACACACGCGCGCACACACACACCTACACACACACACACACACCCCCGCACAAACTTCACTCACAAACTCATCAGAGCGTCCTATTCCTCTCAGCCTCTGTACCGGCGTATCTGCAATTCAAAGCGTTGTGGGTTTTGCCTCTGCCAAATTACAAGCTCCATTTGCCAGCCTAATTAACGGTTCATAGCACTTTATTGCTGTGGCCGAGGCACAGGCCCAGCCAAATGCAGCAGACCTCACAGATAACTGTAAACGTGTAACTTGGCCATGGAACCCGACACCTTGAAAAACAAACTTGTTACACGGAGTCTGTTTATATACTCCTCACAGCTCTCTCTCTCTCTCCCTCTTCGCTCCACTGTCTCCGCTGACAGTTACTTGACTGTTTCACTTCACGGCCTCCATGGTGATGGTTGTTAGGGGGGAAAGCCAGACTCGCAAATGCTTCTTTTTTTCGACCTCTGCTACATTTTGTGTTTGTCAGCAGGTGCCCTTGTGGTCAGTACTATTCCGATGCGCAGACTCGCAATGTGAACCGAGACCCGAGGACAGGATAGGACAGATAAGACAAGGCGGGAGGTTCCACTCAACCCCGTGAAACTGAAACACCCCCCCCCCCCTTCACCCACCCCCCGGTTTCTTATGGGGCAAATTGTTCCAGTGGAAACATTAACAGCCGCCATGACCTCAGAGTAAACTTGACCTGCCCCTCTGCGACAATGAAAAGGGTGCAGTAGAACATGTGATACACTGAGCCTGTCATTGGTAGTCTACTCTTCGGGGAGACACTAATGCGCTCCCTACCGCACACACAGTGCTCTACCTATGTGCAGCCAGTCAACACGAACACAAAAGTAAAGGCATACTTGTACCTTGAGGGATATGGTGGGAAAAAAACAACAACCTTTGCCCAGCAACTGACAAACTGGAGGTTCCAATCCAGGAAGCACCAATTGCTTCCTCGGGCAAGTCCTTCCCCGACGGTTTGATCTGCGGCGAAGTAGGCGGGGAGCGAGGGGTGTCCAGTGGGGGCCCTCGCCGCGTAGCCCCGGCGCTCTGTCGTGTTCTTGCATCATGCCGCTATGTGGCAACGCTTCATTGTCTCGCTGGGCGACCCAGGTTGTCCGTGGTGAGCCCAGAGTAACGATACCACCTCCCTCAGCACTGGCAGTGACAGCACTGTGCTGGTGGGACACTAAAAAGACTGATGCACAGTTAATGTTCACATCCACCCATGTGAAGAAATATCGCTTTTGGCAAAATACACAATAGAAGACCAGTATATAAAACCGTTGTCCTTGTCTCAGTGTGGCAACAATATGCCTTGTTAATTCATTCGGAATGTTCTCTCCGTGTAATGTACTGTAATGGCAGTTTGGGTGTCTTACAGAAAGGTGGGGTGTCTCTGTAACAGTGAGACAACCAGAGACAGAAACGTGTCTTTCTTTTAGATAGGGGCTTGAGGTAAATCCCCATTTGATTGATAGCAATGGTAGTTCAGATGAGGCCCGGGTGCTTCAAAGCAAGAATCCTTCTAAATTGTCTCCTTTGTATTAGATGTGGTGCTGACATTGGATGCAGAGGCGGGCCCTCTGGCCCTGTTGGATTCATTTATTGATTTCCATCAATAGGTACCAGGTAAACCTCTGTACTTTGTGGTAGAACATTTCTTCCTGTAAAGTAGAGCTTTGTGTGTTGGAATTGAGTTGGAATGTTATTATCCAATGTCCTTCCAGTGACACACAGTAACACACAAGCGCACACAAGCAGAAGTTGAACAACAAAGAAAGAGAACCATATTGCGGTGATTCTCCATGCGCCTGACTTTGCTGGGTCTTTCGGGGCACCCTGCGTGCAGATTGCCTCTGAGTTACACCACATGAGTAACACTCCCCTGCAGATGTGACCGACTGCCTTAGTCCAGAGAGAAAGAAAAACAGAAAAGGGGGGGAAGGGGAGGGGGGGTCTTTTCATGTTTCTAGGCTAGTGTTAGAAATCCTTTGCCTGCCTTCTCGCGGGAACTGCTTTTTTGTTGAAGGTAGAATGAATGTATCAATCAAAGCGGGCTGTAAATGAGACACAGAGGGACACAACAGAAAGCCGTGTTGCTAATTGATCAATGACTCGTTTGAGGTATTAAATAGGGAGAGGGAGAGGGAGGCTTCATTACCACAACTGTGCCGAATCTCTGACTCCAGCTCCTTTCAAGGAAAACTGCCAAAAGGAGAAAAAAAAGAAACTGTACTTACTAATTAAATATTTTAAAGTTACGTGTAAGGTACATTCCTTTATTGTGTTACAGGGCCACTGAAACCCTAAACTTCAGGCTCGGCTCACTGTTTAAACTGTCTTTCAGCCAGCTGTAGGGGGCCGAGGGTTAAGGGAGGAGTAGAGGAGTGACCTTTAAACCAAAACAGAACTGCCTTCATTAATGTTTGTTCCAACCATAACACATTGAGGAGTGTCCCTTCAAGTGAATTTATGCTGGTCCTGACTGTCAACCTCTTCAATCCGTGCTGTGTTTCCTTTCTCCTCACATCTAATGCATTTCTCCTCAGACTCAGTCAGGACTCATCTCAGCTAATACCCCCCATATCATGCAATCGTGGCAAATAAAAAATAGCAGGACTTTACACCAGGACACGTCATATATTCCTGAGAGGCTGGCCATTAGTGCAGAAGAAACCGGACCGGGTTTAACTTGTCAGCCATCTTCAAAGATGACCGTGTGGGCCCCACAGAAGTCTGCCTGGCTGATGGAGAATTATTGATTGTGTGTTCAGATATCTTGAGGCGCTAGTGTATAAAATTGGGGTTTCAGTTCAGCCCTAATGCTCAGCCCATGCATAATTTATATGGCTCCCATCAAAAGGTAGCAATGCAAACTAAGGAGGGCTCAAGAAGCTTTTTGTTGAAAGTTTTCACACATCAACAAGCTTAGCTCAGTGTGACTGCAGAGCAGTTGGCCAGAAATTGGCCGGTACCCATGAGATAGTAAAAATAAATGTTCCGATACTGGGAACCAGAAAAGCTTTGTGATGGAAATACCTAGAATGACTCACACTCGCAATATAAATACTACATTACATATTAGTGATACAGTTTTTTTACACCAGCTCACAAGTGAATCTGTCAAACCACATCAAAAAGACATATAGGCAATCTATACTTTTATAGTTCATTTTATACCTGTACAATGGTGCAAGTGTTACAGCAAGCATCTGTTATGGCCACAATGTTTTTATGTCCTTTCACCTTTACCAGCTGCACATAAGAACAATACACATTAGTTGTATAATGAAAGGACCATTCACATATTGATCTGTCTGCCTGTATTGACCAGCACTGCTGCTGGCTATGCTTTTCCACAAGGTAAAGACATTTATATAGATGGAAAGGCACATCTACTTATAATTAGAAGAAAGCCAAGATCCAAGTATTGCTCATGTGAATGCAAGAATTATGAAATGCTCCAGAGTGCTATTTACTGCTGCTCAAGTAAGTAGCTGTCAAAAAAAGGGGGCCCGGTCGGCTGTATTGAACAATGTATCCATTAACTGTGAATGTGACTTGAGCACCGGGGACTGTAATTCTATACAGTGTGCCAAATGCTGTGAAATCACCTCCTGCTCTCTGAGTTCTCTCCACTGAAGAACACTTGACACTTTGGATGAGCCTCGCTGAATACGATCCTCAACATTCATTAATAAATGCCACTGGACATTTTCCGCGCATACATTTGCACTGGAAATGTGCACCGTGCCACGCTCTCAATCATGCCATGCCCAGGGGAGGTTGGGATAGGGGTGGCATCGGAGCCACTAATCCTCACTGCACCATCCACGGGCAGCTCCCTGCATAACAGGTGGTGGGCCGAGCCCGAGAGATGATCCATTATTTTATCCCCCCATCCCCCACCCTTGCCTTTATTTATACGCTCTGCTCATTACGTCCTCGTGTGTGTCTGGCACAGTGGGTGGCTGGGGTTTGACAGTGCCCATCCTCATTACCAGCGGGCCAACACCTGAGAGATGAGCTGCATCCTGACACCCAGGGCTGATTCTCACCTCCATTAACACCAGCAGGGGGTCGCCATGATCTGATTACTGCCGGGGAGGAAGGAGGGCTGGAGCTCCAAGTGGAGGGGAGGGGGAAGGGGACACTGAGGGAAGGAGAGAACGGGGGCTGAAGGGGAGACAGAGAGGAGTTGGGAGGCAGAAGGGGGGAGAGAGCGTGGCGGGGAGGGGGGGGGGGGGGAGGAATAAGATGACGGTGTTGGGGAAGGGGAGTGGCAGCTCCCGTCCTGTGTACGCACGGCACTGTAAGTCAAGCCGCAGCCAAGCGGCCTAATGATGGAAGTCGTGGGCGCGCGCGCGCACGTGCACACGCGCGCGTGCACGTGGTCAGGGCGAGCGGCCGTGATCAATACCACCTGATGAGGTGTCTGAGTTGCCTCTGATGTGCCTCAAAATGGAATATGTTTTCCCTCCCCGTCCAATCGATGGGAAGAGTGTGAAACTAATTGGGCAAAATTGCGGGGGCATTTATTGATTAATCAAGCAGAAAAACGAGGGGAGCATATCTGGCGTTCAGGCCTTCGACATCTGAGGGCAACAACATGGTGTTTTGATTGGCGAAATGAATCGATATGTTGGGATTGCTGGCTGGCGCACCCAAGCTGGCAGGGCGTGATATATTTAAAGGCACCATGGCACCTGCAGATCTACAGAAGTCTGTATAAAAAGAGACTGGCAGCAACAACTCATATGCCATATGGATGATGGGATGTTTTCATATTGCCATAATGGCATCCGCCTCCTTTCATTTCACAACATTTTCAGTATGCAGTCAATGCAGTGTGTTTGGAATGGAGCATATCGTATACCCTGTCTCTTCTCTAACATCACAATAAAGTGTCTCTCGGCACTGTTTTGCATTGTGGGGAATGTGTTTGTGAGCGGTTTGCACGCGGTGGCATGTCACAGTGGGGTCTCACTGAAGGACAAGGACTGTGAGTCTGTAATCTGCCGTCTCTGTTCCCCGTTCCTTTCACCCCCCACCCCCCGACCCCCCACCCAGGGAGAGTTGGATCAGGCCACTTGATTCAGTCTTTTAGTTCCACTGTGGTGCACCATTCCAGACGCCAGCACAAAAGCTACCTCCCCGGTGGAAGTAGATGGAAATAACACTGGGGAGAATAGAGATTGCTGCTGCTGCTGCAACCCAGTCAGCCAATGTGTTCCACATCAGAAAGCATTCACATTTCCCTGCCCTTGGAACACATCTACGATGTTACGTAAAAAGAAAAGCAATGTGACGATAAATGGGAAAGAGGGGTATATAGATAGATGGATAAACAGATGTATAGGGGAACGGACGTGTTTGGGGAACTGGTTGGTATTTTGTGAGTGTGTGTGAATTGAACAATAGAAGAAAATCCATGGGGGAAATTACCAGCTGGTTCAATCAACCGCCATCTCTTTTTGACAAATGGAGGGAATGGAAAGGTAAAGAACGTCAGGCAGAAAGAAAGAGAGAGAGAGAGGAAGGGAGGGAGGGAGAAAGAGATATCATGTCCTATAAGGTCACTGGAGTGCCAGGCAGAGAAACCACTTTAGTGACGTGCACTCACAATTTGCTTAAGGAGATGTTAACAGTTCACAGGTCAGTGGGCGGCAGTTGATAAGTGTCTGGATCATGTATTGACCTCTCTATTAAATCAGCTGGGAAACCTGTGGTCTGACTGACTGAATCATGGCTTTCAAACATCTGTCAAATCAGAAGACGAGCCACATTATTCTATATGCAGGTCTCCCATTGTTTTGACCCACTGAAGTTTCATTTACATACTAAATACAGCTGTCCTCTTTCCACGGACACATAGCACAATTCTGAACTGATTAAAACTCCAACAAGTTGAGGAATTTAACAAAAGCAATGGCATAAGATGTACTCTAGTAGAAGAGATCCTCAATGGAAACCAGGGTGTGGATAGTATGTAAACAAATAGAAGCTGTAGACATAAATAGGACTACATTTCAACTCAAAAATGTAAAAAAGCCTTTGATAGTATAACATAGCAAATTTAAAAAGCACCAATGCGTTGTGGCGCACAAGTGCACCCTGAAGAAGTCCTGCTATTAAAGGCTTTTTTATAGTATTTGGAGTTAGGTGCCGTGGGCCTTTGTTGAAGTGTAGTCATTTTTGTCTGCAACTTCTATTTGATTACATGTTTATGAATTGAGATGAGGCGCAGCTAGTGAGCTTCAATGTTTCTCAGTGCACTTGATGTTTCACAAGATCTGCAATCAATGCAATAAACGAATCTCCATTCAACTTGACTGTATACTCCAAAGCAACTTTTGTCGGACGAATACTCTGCATATCAACTACGGCCACTAGATGTCATTGTTAAATCTTGTGACTGATTAAAAAACAGTAGTACCACTGAAAAAGAAAGAAAAACATTTACAAAAGAAAGACGCTTCGTTGGCAGAATTGTTTGACAGCAACACGGAGGATGAAGAATTCAACGGATTCAGCGATGCAGATGTGTGAATTTAATGCGTGAACTTAATGTGTTTTTTGCTTGTTTGATATCATGCCTAGTCTATGTTGTTTTGGTTATATACAGGTAGGCCTAGGGTTTGTCTGTTCTACTGATAAAAAATTGTTTATTGTTAAAGAATGAAATAAAATGTTTTAATATACACATCAAAGCGACTTATATATGTTTTTTTCCTTGCAACAATGTGTTTTTGCTGGGTGTGACTTATACTCCGGTGCGACTTATAGTCTGGAAAATAAGGTATATTTCTCAATGTTAACCATGGGTGTATTGATAAACCAAAAACTCAAAAACACCCATATGGCATTAAGGTAGTCATCACTGTTGCTGTGTGAATCATCATCATCATCACCGTGTACATGATATATGGAAAAATATTACATTGTGATGTATTTCACTAGTACTCGGCATATTAACACGTTTTATAACCTTCCAGAGGAATGTAAAAATAATCATTTTCATCTCCAGCGTTACCATAGGAAATTATTTGGATGACATGCAGGAAACATACAGCTTTTTCAAATGGTACATTTTAAAAGACTTGAGGTTTTTCTACATAGAACACAGTTCACAAATGTATAATTTTTAAATTTATTTTACACATTTAAAGTCTTCATCCTTCATCCATTCTACAGTTGGCAACAATAATCCTAGACCTGTTATATTGGTTTACTCTAATCTGTAGATTCCAACATTTATGAACTTAGTAAAGTTACAATAATAAATGTAGGAAGAAAATTTCCATTATACAGTATAAAGTATGCAGTACATTGTCAAACGTGTGACTCCACACCAACAAATCACAACTATTGCAGATGAAATGAATGCCACAGGGCTCTACACAACAAGGTTATTATTACTATTTCTCATTTGTCGCACATTATTATTTGACAAGCACCTCTCTCCTTGGCTATTGGTTTCCGTTTGTGTAGCCGGTCATGGTACACAGAGAGTTTGTCCAAATCTGTGCAGCATTCCTATTATATCATAAAAATGATTGAGTTGCATGCTAGCGATTTGGTAAGATTTATTGTAAAAGTTACTGTAATTGACAAATTATGCCACTGGGCAATAAATGTGGCAATTTTCTTGATGTGTTTTGCTCTCTTGCATTGTTTGTCTCCAAGAATCTTGTTAAAAGGTTTGCTGACCATCTTTCACAGGAAAAATAAATAGGCTTTTGATTTGATATCCTTCATTTGCATTGATTCCGTTTATTTATGATGTTTATTTATGGTCCACATTCTTTGTCCCGTTATTTTGTTGTGCAGAAATGAGTCATGCTTTTTTTTAATGAAGAGCTGCTTGGACAACTTTTCGGGAAGTAAGAAAGAGCTTTACCCTTTCGTGTTGGACCAGCGCGGACACTTTATTTCACAATCCTTGTGTTACAGTGACTAACTCTGCCTCATGTCTGACAGGTAGGCAGCCCTCGGAACAGCCCCCAGAAAATCTCTGAACACTGGGAAGTGGGGTTTTAGCAGGGCAACAGGGATCCAGACAGTGAGACTAGAGAGGCAGACCTGCATTTACAACCTGTTTGGGATTTGGCTATTGCACCGTGACTAACACCCCTGCTGCACCACATATGCTGCTGAATTTGAAGACTGGTGTACTGCAGGCCGGGGCTAGCAAGACCAGAGAACACAAGCCATATGTTAAGTAAACAAACAACAAATATGTCGCCGTCATTTTGTTCTTGTTGTTTTCCCATGCAGAGGGGCCAAACTTTTCAATCTCCGAAATGAATGTGCGCCATAACGCCTCTCGACTCCAGACGGCCAATTATGTTTTATTCCGGCACTTAAAGTTTGCGAAGGAGTGCAGGATATTGCCCATAATATATACACAAGCAGGCTGCCGTGGCAGGGCCGCTGCTTAGACGGGCCCCTTGGGGGTCCTGGTAGTATGTGTGTGTGTGTGTGTGTGTGTGTGCGTATGGTGGGGGGTGGGGGGGGGGGTGGTGCTGGTGGAGAATATAGGTACCGCAGCGCTGAGACAGCCACCTGCATGTGTCTGCTCAAATGTGTGCCAATTACTCTCTGACAGACAGAGAGAGCAGCCCTGACAGGTCGTCTTCGTTTGGCAGATGCCACGCACAAGTGCTCCGCGCAGGCTTGACGCCAACGGACGGGACTTAAGACGAGAGCCTCGCTCTGACAGCTCCGGTTGGAGTAGGGCCAAGGAAGAGAGGGGGGTGGGGGGGGTCACGACAGGAAAGAGGAGCTGAGGGGTGGGAGGGTGTGGGGGGGTTGTGAGAGGATTAATATCACATTCATCTGTCCAAAGAGGGTGACGAGACTGACAGACAGCATATGAAAATTGGAGGAAAGTTTGTAGGGACTGTCTCTGCGTATTTTGAACCTTAACTATTCATGAGGTTGGCAATATGTTGAGGGTATTTCAGTGTGTTAGCCCAGGGCTATGTGGTAGCTTGGTATCACTGCCGTTTGAAATTTGGGTTACACCTAAACCTGTGACAGTTGTCATTCACACTGTGAATAAACTGAGGAGCAGAATAATGAAGGGCCCCTCATTCTAACCTCAGCCACAAAACTGTGTCTGTCAGTCTCTCTCTCTCTCTCATTTCCCCTGTCTGACCGTCTCTGTTTTTCCTCTATGTCCTTTCGTTTTACCCTGGATGTGGTATGGAATTCATGGTAAAAATCTGCCAGACACGGTTGCAAATCGGTCTATTATATCCTGATATTGTAACACATATGAGGGCACATTCCTAAAGCAGCATCTGAAATCTAAACTGTATGGTTTTAGTTACAGCATCTACACTATAGCGCATAGCTGATATTTATGTGGTGATAAAAACAAAATGTATGATTCCAGCTTGTTGATGGTCACACTGGGAACAATAAGAAAAATAATGTCCCGATGATAATTATTTGATTTTACATTGAGCTCTCTTGTTTTCTGTCATAAACTTTCTGTAATGCAATAAAGCAAACGTATGGGTTCTCACTGCAAGTTCAAATGATTGTGTGTAGAGCAGAGAGAATAAAGCACAATTAGAAGACTTTGCTGTGTTCAAGGTTCAGTTATTAAGCAATTTCACTTTCACCAGACTGGCGTACAGATACACACAAACTCCCCACATCCCCAACTTCAAATGAACAACACAAGACGCATTTTGTCCTAAATAAAAGGCAATTAATGGGAGCTCCGGAGCGCATCCAAAACAACATATGTAGTGTAAGATTGGATGGGAGGGTGGAAAAAGGGACTGGGGATGCGGAGTGTGTATGTACAGTTCAGTCTGGGTCTCCATTCATTTGGGGAGGAGGGTGAATGAGCAAGCCCCCCCCCCCCGAAACCCCTCCCCCAAAAACTTTCACTAAGCAGGCCAGCTCTGTCATTCGCGTTCCAGACATAGGTGACCCTATACACTAAGAGGTCTGGCCAGAGTTTCCTCTGCGCGCCGACAGGATGTGGAGGGCTCGCGTGACACCGCCACAATACCCCACAGCGTCCCCGGTGGGCATCCCAGCAAGCAAGTGGCCCTGGTCTCTCCGCCTACCCTCAGGTGAGTGACGGATGGGGGAGGGGAAGGGGGGTGGTGACAAGAGGGAGGAGTAGTGGAGGGAGGAGAGAATATGGAGAGGCAATCGACCCAAGGGCTGGTGTGGAGATGGAGGAATATCCACACGGGCCACAACAGCCAGTCAGGCGACACACACAAACACTCACAGATAAACGATACACGCACACATACGCACGCGCTCACACACACACACACAGACACAGAGATGTGTCCTCGTGCGCACACAGCCACAACAGCTTCTCAGACGGCCAGTTCTGTCGCCAGTGATTACCCCTCTGCTGCCCTGACATGAAGAGATTGGGGCCATGTGAAAGCCTGCAGAGCCCTCAGCGATGTTTAGGGGCAAGAGTGAGAGAGACGGGCCATTCACTGCTTATGAGAGGTCATAATCAGATGTGAAAGCTGTCTTGTACGCTTACGGAGAGCACGGCTGGCGAAAAAGAGCCTCTCGCTCAAACACCCAGGCCATTTTTCCCAGCGCCTCGCATAAAGAGGATGGCAGGAAATTGGAAACACATTAGCAACACCTGATAGCTTTGAATTTCAGGTTCAAGGACTCCGAACTTATCCCGCCCATGGAGAGGGCCTCAGAATGTAAATCATTTGACGGCATTACTCATCCCAGCTGGTGACTGAAGTCTGGAAAGAATGAAAGCAGGAGAATCACAACACCAGTTAGCACATAAACACACACTGGCTCCAGCGAACAAGGCTTTTCAACTGTACACCGCGTGAAAACAGCACTTTATGAGGGTATGCACAAGTCCAAATAGATATACCAATAAAAACATCCAGCGCCTCGCAAAATGTATTCCTCTCATCTGGTATGCAACATGAACAGAATATTTATTTCCCCAATGGTAGTGATAAAACATAAAATAAAACAAAATGCCAGACGCACAACAGTATGAGACTGCTTTTGTTTTTCGCTGCCTTTCCCAGGAGTCATCGCTGTGGAAACTATTTATTAGGCAGACGCTGTGCCGGCCGGTCAGTCAGAGCACTGTAATAGGCGGTGGGAAATGCTCGACAGAAACTTAGATTTATTTGATGCCACTCTCCAGATTTTTCCAATCTAGTGCTTCTTGATGGTTCCAGCGCTCACATATAAGAGGGGCTGCAAATAGCACAGAGCACATCTCCGGATGAAAGGTGCCTCGAGGGTGGCTATCAGGACCGGAGGAACACAAAGTAAGCACCTCACTCTCAAACACAGACCCCCCCCCCCCAGCCCTCGGGGTCCCTGGGAATGATGAGGACTGACAGTGTTTTGTGCGTGATGACTACCTCTGTGTTTGTGATCCACACCTACCGGGCAGGCGCTTTTACAAACCGCCAGAATCCCATCGCTGACAACACAGGCCAGAAGATCTCTCACTGAATCACCAAGCCAGTGCTTTCGTTTTTCTAAATCAAGACACAGGGGACAGTGAGCAGTACAAAACAGAACAGTGACCAAATACACACTAGAAACACACGCCTCTGAAATGTTGCATCTGCAAATTTTCAGTAATAGCAACAGAAAAAATATAACTAACAGGCTCAGAGGACTACGCTTGAAGTGTGCGTACATCTTAACCGGCATGCATAATTCATGGCCGCATTAGACGCTAAACAATGGTTAATGATTTCAGAAATGCTGACCAGTAAAATTGCACGCATTTGAGGTTGTCAAATGAAGGTCCGGGCGCTGTAATCTTTTAGCGGTTACGCCAGCGCACCTTCGATTCTCCATGATGCTTTCATATTACAGTAATGGTTCACATGCATAAATTATGAGCTATGTCTACCATTTACCCAGATCACTGAGGGCGGATGTTCTTAAAAAGTGTTCAAGGGACTATAATAAAAATGTATTTTATGTAGCTAGCAAAAGTGAAACAATGCACTTACATGGTAACATTAGTTGACTTATAAAAGGTTATAAACTGCCACCTTAAACTCTTCACAACTCATCACAGCACCCTTGACTACGTGGTTTGCACCATAATGACCATGAAAAAGCATATCAATTAATGACACATCACCGCCATTAATTCATATATGCAAATGGTGTGTACAATACCCATCATTTCAAATAACTTGAAATAATATATTCATCCTCATAATTATGGTGATGATTCAAGTCAATGAGCAAACAAATTTCATTAATGGATTAAAAGCTAAAAATGGTCTGTTATCCAGCA
This sequence comes from Aphredoderus sayanus, assembly GCA_027564795.1. Taxonomy (NCBI): domain Eukaryota; kingdom Metazoa; phylum Chordata; class Actinopteri; order Percopsiformes; family Aphredoderidae; genus Aphredoderus; species Aphredoderus sayanus. Next base: position 2,260,008 of record JAODUG010000015.1, on the reverse strand, counting down.
CTTAGAGGGAGGGATTAGCCACCAACCATATTAGACTTATCTTCATATGCAAATGAAAACGATTAGCAATCATTGGTTCCCCTGAAAGCAACAGTGGTGTGAAAAAAAGGAAAGTTACTGAGGTCGAAATAACGAGCAAGGTGAGTTGTGTTTATACTGTGAGGTACAGTCCACTAAATGTTCATTTTAATATTCTCAGACGTTTATAACTTGTAATGCAACACAAACAAAAGAAAGCTCACAGCTTAACAAGGCACAAGACACGACAGCCAAACAATAAAATCACTGCAAATACAAAAGAAAATAACCAGCGAGTGATGAATGCTCTCTATAGAGGAGACAGTTGCTATTTATTTGGCAGGGATGACTGCGGCCATGCCATACGGATTTGGAACCTTTTCTATTGGCATTCCACTTACATTGGCTCCCGAACGGGCTTTGATGCCTGCCTGAGCTTGTATTTATGTCCGCCTGCCTGCTGCTCCTAGCATCAGAATGCAGCGCTCCTACCTCGGTGGAGAGAGAGGCAGCCAGCTAATATCTAAACCCTCATCTCATCTGCAGCAGAGCTGAGCACCAGGGCTGGTGCATTCGTTTGTACCTAGCTTCCCATCCCAGCCCCGCCCCAGCACTAACAACGCCCGCTCTCTGGGTGGACAGTCTCCGAGGGCTCAATTTAGACTGTGGATGGTCACCCCCTGCCTCAGATTAATGTTGGGAGCGTTGGGCCAATTCACAGGGATTTGCTCTGGCATGTTCAGCAGGCTGTGTTAAAGGTCTTGGAGAAACAAACCCAGACACACATGTAATGGTTATACAATCGGATTCACTTGCATGAGCAGCTTAGCCACTTCCTATATGCTTAACACTTCTTATTCTCTCTCTCTCTCTCTCTCTCTCTCTCTCTCTCTGATAAGACTCCAGTATTGTAACTTTAGATATCGTCAAATATAGCTGGGTTCCAAATCCTTCGTCTCTCAAAGTAGTTTAGTAGACAATTCTGAATTCATGAAGGGAAGGTTGAACCAAGCTATAATCCCTAGCCTCGTTATAAATACATCATGGTCAAAATTATCAGCAGTATGAAGCCATGGTTCGAATTCATTTTATCTCCAGGGGTCTAAAAAGTGGTCATACGGACAGAGCCTGAGTAGAAAAGAAAATACCCTGAGAGAGCTCCCATTGACTTCTTGTCAAAGTCTCTTAGTGCAGCTAGCTTCGGTCTGGCTGTTTGCAAGCTATAGCAGCTCCTTATTACCTTCCACTTCCTCAAAAGATCCCTTCCCCTGGAGTTGATAGTGCATGTTCCACCAAACTAGTGCTCTGAGGAAATTCTAAATCGTATCACAACGATAAATCCAAACAGTTTTCAAATTCAGCTGTGCATGAAAGATCAATGGACAACGCAGATTTGATAGACCACATGCTGTGATCTTCACCGTGGCTTCATGTACAGTAGCAGTGCTGAGGTTGGGTTACTTTCCCATAAAATTGGCATATTAGGTTTCAGTTCATTATTGGAGTTTTGATGTCAATTAATGCAGTGAGGGCAAAATATTGATTTAATGAGATGGATGGCAAAGTGACTCTGGAGTGAAGAACACAGGGCCCTAATGAAGTTAAATTGCTGCAGCCATGCATATATTTCATGTACTGTGTAATTTGATAAAATATTGAATGCGAAGAAATAATTTTGGCAAAACTCTGTCTTAACAAAACACTAAAACGAAAATGAGGTCAAATGGGTTTAGGCATGAAAAAAATAAATTGTATTACTTGTGAATAAGCCTATTATAACTTCCTATTATGAGGGTGAAAAAAGCATACCGTATATATGGGCATTTCTAAGGTGCCTTGTACGGTAGACATATATGCCATCTTAGCGCTTAGGAAAAGCAGTACTCTTTCATTATTCAGAAATGCTATCCATGAGTTTCAATAAAAAAGACAGCACTATTAATTCAGTTTGGAATAAAATAATGATTCTATTTAAAATGTACTGTATGCATTTACTATTTCTTTTACAAAGTAATGCTTGGCAGTTAGAATCAAAATAACTGTCTCTCCTATCCTAATTACATAAATGTTGACTTTAACATGGAGTGGCAGTGTGTTCAAAGCATGTCTCCATGTCAGACATCGTTTAATCCCTTCCTTTAATGTATCCCATCTAGCGGTCCTCTTCATTAAAGGGCCTATATGTTCCTCTTCTGCGGTGCACAATAATGAAAAGGAGAATGTGTGAAAAACGATGCGTTCGGGAGAGAGGAAGATACGTGTTTTACCGTTTTTATACAGTGTCCTTATTAGGGCTTCGCCTTCCACAGCAAGGTCAGAGCATCTCCCAACTTTCAGCGCTATTAGCCCTGGGCTTGTCCTCCGGCACTGAGTGGCTCTCACGCAGCACTGCAGAATGCACCCTCTGATTGGGCCGTATGTCTCTCTCTCCCTTCTCTTTTCATGTTAGCATCAGACCTCTCTGGTGCGCTGCCTCATTGGCCTCTCTGTTGCCTTTCTGTATTGAAGTTTTCCCGAAGCTCGTCTCTCTCTCTCTCTCTCTCCCACTCTCTCTCTCTCTC
>JAODUG010000015.1:2243244-2255553 GCA_027564795.1 Aphredoderus sayanus | reverse complement strand
CTCTCTCTCTCTCTCTCTCTCTCACACTCTCTCTCTCTCTCTCTCTCTCTCTCTCTCTCTCTCTCTCTCTCTCTCTCACTCTCTCTCTCTCTCTCTCTGTCCTCCTCATTAGATTCTCCCTGGATAACCGGTGGAAAAAGAGCTCTCTTCTGTCTTCTCCTCATCTCCATCATAGCCTCCGCCACCCCAACCACAGGATTCATCTGCTGGCGACGGGTGACCTTTGACACTGGCGCCTCGCAGGCAGGATTACCATTGAGTCCGGCGCGCGCTTTGTTCCTGGTAGCCGAGGGAGCAGAAAGGCTCTTTAATGAAATTCTAACTTTGGGCATGAGGAGCCACAGACATCTGAGGACCTCACTTTCCCTCACCTCGGTCACAGTGTATGGAGATCAAAACACCTTTAGCCACGCCGTATAGAGGAATGCCGCTGTGCTTGGTGAATGCACAATGATGATGTGGAACAACAGAGGATTTAGCTGGGAATCAAGGGTTTCTGAAGGACTCAAACATTCGTACAACTGTTGCCAATTACCTTTCACTGACCAGTTTGTTGACAACAATGATTCATACAATTGTTTCATATAAATAAATTAGATTTTGATCAGTCACTGAGCAAATGACTATTTCCTTTTCATTACATTAATTTATTACATCAATTAGTCTAGTGAATTGCTGTTGAAATTGTTTTTTCTGAATACATTCAAGCATAGGAACAACTGCCAGTAGAAAAGGCCTGAAGAAACGTAATCCGCAAGAAAATCATAACACTGAAACAAATCCAGGATCAAAGTGGACACTATACCACACTTAACTGCCACAGGTGTCACCAAAGTAAAATAATTGGGAATGTTCCAGATGAAGACTTCAAATATACATAGTCAAATAGATATATAACATAACGTATGTAATCCCATGTAAATTAATTGTTTTCATAAAGTCCCTCATTCTCATTTATTGCTTTGGGAAATGGACCACGCCGAGGCTGAGGCCACTGGGTTTATACGTCTGTCAGACACATCTGTGCAGTCATCCATCTTCTCACTTGAGGTGCGGGCCCTAATGACTGTGGATTCCATATGTTTCTCGCCTTTCCACAGTGTGTCAAAGAAGTTCAAGCGTTTTCATTTGCACACAAGTCTCTGTGTAACACTGTAGGCAGGGGCTTAACTTAGACAAGCCGCACACAGACAACCACACGGCGTTCAACATAGGCCCCACAGCGTGGAAATATCCTGTCCCAGAGTGGTGCATTTTCACTTTCAGCTGTTCAGACACATCTCCGCCTGCCAACAGTTTGTTTACCGTCTCTGATTACCGCGCATGCATAAAAAAGCCACCTGGCATACAGCAAAACTCATCATATACTAATATACCCATTGTTAATGACGGGGGAAGAAATCCTTGCCGGTATGTTATGATACAGACACAGAGGTGGGCTGTCACGCAATGTGTGAGGGTTTGAGCGTGTTCCTGTGTGTGTTTGTAATCAAATGAAGACCCAGTTACATGACAAATGACAGTCCTGGCACACAACTTCCCAGATTTGGGAATTTCTTGTCTACTGATGCCCAGTACTCTAAAGGCATCCTGACAGAGCTCAGTGCAGCAGGCAACATAATCCAACAGCTGTTACCATAGCAAACACCAACCTCCACACACTCCAACCACAATTGCATTAGAAAAACAATATCACACATTCTCCACAGGTGTCACAATGCACAAGGCAACTGTAGGGTTCAAATTCTTTTTAAACTGTGTAGTATAACACAAATGGTTCAACCTAACTTTTGCTGTAGGTAGTTGCTTTAAAAAGGTACACTCCCTGATTGTGTCCCCAGAACTCCAAATGTCCTTGCTTGCTCACTGTTTACGCTATGTAATCAATTGTGCACAAAAGTGCAGTTGGCTGTGTAGGGGGAGGTGCAGAAAGCAGGGCAAGGTAATATACCCACTGAGCTTCCATTTTACTTTGCACCAAGTTTCAGTCTGGAACTCTTCAATGCAAAAGCGTTTGGCGCCCCTTAAATAAAACGACCAGCCAATGAGCAGCTAGCTTACGTTTTACCCAAGATGCCAGCGAACGCTTTACGTTTCGGTTTCCACCGGCTCTCTTACTGAATTTAAACATATCGATTGGGTGAGATAAAGGTAGATAAAGGTAGGTAGTCCAATCAAATGTAAGGAATATTGAGTGAACTGTATTAGCACCGCCTGTATGCTTTTGAAATGAAGGGTTCCAGACTGATGTTTGCATCAAAATGAAAGCTGGAGCTCCTAAGATCAGGATGGTCTCGAGGCTAAAGGTTCTGTGCACTCAGGTGCCAGAGGGGCATATGTGCTGAGTTTCAAACAAAAGAGAAAGATTTGTTTCACTTGTTTCAATGATAATTGTAGACACAAAAGGAGTACCTTGCAGTCAAATCAGCAGCAATCACTGTTGAACCAGAAACCGTCTGATACACGTGAACATACACAAATACATTTGTCCTTCCAGCGCATGTGTCAGAAAACAACCACTATTGAAAGAAATGACAAACAGAAGCAGGATAGGCCCTTACGCGTAGTGAGATGGGACTCAACATTTTACAAAAAAACCACAGAAAATTCCTAGACGTCTCATCAATCATCTGGGAGGGGGGCTCCTTTGCTTGAAGCACTGCTCCGGTTTTGTAATTGACGAAAAATGGCTTTCCATAGAAAAATGAGAATCTCACACAAACACAAACACACACACACACACACACACACACACACACGAACACACACACGCACAAACTACTCCTGTATTGATTTTTATAGCGGATGGTGGGGCCAGTGGGTAGCACAGGCATTGCTCTCAGAGCAGATGTCTAATGGTGTTTAGAGACTCTCCACTTTATCAAGCCAGGCCAGCACTGACAGTTAGATGCTGGAGGGCAATTAAAATTAAAGCCTGCCTGATTAGAATATCATATTCATCTGGATGGTAATTACTATGTCTGGCTCCGTATAAATAATTAATTATGCAAAACCCATGCAGCTGCCACTGGCTAGAGTTAACTGACTTTCTGTCAACATCTCACAGTTCTAGAAAGGATAAAGAGATTTGGGAAATAAGCTCTTTAGCCGCTATCTGGAAGCCCGCTGGGGTGCGCATGCAGCGCCCATTGAAACAGTGGCAGTATGCCCTCTGTGTGTGCAGGTGGCATCACAGAGCCATGGTGGGGTTTCCATTTTTATGATCTATTGAGTTTTAAAAAGAAAACACTCTATCTAAGGACATCCTCTCTCTTGGCCCCTCGCTTGAGAACTCTCTCTATGGTGTGTCTCTTACACCGGTCTCGTTCACTTCCTCCCTTGTTCTTTGTGTGTATTCTTTACTGACAAAATACGTACACAAGAGATTTTTGGGACATTTTGTTATGCATATTTTTTTTTCCTGTTTTCCAGTTTGTCTAATTGGAGGCTAAATAATTACCTTGTGTTTCCTCCCTCTTGTTAAAATTCATAACCGTGTGATTACATCATGTCTGCTGCGTACATGCCTATTAGCCCTTTTTTTTTTTGCTCGCTAAATCAACTTGTCTAATTGTATTCATTAAGGCACCTGTTGTGTAATCTCAAGTAATGTAACAGCATCAGTTTTAAGGAGGTAAACAGTGATGAAACCACAGCAAATGCCTTATTTTACAGCTGTCTGAGTTCTGGATTACAGAGAACAAATAAGAATTTAAGATTCCGTGGATTTTTTTCCAGTGACAAGGTGACAACCCTGCCCTGTTGTAACCGGCATGCATATCATTTTACTACAGACAACAAAAAATTAACTTACAACATTTCCCAACTCGCTCCACTATTTTATGGCAAGCTGATCTTGAACACTCTTAACACCTCATGCTTTAAAATCACAGATGTAATCTTACTAACCAGCCAAAACCTCTTCCGTCGTATAGCTACATTGTTGTTCGACCCCAGGTGGAATTTTCCTTAAGTCCTACAACACCAATGCATAATGTTGATGGAAGGTTAAACGTTTCTATCACAATTCAAACTGAACAAATCTATCCTGACAGATGGCTATAGAGGCATAAGAAACAAATCCCAGTGAAAGTAACAATTTTGTGCTGGGCTTCCTAGATTAACCAAAAACAGGGTTTCTCTTTTTTCTCGCAGTTATCCAGAATACGCTTCACTGATCCAACCATCTTCAACATAACAAGTTGAAATTGTCAGTCTGGGTATCTCCTGTCAAAGAACAGGAGTAGAAATACAAGTGTGGAGAAAGAAGGGGCTAGAGTGGTTCATAGGGAGATTACAAGAGGGTCACACAGGTAACACAGAACATCCATCGCGTCCTCTCTTTATTAAAATTTCCCATCATGAAAACATAAACAATTAGCACAGGTTTAATAAGTGAGGCTGGACTCATTTTCTTGGTGTACTGTGACCTTCTCCAAAGACATCCATAGCACACAAATTAGCCTCATGCTGTTAAGGACCTTAGTATGGTAATTGAATGCAGAAGGTTATATAAGCAGTGAAGGTTATTCCATTTCATGTGGGAGAATGTGGGAAAGGAAATTGGAAACAGAGCATAAAGACCTCCACATCACTTAGCGTTTATCAACCTTTACATTTCTTTTCAGTTAGGCCAGTGCATTCCCTCCACATAGCATTTGACCAAAACGTACAAACGTAACATTAAAAAGAGCGGTATCGCTAGCAAGCTCCAAAACCTACAAATAAAGAAACCTTCCCCTTGCTGTGTAAATCATGCGATAAACACGAGTATTTATGAACTCCTCACTCACATAAGCATTTCTTAAAACCCACATTTTATTGGGTGCCTGAGTCGCTGCAGCAGTAGTTCTCAAACCACAATTGGGGCTCAGGGACCATGCATGTTTACATCTCTTTATTGAGAACACCTCCTCCTATAGAATGGTCAGGGGCCCCTGCCTCCATATCTCCCACAATATCTGAATGTTATAAGAAATCGCGACACAAACAGCTTAACAATGCTAGCTAATGACATCGATTTGCAATGGCATGCATTGGGGCAGTAGCGTTGCTTTGTCGCGCTAATGTTGCTATCGATGTTAACGTTCCAATGACCACTGGGTTAAGGTAGATAATTATGTTCAGTGATGTTTTCACTTGATGTATGCATGTTTACCTCTCTTGGCATGGAGTACTCTGTGGTGAGAGATGACTTGCTACATGCGTTCTTTGATAATCTTTTCACTGTGGGAGGTTTGGTGATTATGGAGATCTCAAGGCTGAAGCTGTGGGATATAAGCTCTAAATGTACCTCATTCTGTTGCTGTAAAATTGGCTAAGAGACTAAGACCCCAAATGCAACATTACAAATAACTATAGTAATAAGTATGATATATTCTTTATGTTTTTCCCCCCAAAAGATAGATACTGACAGCAAAAAATATTTGAGGTTCTGTTGTATCAACAGATTTTTTAGTTCTACTACCAAGAACCTTGCAATCACGCAGCCAACCACCAGGAAAGCAGTCAATATTGTCTTTCTTATGCTTTCAATTCTAATGCCTTAGGCTAGCAGCTCCCAGTGCCATCCTGGCCTCCACCACCACTTCTGGAGCAGCACCTGGTGTTGCTGGCATACAGGGCTATACCGTGGGGAACGTGGGTGAGGGATTGGCAGATAGTCTGAGCTTCCGTTTGCAAGGTTACAGCTGCCTTGCCGGTGGCTTGCATCGCCTTCCATTTGGCAACAACATGGCTTGCATCCTCTGGTGCCGCCCTGCAGGATGCTAAGAGTACTGTATGCCGACGTTGTTTGTGATGCCAGTATACTATAAGACAGCATGTCATCACGTGTATTCATGCTGGCACCAGCTACGGTCAGCCTGACTATTTCACAACAGGGGCATGATGCAGCATACATACGGAGGAAATTTCAGCATTGATTGAATATTGAATCAGAAAGAGGATTCAGCATTGGCTTGCGGAGTAACAGATGCGGGGACAATCATTGCATTTTTAGATGTTTCAAACGAACAAAACGAGTAGTGTTTAAAAGACACAGAAAGAACAGAAGCTTATGAACTAAGATGTGTTATCCAGATTTACCCAGAGAACGTTAGAACGTTATAAAGAGAAACTGCAAAGACAGTTGAGTCCTGGAGACAGCATGGAAATGAAACTAATAAAATACATACTTTTACGTTTACTGCAATTGGCTTCTGTTGTGATTACTTACGATTAACTGTTGCTATGGCTTTAAGTCAGCGTAGCTCACAATTGGCTATCGTCTTGCCCAGGTGATGCTCAACTGCCTGTGACTCAGCCGTCATCGGCGTACCCCACACACTACAGGATATCTGAAAGTAAATATTGAACATGTTTAATATTTGCGATGTTGGATCGAAGAGGCCCCGATCATTAAAGATTGTTCTTAACCATTGTGATGTCCTCTGGGTCAAAATGACCCAAATCACTAGCGCTTTATGGCAGATAGAAGGCGTTAAACCTAATTCTACAGCTTACACAGACACGGCAGTGCTGGCACAACAAGGTGTGTGTTTGAAACCCGAGGACAACAGGAGGGTTAAAAGGCACATAAAACAAGACAAATACATAAAGAAATAATTAATAAAGAAATAAATACACACAGCAATGACAATAAAAATAACCATACAATCATGCACAATCAGTTGGTGCCTGTAGTCAACAGTTTGTTGACTATATTTTAAGGTCGACATGAGGCTTAACACACCCCACACCACAGGTTAATCAATCAGTAAAGCCATTAGCAAATCGGGGCTATGCTGACCGGCATCAGAAGGGGAAAATCGGGCAAAGAATCGGGCCAAATATCCTGTAGTGTGAACCCGGCATTAACAAAGTTTCCCCAATTCTTTTTCTTTTCCAATATCAATATCTTTTTTTCCAATTTCTTTGGGTTTGGCCGGGCACCTGCTGTGGGCAGATATTGACTGGAGGAAAAGGAAAGGGGGCGGAGGACTGTGGCAACCGTCCACAGAGAACTTCCCCATTCCTTTGACTAGATGTTGAAAGGCGTTGAATCCAGCCAGGAGGGGAGTTGTGTTTGGGAGTGGTGGTGGTGGTGGTGTAGGGGGGTGGGTAGACTGGCTGGGGAGAGATGCCGTGGTTGGTGAAAGGTTGGAAGACTTAGGAAGAAAAGCTAGAGAAAATAAATCAACGACTGTTTCATGTAAGATACGATATTTGCATTGAGCCTTTTCAAATGAGCCCCTTTATGTTCAAAAGTGACTGACAAGCGTAATAGCCCGTCGTCTCGCAGAACAAGGAGAATGGAAACAGGCACAGTGCCAAAAACTGGTTTCTTCATGAAAACACAGCCCCCAAAGTGAAGCCCAAAATCCCAGACCAGCTGATTTCAGTTTAACACTGCTCATAATATGGAAAAAAGTAGGAGCTCTTCCTGGCCATAATTGCTGTATGCCCACAGTAAAAAAAAAAAAAAAAAAAGGTTTTATAGTCCCCCCTAAATAAAAGTTTGAAGTGAAGCTAACAAGCCTGTAAATAAGCTACGATGACATGATATATACAGTCTATAGATAGAGAGAAAAACAGCGGGGGCCAAAGCATATCAACAAACGGCTGGTGAAACCGTAAGTAAATTCCATAACCCATATAAATCACTACAGTATAGTATTATGATTACGTATTTTTAAACAAACATAGTTACCCTCTGGGGTTTTATTTGCCTTTCTGTTTGCACATAAACAGTAAAGACTAAATTTAGATACTTGTGTGTATGCATGTAAACAAACATGCTGCACTAGATACAGTACTACAGTATAGACTCACTTACAATACATATATAATACAGTATATGAATACACACTTGCTCCAGAAACTTTGATGTACTAATATATATACGGTCATCGGATTGTGACCTTTACAGTCAGTGCTGCGCGGTCATGTTGGAAATTGGAGTTTCATTCACGTAGTGTTCATTTAAATTATACCAGCAGCAACATGTTTGAGATACACAGCAGACCTGTGCATTCGCAAACAGACAGTATTTTTAATTTGATGCCTCAAGACTGGGAGCACAGTTGGGTAACATCATCCCACTGCAGTGTCAGATCAGTTTGAAGCAAAGGGAACATTCAATTTGCAGGCGCAGAATGGGCAACGTACAACCGCCACAATGCATTGTGTTTCATCACCAAACGCTGTGAGGTGTTGCAGGGAAATGAAATAGGGACAGGACTGCTAATTGAAGTGGTCACGCCTTCCTGGTTTCCATTTGAATAATTGGCATATCTATTTAGGACATACATATTTTGTGGAAACTTGTGCAGCTGAGCCATAAATGACGCATGAAGCCAATATAACACGTGCCATAGTCAACAGCTACTAAGCCTCCACTTCATAAAAGTTGCATTTTAGTTGTTGTTTATACAAGCAAACTTATTTACCACATTATCTATAATCTGACCTTTTAATCTTTAAATTTTTTTAATCATTTGAACTAATTCCTTATTTGTTCTTGTATGTTTTTTTTGTTGCTAAAATAATGCACACATTAATACTATATGATAATGATATTAACAATAATGAATTGGTCCTTGTTATTATTATTATTATAGTTATAGTAATGATTACATTTCCTTTTATGTTTGCCGTAGGCTATCACTTTAAACTGTAAAGTGTACAGTAGGTTATACACTAAACACTAAACCTTTTCAAAAGCAGTCTTATATTTCTTTATCTAAAAGCTCTCCTTTTAACTTCCAATCACCTTTGCTTCCATTCCCAATGCACTGTGGTGGACTAGCTGGCACCGCGCCGCGGCATCTTGGCTCATCCGCGCATTCCTCGAGCTGTTCACGGAGGTTTCCAATCAGCAGTCACCTGATGTTGGCGCTCTAATTGTCAGTATGACCCTGTTGAAACGGGTGTGGTGCCACCATGGATGTCTTCCATCTGTTGCCCCTACAGGGTGGTGGGGATATTCTTTGAGTGCCCTTGGACCAAAACGGGCATCAAACACTAAAAAAGGTAAATAGTGACTAATATATTAATAATATAGTAGGAGCATTTAAACAAGGGGGAATGAAGGCATTCAGTCTTTATAATGTTTTCCAGATGTCATACACAGAAGAATATAGGTGACTAAATATCATTATTAAAGCTTTGTGGGTAATGCAGTGAATTTGCTTTTTCAAAGGAACCGACACTGAAAACGAAAGGATTTTGGCATGCAATTGAAACTGCCCAAAAAGGCAAAATAATAATGGATGACAGTGTTTGTTTATGAAAGAGATCTTTTAATAAATATTACAGTCTATACTTTAGAGGCAAGAGGTGATGTGCATGAAATGAAATGCTATAGGATTCAGTGGTCAGCAATAACATAACCCACACACACACTGTGGGAAAAGGCCTACAGTATAGCATAGCGCTTTGATTGTATACATAACTTGGCAGAGTTTAGCCGTCGTTCTTTAAGCCCCATGCACCACGCTGCTTATAAGTCTCTCATTGTGTTGAAAAGCTATATAGTATTCTGCTTTCCCCCCCCACTTCCTTGCGAGCGGAGGCAGCTATCTGGAGCATCCACGCCAGTGGTTAATCCCACTAACCACCAATCCTTTTGCAACAGTTGAGAGGATGAGAGTTCCATTTGGCTGCTGGTGTCTGCTTCTATAGCCCCAATTCAAAGCATCGCTGGGCTCAGATATACCCAATCCCAGAACCCACCCTGGGTCTCTACTCAGCCCGGGCCCCAACCCAACAGCGACTGGGCGCAGGGAGAGAGAGGGCCTTCAGATGGCAGAGACGCCCAAATGGTTCCATCTTCCTTTCCGTCTGTGTGCTTCTGTCTGTCCGGTGCCATTGTGAGCTCACTGGGCTAGCATGTGTACATTGAACGCCAGCACCAACCGGTGGGTGTTGAACCAACCCAAACATAGAGGAACACAGCACAGGCATATGCGAACACACGTGCACATGGTGTTTAGCGGTACGATACACATGCGGCCTATGTTTGGTCACAAGCAGAAACATACCCACACGTACACAAAGATGTCCCCTGCTCTCACTGCCAAGTTAAAGGGAGGTCCCTATCATGCCGCTAAACACCAGCACAGGGACATTGTCCTCTGCTCCAAACGCAAGTTAAATGCCTATAACAACAATTGGAGTGTGGCTGTGATTAGAAGGAGGGCTCTCTCTTCAAGCCAGTTATCATGTGCAATCAGTGTGCAGTTTAAATTAATCAGAATGCACACAACAAGAGAATGGATGGATGAATGGATGGATGGATGAATGGATGAATGGATGGATGGATAGATTGATGGGGAAAGTGTTAACAGTCGTCAGCATAACCTGAACATGTGTCAAATCCACAAAATTCACATTAGATCCCAATTTAGTCTTCCATTTCCCCAGTTCTGATCAAAATAATAGTTTTATTTAGTGCACATTGGCTTTTTCTGTGGCCAACAGCTGCATAGATAATGTAAGTTTGTTTATAAAAAATAAAAAATAAATGACTCTAATGCCTCTAAGACACTTATTTCTAGTATGGCACTACTGGGATTAAAGGGCATTACGCCTGTTCCGAGGAAATGGAGGAATCACAGCACAAAGACATGACAAGACTGCGATACGACAGATTTGAAGGGTGAAATAGGCTCTGTATAAACAAATTCAGGTCATTTCCCAGATTATTCCGGTGTATGTTTCTCAAAACAAACTAATTTAAATCTGATTTATATGCAATTCTTTTTTTTAGCAGGGACCTTAACACTTTCGCAAGTCACAGCGGGAACAGACAGATTAGCTTCTAATGGTTATCCAATACTATGCAGCAGTATACCTGCGTGCTGTTTAATAAGGTGAACTGACCTTTCATTGCGGTTATAAATCAATGACATTCTCCTAGATTTGAACGCTGCATGCAAATGCATAATATTACCCTCCCACACACGTACACGCACACAAACACAAGAGGCACATACAAATTATACACCAGAAACAGACATGCGTACAAAATGGCTTCATCTACGTATCCATTGATGGTGTAATAAATTCATCTCCTGTAGCCGCTGTACTGTTCTGGATTTTTTATTTTTTTTAAAGCAAAGGAAATTACCGTAGTAAGTGCAGAGAAGGGAAGCCGAAGAAAGAAGATTGTGTTTGATTGCAGGTAAAACGTGGGTGCGGGCGTTGTGTGTCTTTGATGTTGCCGTTGAGTGGACCTGCATGGCCTTTCATTGTGTGATTACAATCGTCCTCAGGAGGCGTAATGGCAGAGGTGTGTAGCTCTGTAATGAAGGCATTACCACCAGCAGAGTGGAGCAACAACTGTCATGTTCCGATTTCACTCATTTACCTCCCAAATAATACCTCGCCTCAGCCCAGCAGCAAAGCCACATTACGGCTAATGTCGTCTTGTCCGTTGGAGAAAACAGAAAACAATAAAAAAACAATGAATTTCTTATTGCTCTCCCTGGCTTTCTCCCTGCGTCTATCTCTGTGCTTGATGACCATATAAGTACAACCCTGGGGTAGGGGGGTAGTAGCACAGCCCCATCGCAGACATAAAGTGCCAGGGCTTTCTCTCCCTGCTTCTGTGCCTTTCTCCAAATCTCTATTTTATTTTATTTCTTTGGCTCCATCAACACAAAGGAAAAAGGGTATAAACACTTGCTGTTGCTCAGACGCACAACCTCCTCTGTGGGCCCCTACCACAGGCCTGGACCCAGAGACCTGCATGTGTGCATACAGGACGTGTGTGCGTGTGTGTGTGTGTGTGTGTGAGGGAGGGATAGATAGAGAGAGAGAGAGAGAGAAAGAGAGAAAGAGAGAGAGAGAGAGAGAGTGTTTGGGTGGTGGGGGGTGTTGTGCGGAGGCAGGGGGGGACATTTGGGATACAGTCCCTGCCTCTCTAATAAGCCACCGGCTTGATGCCACCACTCTCCTGCATGGGAGGCGATAAGCGCTGGCAGACTAGTGGTGCAGGCTCCCATTGAAACCCAGTGTGCCGCTAAGCCCCCCTAGCAGCCCCCAGACAGCGTGCGCACACACACACACAGGCTACAGGCTACAAAGACAGCCTCCAGTGAGGTAACGTGGTGATTGCAGATGCAAGAGCGCAGACACAGCACTGGGAATATGAGGTGGAAGGAGAGTGCCTGTGAGAGAGAGAGAGAGGGAAAGAGGGAGAGAGAGAGGGAGAGAGAGAGAGAGAGAGAGAGGGAGAGAGAGAGAGAGAGAGAGAGAGGGAGAGAGAGAGGGGGAGAGAGAGAGAGAGAGAGCGAGAGAGAGGGGGGAGAGAGAGAGAGGGAGACA
>JAODUG010000015.1:2229851-2243144 GCA_027564795.1 Aphredoderus sayanus | reverse complement strand
CGATGTGGGGGTGTTTCAGCATGTGGCAGATACTGGCCTCCCTCTTCAGATCTGACAACAACAAAGTGAGGTGAAGGAGGGGGAGAGAGAGAGAGAGAGAGCGAGAGAGAGGGGGGAGAGAGAGAGAGGGAGACAGAGAGAGAGAGAGGGAGAGAGAGAGAGAGAGGGAGAGAGAGAGAAGGTAGAAATAGAAAAATAACAAGTATTAAGTCCGCGGAGACGGCATTAAAAAAAACGTACAATGCTCCACTTGTTGTTCAAGAGGGAGAGACTACTGAACTCAGGAATTTTAAACTACTTTTTTCCTCCAGCAGCCTTAAAAGATATTACCACACCAGAGGGGCCCACCACCCTCATTTACTGTCCTTCAGCAACAGTCACAATTACATCGTTTGGAGAGAAAAAGAAAAAATAACCTGAAAGGTTCTGAATTTGTGGAGACTAGGAAGATGCCATTTGCACATAAAACATTTCTTTTCAGGCAACAGGAGACTTGAGGTTTCTTCTATTCCGTAGGTCCAGTTTGACCCCATGCAATAGAGCATATGCCAAAGTCCAATAAATCAGCATCCTAACAGGGCCTACATCTGTGGAAGACATTGTAATGCAGTGAAATCCACTCCCTCCACTGGCTGTCCCCAGTAATTGTCCAAGTGTTGCTTATCCATCTGTAGATCGTTTCATTAAGAAGGGAAAGGAGACAGATAATGTATTAAAATAATGTTAAGGTGCATTTTTCTTAAAAGGTTGTAACACTCTCTTAACTTGCATTTAATCGGTATCATCTCCAAACAGACTTCAGCGTGTATCTTTTCTTTATTCACTCTCTCCATTACTATGGTCCTGTTTTGATAATATTGTCTAATGACCCTGCTTCTAACAACTATTGATTGCGCTGTGTTTGTGTTGTGTTGGTTACAATACTTTGAAATAAACACCACAAACGAAAGTTTGCTCAAAGATTCACCTAGAACGCCAACCCACAGGAGGAGGAATTGCTGTAAATGATAACTATAAACAGAATTTTCATATTTTATATAAAATATTAAGTCACTGCCAAGATGGCGACGGCCAAAGCCAGCACACCTGAGCTTCAAACCCATTCTTCAGGACACCTATGTGTGACATCAGAGACGGTATTTCCATTTATTTATAGTCTATGGGAAAACCCCTCTGGAATTCTGCTAACATATCTGGCTGAGAGAGGACAGAAAAAAGTAAATGGGAAAACCAAACAATTGTAAAAGAGTAAAGACAAAATAAAGGAGTGAAAGAATATAGAGGATTAGAGAAAAGAAGAGAGCTGCCCAGAGGAAACGTACTGTATACAATAGCAGGAAAGCATAAGACCGATTTGTGAACATTTAACAAGTCACCTGTGCTATAGCTGTCAGTGATGAACCTATGGCCAGAGCTATCTGTCTGCAATATGAGAGGAATGTAGGTTACTGTAAACAACATATGTCCAAGCTGACTGAAGGAAATTAAAGATCTTATTTTTTTTACACATGTGCTACAATCTTACATCAAAATATCTAAACAAGGTTAGAAACGGGAAATGACTGTCTGACTCCCTCTGACTGTATCTGCATTTGTACTTATAGCTGACCTTAGTGAAAAATAAGAAAGTTATTGTTGAAAGACATCACAGGCGTATGCCTAAATGTTGAAAAGGCTTTAATGACTAAGAAAGTCATGGCAATAGCTTTTTAATTGAACGTCATTACATTCAGAAATGATGTCATAAAAATGGGAACATCAAAGCATATGGTGCCATCTACAATACCAAGCCAAATGAATTATGCTTTCAGAATGATGTCTTTTTAAGATTTAGCATAGGCCTTTAAAGCTGTTACCACCATTCCGATAGACCATAATGAAAGTGAACATTAGCTACTCTAAGCTAAGGTTTAATTATTCTTTAGCAACCTCTTATGACAAGGGCAGTGTCTCCTCCTGAGTTGTTGAGGCTATTATCTAGCCACCACGCCAATACACAATGTGACTCTATTAAATTGGCATCTTGTGGGCCAATCCTGTTTGTTGCATGCTTTTGAATGTGCAGGTGTGTGCGATCGCAAATATGTGTGTTTAATTTATTTGGCAGTTATGTGAGTGTTTGTGCCCGTGTTTGAGTGTGTTTGTGTGTCAGGGTGTCGGGGTGAATGGCCCTCCCTCTGTAGTGCATTGCAGGGCCCCATCCCAGCCAACCCCCTGGCACTTACCCCTGCCAAAGTGAACATTGGTCCCAGAAACTGTCAGACGGCTCCTGAATCACTTGTGGGCCATGCCATGGCGGGGTCCTGCAGCCGCCATTACACAAACACAGATAAATAGGTACACATTGTTATCAAGGGCCAAAGCTGATTAAATAAAACACACAAGGGCAGATTTGCACCCCTGAATAATGTGCTTAGAGTAGACTTATAATAATGTGCTTAAATGCATATGAACTTCTCATGTGTCCTCTCATGAGTGCTGATAACAACTTCAGTTATGACAGGGACAACAGAGTTAAGACAGATTGCTGGGATGGAATATACTGTATGTTCGGAAATGGCACAATAGTCTATGGAATGGGAGAAATAAGCATGTTGAATTAAAGAAATAAAGATGTTATATCACTCACATACGTGGATGTTACAAGGACTGAAATCTATCAAAGAGTCAGTTGGGTTTCTATTCAGAATTTGAAACATGAATGAAAACTGTCCCTTTTCAGCCTTTGTTCTGTGGTCTTGACAGTACTTACAGTGATCTATAAAAGCAATTTCATATGATTTCACTGGGCTATATCTCAGGTAGCCAAGTGCTTGCGATATAGTTCCTCTAAAGTATTTACACTAAACGTGCATGCAATCGAAATTCCACAGACACACTATTTACTGTAAGTGTCCGTGGGTATAAAGCATAACAATTCCTAACCAGCTAACCTCCCATAACAGTTTGTTATGACTAGAAACTTGTCTCCCAGCGATCGGCCACCCGAGACACAAGCAAGTGTCAAGCGGGTGACTCAGCACTTTATGACAAAGTAAGAGTGAGAGAGAGTGGGAGACACAAAGACCCCCATGGTGAGGGGGACGGGTGGGGAGGGGTTGAGGGTGTGTGTGTGTGGGAGGGAGAGGGTGCTGATTCAGAGGCACACCTCGGGGTGCTGTCTTGTATGAAAACAGCGGTCACCTCTCGGGGCTGTTTGCCATTGCAGTGTACACACCGGGCAGCCCCCCCTTTCCTCCACCGTTCTCCCCCCTCATCCCTCATGAATATGCATGCGGAGCAGCGGCAGAGGGCAGAGTGAGGTGGGGGGGGGTCTGGCCGCTGAGGCCTAGGAAACAGTCGGAATCAATCAGGTCTACAGGATTACTGCTCCACCGCGTTGTGATCGATACACCCTGAACACTATCCCCGGCTCTCAGGCCTGACGGGGGCGAACGAGGGTCCGAAGGTTTTGTACGCCCAGCTCCCCTTCCCAGCCCCTTTCCTCTCTCCTTCTCTACCCCTCCCATCTTCCATTACAGACCCCCACCTCCCCCACCCCTTATTTCTGTGTCTCTCCTAAGAAAGAGCAAAGTGGGCAAAGATGCTGTTTTGTTGTTGCGGCCTAAGGAGGGCAAAGACTAATGCTTGGTCCAGTGGATTTCAACAATGCCAGAGGGGAGCTGCATATTCAGCTGAGGGGAACATCTAGCCTCTGCCCCCAGGGTTTTGTACCTCTGACTGCACTGCTGTTCTATTGGAATTGGAACAGAAAGATTCTTGGTAATGGAGGAAGAAAATGTATTTCCATCCATGTGGATTGACAAGGACTGTACACACATTCAGTAAATATGTGTATATGCAGTACATTTGATTATGTGAGTATTTTAAAAGAGGTAGCAAGTAAACAAGTGTGGTGTAATAAAACTTTCTGACTAGAGATGAAGAGTGTTTTATTTCCTATATGGCAAGACAGGAGCCTTGTGATATTCAAATGATACTGGCATCTTATCTTATGAACAAAGTGCCTGGATGATTGACAGAAGCCTTTCAGGTTCTGACATTAATCTCTTCAGATGTCAGCAACAATGAATTTAAATTTTGGAACGTAAGACCCTCCTTCACCCTCGCCTCTGTATACATGATATACATTTCCCTTCAAGGCCAGCAGATGGCAGTCTGGTTATCCTGATTCCACAGTTCGAGATGTTGTGCTCCAGGCTGAGTTTTGAACTGTTCAGGGTTTAACTATGTGTAAAAGTACCCAGTTCTCAAGCGCCTGGCGGCTCGGGGTGTGTGTGTATGCGTGCGTGTGTGTGTGTGTGTGTGTGTGTGTCTGTGTGTGTGAGTGAGAAAGAGAGGGAGAGAGGGAGAGAGAGAGAGAGAGAGAGAGAGAGAGAGAGAGAGAGAGACCAAAATAATAGGTTCCCTGGCCCTGAGCCAGCACAAATCACGAAAGCTCACACATGCTGCAACATAACAATTAAGCACACCATTCTCTTCCTGATAGGCAATCTGGGTTGCCATGAACATTTAGCCTAATAACAGCTACTGCTGTGTAAATGATGTCATAGGTCTGTCATTGGCTGCAAAACGAAGTCGCTGTATTTGACGAGACTCGTCCGTGATTCACCTTTTCACAATGTGACCTCGCGTTCGTTTTGCAGTGGCACGGCATAATCAGCACACCTCATTATACCCAATGAGGACGAGGTATTTGATTTTGGACTCAATAAGTGGTTAAACCATAACCCAACACCCACGAATATGCAAAGTGCAGCCATTACTTAGGGACACGAAGCGGGTGATTGCATTAGGCTACTGATAGTACGTAATGTAGCAGGTAGCTGTAATAAAGGCTGTTTCCACAAGAGAAGAAATTATACGTGCATTGCATAAAGCCTAACGTACGCGTCTCAGAAGTGAACCAAAACATTCTGCTCGCTCGACAAAACGTCGCGCCGATTTAACGTTGCGCATGGGCGGCAAGCATATACTTTCCCGGAATGGACATTAACGTGAGCGAGGACATTATGCAGGACCACAGAGCTCAGTGATGTACCCTTAGAACAGCAGGACACGAGAGAGAGACAGAGAGAGAGAGAGAGGTAACTTCATTACCGCTGTAATGAGTAGAGATAAAGGCTTGTGCTGAGCCAGTGACCCTGGCAGCATAGCTTACCTGCAAACTCGCAGCAGTAATACCTCTGGTCAGGTAATTAGTTATACATTAATACACAGAGATGATCTGATCTCCCCAATTAGAGGACGGCAGTTCCATGACTCACAGAGACTTGATTGGTCCATTTTGTGCCGCTAAACCTAACCTACTTAAAGTGAACTCGTCTGAACTCGAGTACACTCAAATTGCGCACTTTCAGTGGACTGGGCTACCCTATGTTTCAAGGCCGTTATCCCCGCTTATGCAGGCATAAAGTACACGTGTTACTGTGTAGTGAGCATATGTTCCATACCGCCTTGGCCTGGATCCTTGTTTTTTCTCCATGCTGTACATCCAGTTTGATTACATTATGAGGAATGAAAGAGTAACTGGTTCAACACGCAAAAAGGACTGCTACCATTTCCCCCTGCTATACTTAACAATAGACTACTGTATAGTATTTATTGGAGCAGTTTTACCAAACTGCTAAACCCAAAGAGACCCAATCTAAACCAAACTAAACCGAACCGTCTGCCCTGGTTATCCTTTCAGGATAATAGCTAAACCTGCACTGTGTGAAAAACAATTACCTGGTCCATGCTGGTGTGATAGCATGTCAGCACTGGAGTGTGAAAAAGACCATCCAGCCCCCCCAGCCCCCACCCGCAATAAAAAAAATAAAATAAATGTAGGCCACACGATCTAGAGAGCAAGAAAGGGAATCAAAGGAGGCTATTGCACACTGTGAAGTCATTTGCTCAAACAAACCACCATTGTTTCTCTACAGGTGTTGTCTTAACCTAGCTCCCCTATGCCCAGAACACATTTGACACAATCAGCAGTTTGCTGGAGTGTTCCAATATATACAGTATATACTGGGCGCATCCACCCTCAAGTGAGTTACCTCATTTGTTGCATGAGCAATGCAGAGCTTAGACACTTCCTTGGTAGGGCTATGGAGATACAGTGAGAGAGTGGAGTTACTGAGATACAGTACTGTGAGCTGGCTGAGTTGGGGGGGGGGCTTTCAGCAACTCAGGAGTGGAGGCTGGGATTTGACTCGTCAATGACATGTACACTTAAGGGCTTATGGGCCAAACCCTGAAACCTGGCCAGAAATAGCTAATGACTGCCTGTGTACCATTAGCTGAGCCAATACTCGAATACATGTATTATTCACTTAGAAAAACACAGCAGGCCCATCTGCCAAACAAGAGTCTAGTTTATATCACAAGCCTGGCATTATCATTATGGATGTGTGACTCATGCGTTATGAACTGCACTGCATGGGTTTAATAGTACAACTTTCTATGACGACAACATGCTAACCTCACAGAATAGCGATTCACTAATCCAACTGTTCATACTGCACCCGTTAGTCCCACTTTTCATCTGCCTGCTTGGCCAATGCGGCCCTGCCACCTACTGTACAGTACCTACCCCCTCACAGGAGACAGGTAAGATCAGTTGTTTGATCCGAACATATAGAGACTCTGTGGGAGGGCTTCCATAGTGTGATGACAGGCAGCAGGCCTGCATGCGTTGCTGGATACATGTTTACAGCCACAGCGAAGCAGCGCATTGGGGCACCTTGGCACGAACGCAACGCTGGTGAGCTCATGCCCACGCATGCCCGAACAGGTACTGTGGTGTACTACCCACACACACATGCACGCAGTCTCCCTCCCCGAGATGAGACCACACAGCCTCCGTAGCCAGGCTGCCTTTCATCTCCCTGGCTCTATTGACCCTATACCGCTACATCCTGTGACGTGATTGGACCACACCAGAGCACCTCTCCCATCGTCTCTATCATCCCTCCAAACGAACCACCACCCTCTTTACTCGCTCAAACAACACCCCCCCACACACACACACACACACTTGTTTTCCTTTCATTAGCTTTTATCTCTGGAGCCTATTGAACTCCACCAGTGGCGTGAAGGTGTGTTGTTTTGGGTGTATGGTTGTTGTTAGACATAAATCCATCTTTGCCTTCCTTTAAATGTTTCCCTAGCTCACCAATAATCCCGTGCCTGCCTCTCCAATGGCAAAACAAGAAGTTAAGTCTACTGTACATTCTTATTGAGTTCCTAATAATTCCCTACAATATTATTCTAATTTCCAACTGTCATTTTTTACTGTTTCTCTCTGAGCTAAACATTCAGCTGGTGTTGCACATTTCTTTTTCTTTTTTTAACATGCCCCATGTTGATTGGCTCTGACTAGGCGTGAGAGTATAGGTCAAAGCCAATAGTTTACAATCCAGAAATGATGTCACACCTGGGGCCAAATCTAACTATCTTTAAAGTACCTCCCAACTGGCCCATGTTCAGTAGATAATATATACTATGTTATGCTATGTGTGAATGCGGATTTGTATGCCAGTGGGCAGCTACTTTAAGGAAAATCCCAACATATGTTGAATCACATTAATAGCATTGCCTATTCTCTCTGCTTTGAAGTGTCATACATGATACTACCCCCACCCCTCCACCAGACACAACCCCCTCTCCTGGGGAGCTTCTCGTCGTTGTGTATTGCTGTTAGTGTGGAGGATTCAGTGGTGCTGTGAGATACCTTGGCTCTTCATGGTGGTGGTGGTGGGGGGTGGAGAGGGGAGGGCGGGTGCAGCCCTCCCTTCCCCTCCCCCGACTCGCAATTGCAATATAAATCATTCAATATCGACGACTTACCCTTGGCTGCGGCCATTCACATCCCATTTGAAGGCAGACAATATGCAACAAGAATTATTGCAGAGGAAGGTAGACGTGCTGGTGGTATAATATCTAGGGTTATGCAAGCACAGCATCTGCTATTGTTTCAAATAGGATGATATGATCTAAGTATACAGTGTGTTACATAAGCACACTGAATATCTTCCAAGACGCTGCGATATCCAAGTGCTTTAAAGCACGTTACGCTTTGATTTCATGCAGGTGTAATACACTGTAAGTGTTTTATTACAAAGACACAAATGCCGCAACAAAAAAAAAATCTCATTTTTAAAAACAGCTTACATCTGAATAACACAGTGCCATGCTTGGCCATGTTTGAGCTATTGTATATTATATTAGAGTAGGTATTCCTTTCCAGACTTGCATCATAACCAGCTTTCTGTGCCCAGATAGTGTGCTTGCTATCCCATAAACATGTTGACAGTATGTGGACAAGGCATTTCCAAGTTGCTTTGTTGTGCTCAAGTACGATTATTAAGAAAAAGTGGTCATAGAGTTACATCACACGATGAAATGCAGTGAGGTCTTACACATATAGTATATTTTAACAATATGTTGCCATCAGCATCTCTGTTGAAACTTATGAAAAAATGAGAAAAAATAGACTTTTTGAAGCACCCTGCGGTGCTAATTGTTTTGCTTTGTGTGCCAAGCCAGTCAACAACAGAAAAAATCAATGCCTTTTAAATTGATTAATATTTTTAGCCACAAAGTCAGAACAAAAGTCTAATGTTAAAACGAATAACTTGTAATGCAAATGAGGCAATGTGACGGAGGCCTTTTATTTGAAGTCGAACCTTTTGTTGTCAGCTCAAACTGTACTCTCTGTTTTTAAATCCAGCCAGGGACCTTTTACACATTTCAATGGGGAATTTGGCTTTGAATAATTCAACACACTAATCCACCATTGCTAGTGCTTTGGTCTGCGTGGGCCTGCTGTTTATACTTTACTACTTACTATAGCCTGATTACAGACAACAGAGAGACACTAGACAGACAGAGACACCGACTGAGACGCAAATTAAGATAGAGCTGTTAGTTAAGGTTTCTCACTTTAACTGTCTTTTAACTGCAGCTACTGAAATGCTCAATTAGTGGTAATAGTAGTTCCTGGTAGCAAAACAAATGATTATTTTGAGGAAATATAGTTTGCATTATACATTGAAGATAATTCTTTATTTATTTAAATATTAAGTAAGTCAAATTCACAAACACCGCATGCTACACTAAGTGGTAATCACACCTCTCAAATATGAGGATCTATAGGACACAACATTCTGCATTTGAGCATAATGTAATGTGCCAAATAGCCTTGAGTAAGTGATTAAGTCTGCGTGTGTGTTAACGTGTGTGGTCATGTGTGTTTTGTTTGTGTGTGGCGGCTGAGGGCCTGTTCAGGGTGATATGACAGGATCTGCTGCATGTGCAAGAATATGGAGGGGGGGGGGGGTCATAGTCCCTATACTAAGCTACTGAACTGCTGTATCTCTACCAGCTGTGTGTCTGTGTCTGTGTGTGCGTGTTGGTGTGTGTGTGTGTGCGCGTGTGCGTGTGCGCGCGTGTGTGTGTGTGTGTGTGTGTGTGTGTGTGTGTGTGTGTGTGGAAGGACAGGGGGCGGTATGTAGCAGGATGAGCCTCCAGTCTCAAGCACACACACAAACACACGCACACACACAGCGAGAGAAGCTTTGTGCTCTTTGTGTTTTGTGGGCATGGTTATGTAGTGCATCTAAAACTGTATCACTCCTGAGAGAGGAACGAAAACACAGAATAGGGTAAAATAGTGTGTGTGTGTGTGTGTGTGTGTGTGTGAGAGAGAGAGAGAGAAAGAGAGAAAGAGAGAGAGAGAGAGAGAGAGAGGGAGAGAAGGAGAGAGAAAGAGATACCATTTCTTACTCTCTCTGGTTGGTTCAAGTGGTTGG
Source organism: Aphredoderus sayanus (assembly GCA_027564795.1). NCBI lineage: Eukaryota > Metazoa > Chordata > Actinopteri > Percopsiformes > Aphredoderidae > Aphredoderus > Aphredoderus sayanus. Next base: position 2,233,344 of record JAODUG010000015.1, on the reverse strand, counting down.
TTCAAGTGTTTCTTGTTTTAGCAAACATTATGCAAAAGCAAAGTGTGTAGCATGAAAGATCAAAGATAAGGGCCATAGGGCACAAGCATTATGAGTTATAACGAGAGGCCCTAGCCATGTATAGTGTTTTATTTTTCAAACAAGAAACACCTCAGATGTTTTAAGCAGCCTCTTATACAGTATTGTTGTCAGACAGAACACCTCTCTGGAAACATAAAAGAGAAAGAAAACAGTATCGCTTTTTCATTTGCTTGTTGGTCTCATACTGTAGGATTGCATAGGCAGGCTATTCAAGAGACAATTTCGAACTGACTCAAACACTACAGTGTTTTCATGTAGATGTGCGGAGAGGACACTTCAACATGAGCATGAGTTGATAAAAAGCATATTTGAACTGTATAGAATATATCAGAAAAGACAGGCCTCTGTAATACACACTGAAAGAAGCAGGGGGAACGTGACAATGTGCCTTCTTCTATCATATCATAAAGTTGTGAACACTCATCTCTAAACATTCAAATTACAGTAAATGGCATGTACACTATAATTACAGCAATACAATGACAAGATACAGTAATAGTACACTAAAATAATACAGCCTAACAAATAACAATACCGGTTTAAAGTAAATATGTTTGGCCTTGGTTGGATTGGTTTGGAGTTGGTCTGTTCAACCCTAAACATGTATACATACTTTATAAATAAATCTGTGTTCCTTTTGAGCGATTTAAACGGGATTTAATTAGTTTATTTGCATTGTTTCTTTCTTTATTTCCGCAGAATGTCACAGGCAAAGAATAAGCATGGCATGCCAACCATTCCTAACTGAAGCCTGAAGCATTTCAAAGTGGACCTAAAATAAACGCTAAACAAATCTCAGCGGAGTCTGTGCAGCGTGTGTGTTTGTGAGAACAGCGTCGCTCACAGTTTCAGCGGGGTCAAAGCCTGGTCCCTGGCTTTGAAAGCTGATATGAATTTCATGCATTTCAACCATTAAGGGAGCCGGGGCCATACGACTCTGTGACCGAACACGGAGGGAGAGAAAAAAAAAAAAACAAAAAAAAAACAGAGGCCACATTAATACATGTCAGCCAAATTATTTATCACCTCGCTCCAACAAACGTGCGTCCCGGTTTCGGACAGCCTGTCGGAGGAGTGGGGGTGGGGGTGGGGTGGAGGGGAGGGATGAAGCGTGAGGTCCACACGGGCTGCCAGCGACGCCGCAGCCTGACCCCCATCACTCTTCCTCTTATCTTTCCTCCTCGGCCCCGCTCCTCATTACTCCACAGACGTGGGCTCCAGGGCCCCGTCACCAGAGGGAGGCATGAGAGGAGAGAGAGCTGTTGAAAGGCTCCCATATCTTCATCCCGGGCTTGGGTGACATTTTTTTTTCTTCCCCCCCTACTAGATTTTCTTTCCTTCTATTTTATTTTTCCACGTCTCACTCTTTCCCCTCGCTCTTTCAATCACTTCCGAGGCCCTCAGCTGTGATTGGCCGATCGTGGGCAGATGCAATGAGGCGGTAGTCGAATGTGCAAATGTGCACGAAGGTTTTGCTGGTTTGTTCCTCATTATTGGTGTGTGTGTGTGTGTGTGTGCGTGTGTTTGTGTGTTTACGAATACCCTGTGGAACGGAGCGGGCGGGGGTTATGGTTCCATCTGGACTCTGGGAAGCGGCCTTATCCGCCTCTCTCACCCCACAGCCCAGCCCAAGTTTCAATCAATAACCAGTCCCTGGCTGCCCCGAGCAAGCTGTTTGAAAAGTCAGAGTACCATGAAATGGCCATTATTAAATTACTGGGACGGACACATTTAGAAGGCCATTGCATTAAGAGAGCAAGCTCCCCCTATTAGTGGATCAGCACATTAATAGCCCTGGATGAGGATGGCATCTGATTGGAGATTAGATACACAGGCAATATATTGATGTGTTTTACTGGGGCACAGAGAGCTAAAGCACGGTACAGTAAGATAATACACATTAATCAAGTAATTTTGAGGTTAGGTAAGGATATTATTAGCCTATCCATTCAACATGAAACACATTATGTGTATGTAATATATATTCCATTAACACTTTTAAAATACTAATACATTTTTGGAATTTCCCGCTACCGGTAGCTTCCTTTAAATTATTTGAATGACAGAGAGCCTAATTATCAGGATCATTTAGAACACGCCTCCTTTATATCTTCTGTCTTTGAATAAAGATGGCTTGATGTTTTGGTTTATGTCTGTTGGATGATACCATGATTGTATATTTTAAGGCTTTATATTAGTAATACTTTTGCTAATGAGGAGCTAATGGTCAGGAAGACGAATTGCATGTCAGTAATTTTACCAAAACACCACAACCATGGAGCTGTCTGGGTAGTGTAGTTCACAGCTGGCCATAGGCCTCTCATTACCAATATGTACAGTACAGTATTACTAACCTAAGGCTTCAAATTATCCAGCAGCAGTACATTTATGACCAAAATGTCAAACCATGTTTCTTGCATAGACCTTATATGGTCAACTGATTTTCATATAGGAGATATGAATAAAGAATGTATGCTACTCACCAAAATGCATGTTTACCAAAAGGTACAGAGGATCAAAGTTCTAGTCATCAGTACAAAATACAACATACGTTTTTCTTCTATAACCCTCATTATAAAGGAAATATGCCATATTTTTTTCAGTATACTGGAACAACCTTCCAGCCTCTTTAAAATAACATTGAAATGATATACCTCTATAAAAATGAATTTTAATGTGAATGAGAAACTCTTCAATGACCTGCTTTAGCTAAAACTATATCAACAGTGTAACCAGCCTCTAAATTATGAAAATACAGCGCGAGGAAAATCCAACTCCATTACTTTGTGCGGGTTTTTGCTTAGGGGAGGATCTAGATTTTTTCCCTTCCTTGCCTGATCTTCTTATGCCAACACACCTCCAAGTGAGAGGAGTCACTGTTCCCCATTCACTCCATGTACAAGCCTTCCTCCGCTTGGCACATCATTCGGTCTTCAGAGCCCTGGGCATATTTTCAGTGGTTTTGTGAGTCGAATTTTTTAATATGAATTATTCACAGCAGAAAGACATGGCTTCGGATGCCAAGCCTTGTTTTTAAAGAGCACCTCGTTTGCTCCTAATTTTACAGCCGGTCAGGCAGAAGTACAGCGTCTAACCTGTAGGTCATACCGACAGCAGAGAATTGTCATCATCCCCCTCCCTCGTCCCCCCCCCCCCCACACACACACACACATACACATGGAATTCCAGTCTAGCCTTGTGAGGCTGAATGCATGCAAGCAGGGGTTATAGAGTACCTGAACTGTGAGGATGCCAAGATCATTATTTCACACTCAACACCACCCCACCCACCACCCTCATCAACACACACACACACACACACGCACACGCACACGCACACACACACACACACACACACATGAATGCCCTCTTCACCATGCAAATGAGTCATGGTGTGCACGGTTCAGAGGGC
>JAODUG010000015.1:2216969-2229751 GCA_027564795.1 Aphredoderus sayanus | reverse complement strand
TATGAATAAACAAGTAAAGGACGCCCCCCCCCCCCCCCCCACCCTTTCCCCAGGTACTCCAGCCAATAAAACAACGTGCACTGCATAATCTGCCACGTTTTTAATCAACACGCTATTCAGCCATCACTGCAATGACACTGTGATGCTTTCTGTGTACATTTCAAGCCAGCAGATTGGACTCATTTGCATATTTTTGCATTTCTGTGTGACCTCACAAATAGTACATTTGTATAGTTAAAGTCATGCCTCAGACAGGAATTGATCACGCAAAGAAAGCATGTTTTTGAGTGGTGGGTGCCTTTAGAATCAATATGATTGATTGACAGAGTTGGCCGCTAGTTGTCTAGTTAGCAAGTTGGCTAGTATGCAGCTGTGCAATATTACTTCTGGTCTACACTCCCGATTAATGGGCGCCAGTGTTGCACATTAGCCAAACCAAAGTCAGGTACTAGAGGCCATAGGTCATCTTAAATGGCAGCTTATCAGCTCCATTTATTCACTCAAAGAGAAAAACATCACATGCATAGTACCCCCATTATATACCCCGTGTTCAATTGTCCGTGTGCAATTTATAAAATGTATGCCTGTGGAAAATACGTAAATTGTTGCCACACACATTTACGTATTTGTGATTGAAGGGTGTGTTGAAGCCTGGTTGCCTTTAATGGAATTGGCTTTAGATGGATAATGCAATGCCTCTGATTAACAGATAGGTGGAGGACATAGAATTAGGCACATCTCTATTATCCTTGGTAATCATCTGTCATCTCACAATTACCTACTGTACAGTATTAAACACATGTCCTGCCTCTGATGACATCCCAGCGTGCTAATGCATTTGGCGGGATTGAAGCAGAACAAATAAATTAAATGAAATAACCCCTCCATAGTTAATAGGTAAATATTTCCTATTAGATCTATAAATAACACCCTGCACCATGTAATAGGCATTGCAATTGCACGTACCGAATGCATCTTGTCCGTAGCCGCTGTAGAACGGTCAGGGAAAAGTGCATGCTAAACTTTTTACCCTACCAAGGCCATTTGCTATTCTTGACATGAAATAGAGTTGGTGTCTCTGAGGGATTGGAGGTCTGTTTTTGCTGATTCCACACCGGTGGGGAGGCAACGCAAGGTGCACCAGAGGGGTGGGCTGAGGAGCTGTGTGTGTGTGTGTCTGTGTGTGTGTGTGTGGGGGGGGGGGATTATGGGATCTACGATGGAGCCAGAGGTCTGGGGTGTGCCGAGGCCCACCAGAGGCCCGCGGGGACACAACATGGGCTGAGAACGCACCGCATACATAACAATAGCAACCGGCCTGTCATTAGCATCGGCGCTCAGCGCCGCGCCGAGAATGTCTAACGAGCCGAACGCGGGGCGGGAGAAGCGCAAACACACCGCGGAACGCTTGGCCATCGCGAAGTACCGAGCGTGTTTGAGCTCCCGTGGAACTGCCACGGCGCCACAGTGGGCTGGAACCACGAGTTCCTCTTCTCGGCGCTCTCCCCCGAGAATGGAAACGACTCTGGAATTAAGAAATGTGTCACATTCCCTGGGAACACTCCATAAAAGGTTTATGAGATACATTCCCTAAAGGGCCTTAAACAATGTGAAAACCAAAAAAAAAAAAAGTATTCTTGAAGAAGTGCTTTGCATTTTGAATGGGGAGATAGAACTACAGCACAGCACAGTCAAACAAACACATTTTGATTTCGTCCACCTACTCTCTCTATTCCCCGCTCACTCGCCCACCAACCTCCCCCCCTCCCCCTTCTCTCTCTATCTCCCCCCGACTTTCCCTCATCATTTGCTCCGGGAAGTGCAATAAAGTAATTTATTCAAATTTGCTCCAGCCAAACTATTCATTCTCTTGCAGATATTGCCACTGTGAATCCACTCATGGATCACTGTTTTACAGTCAATGAGTGAAGCAATGCCACATTCCTGCAGGACACCTATGTCATACAGTACATGCATGTGTATTTGCCTGTGGCCATGGATAGGTGTTGTGGTCGCTGGGAGCTTTCTCTCCGCGGACAGCAGCCAAGGACTCCGAGATCGTGAGTCCGTCCGAATGTCCACCAAACACACCGCGGTCAGCAGAACCGCGCGCGTGTGTGTGTACGTGTATGTGGGCGCGTGTGTGAGGTGTGTGAGGGCTTGCTTGTGTGTGCTGAACAAGCACAGCGGTACACAGAGCTGTGCTCTACATCCCCTCCCCTCTCTATTGCACAGCGATTTCATCACCCTAGCACAGGTTTGATAGGCAGTTCCTCTTATTAGAAAACCTGGAGGGGGGCGAGCCAGCGTAAAAATGAAACTCTCTTTATCAAATTGTGATGAAGCGCCTGAAGTGAACACAAGGTTAACTAAATTGCGTATCCCTCCTGCCGCCTCCCCGGCGCACCAGATCTTAAGACGCGAGGGTTTTGTAAGTACAAAACCTGATGAGAGAGGCCGTCTCTCCACCTTAAATCGCTACGAAACGCGTCTCACTTGTTGGAATGCGTGGCTTGGCGCTCGCCGGGGTGGCTAAGACGGGGGTGCGCGGGGGGTATTTCTGGATCTCCGGGCATCGCACCAGAGCGACTGCGTGCGCCACACCTTGACAGTGACTTTGTGTGACGGCAGATATAATGTGATTTCTCCTGTCCCTGGGGTCTGAGCCCGATGATGGAGACTTCTGGGCCTGGCTTTGCTCGCCGGCGACAGCTGTGACAGCGGAGGGGAAAACGTGCTTGAGCGTGATGATCAGTGGCGCCTTTCACACGACTTGGAAATCCCTCAATCTGCACCCCCGTTGCCCGGGCGACACTGACAGAGAAATTAGGTCCCCGCGTTGCGCCGGAAATGTTTCCAGGCGATGTTTTGGCTCCATTTGGGTCCGACCACATCAGCTCACTGACACGCTGTCAAGTAATTTTAGCGTCTGTTCCATCCAAAAATCACACACTTTAAACGATGTTTAAACCAACGATGACAATAGGAACATCACTTATAACGCTTGTCAGTAAATCATCAGTGTCAATAATGGTGAAGCTGTGGCGTCCCGTACCTGCAGGCTGAACATGCATCAGTTGTCTTTTCAGTTCACGAGCACAAAAACAAAAACTAACAGCTTTTGTCATACAGTAACGTGTGTAGTCTGGGTGGTCGATACAGGCAGTTTCCATCACAGCAAAGCTGGGGAAGTAGGGGAAATATAATTTGTCCTCACCGGAGCTCCGTCTTGTCCTGTATAAGTTTACTGTCTCCTTCTGTGTGATATGTGAGAGCAGGTTGCTAATGTTTCCTGGCCTGTCGTGTGACGTACAGCAGCTGTTAATGTTTTCAGAGGTTGTACAGTAGCAGCATCCACAAATACAAGTTAGTTAAGTTATGTTGTGTGGCCTTTTGGATAAAAGTGGATAGAAAATACTGACTACAATGTAAACCTTTGTGGGTTAGAAGTAAAATTATAAAAAATATCCCGTGTTCTTGTACATTTTGCAATTTTGTATGATAGGGTGTCAGTTTTAAAGGTGCACTGTTTAAAATTCCAAATGTTAACGAAACTCCTACTGAAATCAGAAAACCCCCAATGGTACATTTACCATGCACACACACACACACACACACACACACACACACACACACAAACCGGAACCGTCTCCAGGCTGCAGAATAAATAACCGGGGTATCTTTCACCTAGATGGGTGAAAGTTACCCCTCGGGTGCCCTATATAAGCCGTCATGACAACATAGGCTATCACACCCGTCGGTTTATGAAACGCCATGTCCCGACTTCCGTCTTCGCTTCCTTCCGGAGGTTTTATTCCATCTAAATAATGCACCCACAAGGAGTCACGGGGGGAGGATTCATTTTTAGAGAGCCTGATATATAATGCGTGGGATGAATGATCAGCCTCTCTTATCACTTTCACAGAGTGTGTTATAGCGCAGCAGGGAGAACTGTATTGTCATGTCTCGCCTAAGTGCTTAACCCCTTGGCTGATACAACAGCGATATGCAATCGGAAGTGGTTCCAGATGCATTACAGTATTCCCCCATCTACATTAAATCTAGGTGATGCACATCGAGGCCCTACAACACTCTCATAGGGTACGGTTAAAGGGCATTGCAGAATCGGGAATGAAATTAACGTTGTGCTCCAGCAGCTAGTGGCTGGAGTGACGGACTGCAGCCGTCATGCTTAGTGAATGAAGATTGGGATTGGGTGGTGTCAGCCACAGTGCCGACACAAAGAGAAAAAGTATTTCCCCATCTAGAGGGCTTGTGATGGAGCAAGGGCACTGGTGAAAGGGAGAAAAATGTCATTATAAGACTGGAAGGCGTCGAAGAAGCCAACCTTGCCGGATGATTTATTTGACGTCTGTTCGTTTTATTCGGGGCAGCTTCTGAGAGGATGCTGTTAATTACACATAGTCTATTGAAGAGCAAATGAGCTTGACAGTGTTCCATCATGTTGTCACAGGAGAGTTTATAGTGCGCATGTGTGTTTGTGTGTGTGTGTGCGCGCGTGTGTGTGTGTGTGTGTTTGGTTGGGCGGTGGGGGGTGGCGTGCACGCTCACAGGTGGAGCTTGTTATGTTCTGTCTCTCGTGCACTAATCTGCCTGTCAGTAATGAAGTCTGGGGCTTAAGTGTGGGAGAGAGCAGGCGCCATCCATTAGTCTCATCCATTTCCATTAATGTTCACGGATTACGTATTATTCCCTGATTAATAAACACTCTTAACGGCAAGCGTGTCCTCATGGCCAGCCTCAGTAAGGACAGCTTCATTAGTGATTACTATTAAGGCTATTAATATCTCTGTCACTGGCCTTCACAGATAGTCTGCTAAAAGTGAACCTACCTACTGTATGTTGTTTGTTTTATTTGAGTGTTTCCTGATTTTTTTACATATGTATGCTTGCTTTAAATATAGGAGAAGAAAAGACCCTATGACACTAGATCCTGTTTACTTTCAAGGTAATAATTTCATAACCGTTTCACATTTCCATGGTATTTGGGCATTGTCGAGCACAAACAAGTAATAGAATTAGTAGGCTGAGTGAGACTATTGATTTTAGTAAAAACATTACCCAATCAATTGTTGAGGGGTAATGAAATTCCTTTACTTGTGCTCTAGCCTTCAAGTAGTGTGTGTTGGTTATATTGGTTATATTCAAAAGCTAAAAGTGTAATTTGATTAAAGGCATGCCCCACAGACCACAGCATAATGGGACAGAGGTCCCCACAAAACAAATTAGCACGCGCACACCCACACACTGATGAAATCTGTTTGGTCTGAACGTACTTAGCCTATCAATTCATTCAAAACATCTTTTCTCTCTGTACTACAAAACCAAACTAAAGCCTAACTCGATATAACAACACTTGTCCCGCCCGTTTTCACTGGGAATATTCTCCACACTAACGTGTTGAATAATGGCCATTTCAATACACACATCAGTGGCAAATTGTAGCACATGTCGTCAACGCAGAACTTCTTAAAAATTCATGTCAGACAGCACTTGAACCCCCGCCACTGTAACTCTTGGTTGGATTATTGGACACAATTAGATTCTGGTGGAGTGGTACAAATAGCCTTAGGATGTTTGCATGAATTACGCTGCACTGGAAACTATTGTAGTGTATTGTATTGCAGTGTTCACATTTTGCCAGTGCAAATCTCCCCGGTCTCATGACACTAATCCTTGGCATAGTAAATTCTGTGTTGTCTCATTTTAATGCTGGGCCTGAGGTTGTTTTCTTTTCAATAATCTCATAGGCAAGTGTAAGTTGATTAGGCTCTAAAAAATTTCAAGGGTAAAACTATTGATTGTATCCAAATGGAATTAATCTAAAACACAATTATCTTGGCAATTTTCTCTCTCGGCATGTATTTGTCTTGGACTTTAAAATCAGTAGCTTTCACATGCACACGTAGACACTAACTCCAATCCAATTATATAGATAAATTGGCTAATCATGCCACAAAATTTGAATATGAGGTCTACGGGCAGGTCGATAAGCATAATGATTCACAGTGCCAAATTTACAGCACAATTTTAGATAAGCGAGAGAGGGGCAACATTTTACAGATAAATAGTTCTGTATTAGTCATTAACATATGGATCATAAGGGAGCCAGATAAGAGGGGAGACATTTCATTAACGGAAAGAAACATTTGATTAAAAGACTTCTGTTTCCGTTGGTTCCCATAATTCATGTGGGATGATGACGAGGGCCCTCGTCCAAACAATGCAGCAGGCCTGCATAGAGCGCGGCAGATGTTGACACTGACTGTTGAGTGGCATTCAAACATATGGTGAACTACAGTGTATTGTTTAGGGAGAGGCCCAAAGCTGTTCACAGGTGCAGGTTAAACACAGTAATGATAGGTTATACTGTACAGTACAGGTTATATACAATACAGCGTAATACTAAGCCATAGTGAAGGTTCAGTCAGGAAGACCACATGATATAATGATAAGGAGTATTGTGTAAAAGAACATATAAAAAGTGTTTACAAGCAAAACATAAAGCAACTGCAACAGTGACACTTAAGAATGTAAATATGGCAGTATTCAAATTTGGACTATTTTAAGTCTGTAAAAGTGGTGTTTTAAGAAGTTATTTTAGAAATGCTACGTATTGTACTAAGCAGGAAAGAAATATCTGCCTGACACCTGAGTGTCTAGACAAGTAGAAATACTTTAGCATTTAGGGGATTCTTCCCACCGCTCATTCAAGTAACTAATCACATGTCCATAGGAACCAATCTCCTCATTGACTGAACTGTAGTATACTGGATGTCCCCCTTCATGCTATTTCTCACTGTGAGGAGTCCACGAAGTTATATACATACTACTGTATATCCGGCCTGATTTACGTTAATAATTGTGCTCCTATAAAAAGGAGTCCTCATGTCAGAACAATGATTAATACATGTTGAATTAATAAAGGAAAGACTGAATTGAAGTTTCAACCAAGCCCAAATGTAAATTCATAGAGCTAACACTACAGTAGAGTAATCAGACGTTTGGGCTAACATCTAATTCCTCCATGTTACAAGATGTTATAGCAAAGCTTGGGGTGTGCAACATTGCTGCAGAGAGAATGATTTATTCATGATCTTAAAGCTGAACAGGATAACTTCACATGCTGGTGGCCCCTCTGGTCACAAGACACTGTGTGTCAAGCTGTCTGCTAGAAAGCTGGTGTAGCTGGTGCTGTCCATCGCGTGCATCTGCTGCTGTAGTATACCTAACATGCATTATTGTCCCAGTATATACTGTAGTATTTCTGTGCCGCTGCACAATCCAGTATAGAGACCAACTTCTATATTGTTATACTGTCTGTTGTTGGTTTAAGCGGAGTTTGGAAAACACAAATCCTTTACAATTAAAAGTTAGCATTTTATCATAAACAAGTTTTCCCATATGTGGTTGTATTTACGTGTGCTATTTTAAAACTGCTTGATTATTTAAACCCCCCTCTGTTTTCAAAGACATATCAAAGAAACTGTGCAAATGGGTGGAGAGAATGTTACTTCTTTAAAGTTTGTGCAGATTGCTTAAGGCCTATATGATATTTTTACAAAAATGTCAGTTGGCTCCTAAATAAGCTAAACAGTAGAATTATCTCTACCTAAACATGATTCCAGTACAATCAGCTGTGCATGTCTCTGATAGTGAGTTGGAGAGCCAATGCAGGGGGTGGTTCTATCTGAAATTCAAAAGCAGTAGAGACATGTTTATTGGTCTAGGAAGGCCTATTGTGATACAGCAGTGGTTCTCAAACTGTGCTTCCACCCAGAGTCATGGGAATGTATTTCTTTAAAACAAATAATAGTAAATATAAAATGATATTTTTGCTAATTGTTTTAGTTTTATTATTCTTCAATGACATACACTTTTTTTTATTGGTGTTCATGGTTGTTTGTATTTATGCATTTTTATGCTATTAAAAGATGTTTGAGAACCACTCATTTACAGAACCACTCAGCAAGAGTGCCTTGCCCTGCAAGCGAAAATAAATGTGTCAAAGCGAAATCCACATACACATATGGACCCGCGCGCACACACACACACACACGCACACACACACACAAACACACGCGCACACGCACACACACACACACACACACGCAGAGTAATGTACACTGCGCTCTTTACTGTAGAGAAAATGCTCCGCTTCTCCACATGACTGTCTGCACATCCTAACCCAAGCACAGCATGCCTGCCTACCCAGACATTCACCACAGAGAAACACATGCTCCTACCGCGAAGTCTGGAGGACGCTCAACAAACAGGTTCTGGTATAGTGTCTGAAACTGCCTGGTCTTTCAACGTCTAGAAACCAGCCCAGATGAGATGCTTTATTACAGAACATTTTCATAATTGATTTGTGATTGCTTAATAATGATTACCATATTATAACCTACCTCACAATTCACGGCGGAATGACATGGATATCGGGGAACAAAATGAAATATGCGCATGACAACCTGCCTAGCAACGAGTGAGATTTGTCCCATAGACCTCTATGATGTCTCAATGAATAAAGCCCTTATTTTATTATAGAGCCCAAGTGACAGTTTTAGTGACAAAGTCACCTTTGTGGACGGGGCTTTGGTTCATGAGATTGACTTATGATCGATATCAAAACAATGTCTCCAGAATAGCAAAATAATGTAACAACATGGCGAATACAAAGCGTGTCTTAAATTGCTAAAAACACAGCGCAAAAAGCCATACGGCTTGATCAACATTCTCCCATCCTTCGACAATGCCAAGAAGGATTCAATCCAAAGTCTCCAGGAGCACTTAAGACAGTGCGATTCCATCGGTGGCGTAACAAGCGGAGATCGATTAAGGCCCGTGTGTTTGAAGGACAAACATATGTTTTCACTCTGCTTACTTAATGAGTGTCCTCTAATCACAGTGTGATTAGCTCTGACAGAATCAGCGCAATCCAACGCTAATTTAGGCAAGCAGCAGTCAGTCGGCCAGTCAGCGAATCACGAAAGCAAATGGGGAAGGGGCCCTTATCAGCTGCCCTAGGCAAAATAATGTATTAAAGACGGGGTAAAAACGTACCCGTCAGCCTTGATAGCAACTTTATGTGTACGGCCATGTCAATTTTAGACTCATCTGTCTCTCCTCTGAAACGAACAGCTCCTTTCCGTGTCTTTTACACGTCTGTTACCATGCATGCATCAAGCCCGAGCCATTATTGCATTGAACCAATATTACCAATCCAAGCATAGTTGTATCTATTCAGGCTGTAGGAACACTTGTACTACTTGTGGGCTGAATACATGACCTGGAATTAATGCACTTTCAATCAGCTAATCAATTGGCAACACTGGGGTTGATAGCTAGCGACTAATCCCCTGGGTAGCTCAAGGGAAATGTGGATTATATTGTATTCACTGCCCCCCCCTTCCCGAAAGCCCTAGCAGACTAATCAAACAACATTTCTTTAGCAAATCAATAGGCTGGCAAATTGATGTATCCTGCAGACTATCAATATCCAAAACACTATAGCACTCAGAGAACAGTAACAGCAGCTGAATTGTCAGTTGGTATTGAAACAAACAGTTTTGAATAGTACATCAGAACACAGTGCTGTATCTTATCTGAGCAAAACAAGAGGCTTTAAGCGATGGCAACACTCAGCAAGACCTGCAGAAGGTTCAAAGTCCTATGCCTTAGCCGCTGATTCATAATAGTCTATGGCAGGCAGCCATATTCTTTGATGCAGATGGAACAAATAGCGGACAGCCCACTATAAAATGGGTGTCTAAGAAGTGTAAACATGAATGTTTTATTCTTTCGAGTCAGATAGAGGTTTATTGATGATAATGTACATTGAAACATCAGTGGTAAAATGAAGTCAATATCTAGACAATATTGGTTCAGCATATGGAGCTGTGTGTTTTGTGTGTGTACGTGTGTCTGCGTGTGGGTGTGTGTGTGTGTTTGTGATGGAGGGTTCAGGGGCCTGTAATCCATAGGACTTGGCTAGCGCATACTATCTTTTGAGAGAAGCTGCATATATTTCTTTCACAAATAATCTAATCTTTTTAATTTGAGAGATAAGGTAGAATTGACTGTAATTATGTGCAGCTGGGTCTGTGCGGAATTCATGGAAAAAAAATGGAGGCTAAGCCCATCTGCTGACTGGGTGCTGGGGGAGGCAGCGACAGTTGTAAGAGCAAAAGGGAGAGAGAGAGAGAGGGCGGGAGGGAGGGAGGGAAGGAGAGAGAACGACAGAATGAAAGGGAAAGAACAGACTCTAAAATCATTAAATCAGCCTCTCTATCTCCTCTCCTCTGTCACTCAGCGAGAAAAAAAGAGGCACTAATGAAATATTAATGCCTTCCTTATTTTGAGATTTACATTAATCTTTTCACTCCTCCTCATGCAGTCCCCTCTCTCTTTCTCGCTCTCTCCCCTATTCTCTCTCTGCGTGACATTTGAAATCGGGGGAATATATACTTCTAATGAGACACCTGCACCAACGAATGTCTCATTTTCCTCCTGTTTTGCAATCCGAAGTCACATATTGCACAGCCAACATGGGGCAGCATGCAGAGAGGAACCGGGGAGAGGAACACAACTCTGAGGCAGAGGAGGGGAGGAAGAATGAGCTAATAAAAATAATGATGGAGAGAATGAAAACAAGACAAAGAACAAACGTGATGTGTGTTAGCTGTAGCCAGACTTGGAATCCATAAACTTGAATGGGAAGGAACAATTCTGTTTACATTCATTTACACAACTTGTACTTGTGGTTTTAAATGTATATTGTTTGTTTTATGTTTAAAATGTGTGTAAACTATATCATATTGCTTTGAGTGAACATGACATTGGAGCAGTCATTATTTTGTGAAATAATTTCTTTTAAAACATTTTATTTTTTTTATTTCAGGTTATTCATATTTTTTCATATTATTATACAAGCAATTGTATTACTTCTGCATACTCATATTTGTTCTGACTTGACTTCTTCTAAATTTAGACTCGGGACTCAACAGTTGATTTCTGGCAGGCGTTCAGGACAGGAAGTGACCGTTTGCTTCTGGCCTTGTGCAACAGCTGGCAGGGTTTCAAATGAGAATAAACAATAAGATGGGGTGGGGTTGGGCAAGGCGGGGGTCCCCAGGGGAGAAAGGGGAGGAAACGAGGGAACCGTTTCAGGTGAGCCATTCACACACACACACACACGCACGCAAACACACACACACACACACACACACACACACACTATACACAAGCACATGTGCACACATGCACACACACAGATCATTAACATCTGGCACAGATGGCCCTTTAACACATAGTACACACTATGCCAACTGCCCTCAGGCCAATCAAGTGGCCGGGTTATTTATATAGCCTCTACCAGAGACAAAATAGACATATATCCCTTGATATGACCTAATTTTGAGAAGATTTGTCTGAGCTATAATTTGCTTATCAAACCCAACACTCAGGAAATGACTTATTTTCTGAAATAAATATCCTGATTGGATGAGTGTATTAGTACTTATTGGCATTTATTTGCCTTATATTTGAGATAACTACATGGGTTTGGTCCCCTAGTGGCAATTATATGTATTGACTTTTTTATTTTGTTGTTTGATGTGTGTTGTTGCTATAAACAGTGGAGGTCCAAAGTAACTACTGAGTACAGATTACATCTGTAATAAAATATTAGATAAAGGCTGCAGTACAAGCCCTGCAACTAGAACCTTCTCTGTTCTGCCCCTAGTGGTTGAGTGGTGTATCTGCATGCATTGGAACTTGAATGTTTTGGACTTACATTCACAACTGTCTTTTTGGACATTTATCAGGTGTCTATGAATATGAGTAACTGGATTATAAAATATATAATGTGGGCATGTTCATTATTTAATAATAATCTACTAATATGTCATGCATTATACATATTTAAATACAATTTGTCATTTTGCACAAAGTTGTCCTCTGAGCAAGAACTCTGAGCACAGAAACTGCATGGAATGTCTTAGAATACCCCCCATTCTTTCCCCTGTTTTCACAATAACTACCACAATGAGCCCCTTGTAGTCCCTTGTGGTTTTGTGCCAGTCACTTAAGTAGAAACGACTATGACAACGAAAGTCCATACACTGTGTTAAATTTTACCAAGAGGGATCTTGACTCATAGAGCAATATAGTTCCCCTACAGTTTCAAATTAAATAATATATGCTAAAAAGGTTGAGGCCAGTTGTAGCTAATCTGTTTCCTGTTTTCACTGTCTCTTGTTATTGAGCAGCGTTGCTAAGCTATGCCAGCTAAGAAGTCCCACAGAATTGACAGCTTGTGTCAACTGAGTAAATGAATACAATATAGAGAAACAAATGTGCTTTTGGTCTGGACATGGGTGGTAGTTAGCCTAAACCATGCATAGATGTACACATTGTGATACTGTAAAACTGGATCATTCTTTGAAGATAATAGGAGGGGCCCACATACATTCCATTTGCTCTTGGTAACGCTCAATACACGCACGCACACTGTCCACTCACTGTACACACACACACACACACACACATGCGCGCGCACGCACACACAAAATCATTTCAGGAAAAAAGCTTTGTGCTGCCAAAGAAACAAGATTTAAGTAGGACTACATATACACACACACACACACACACACACACACACACACACACACACACACAGGACGCACCAGCTCCCCCTTACATAACCACTTGGTAGTGTGGCCAACTCACAGATGAACCAAAGAAGGCGTGGTCCTCTGTAG
>JAODUG010000015.1:2199069-2212029 GCA_027564795.1 Aphredoderus sayanus | reverse complement strand
TTCAGGTGAGCCATTCACACACACACACACACGCACGCAAACACACACACACACACACACACACACACACACACGCACGCAAACGCACGCACACACACACACACACACACAAACACACACACACACACACACACACACACATGTGGAAACACAAAGCAGAAGAAAACCTGACACCTCTGACAACTCTATAGTTGGCCTTTAAATAGGCATCCACACACATGCACATGCACATGCACGCACACACGCACACACACAGACACACACACACTGATTACATAAGGCCTTAACAATGAGGGCGGGTGAGTTACTGGTGTTGCTACTCACATACAGTGCAATAAAACTCACTTATATAGAAGTGCATCCAGCCAGTCGCACATGACCAAACACATAACTAAATATGAAATACACCATGTCAACCATCACATTGCTATGTTGCCGTTTTGTGTGTGTGTAGCCTCTCGATGGCCACTGAAACCACTTCTCATGGACCAAACTGGGCCGGGCCAGAAGAAGTGCAGAAAAGTATGGGTTTAGATGGAACATGGGTTGTGAGCGAGACAGTGGCGGGCAGTAAACTCTGCCTACTGCTATCAGTGCTTCATCATTTCCCCCGAGCGAGCCTTTTCTTGGCAGGGCCAGGCGCCCCCCCATCCCCTGCGCGGCCCTATAGTCGTTCCCCTGTAGTGTTCCCACTTGCGGCCCCGTGCGCTCACCGCACAGACGCGCTAGTTCTGCCCTCCGGCCTCTCCGGCAGACGTGTAGCGCGCGGAGACACATGGCGGGTACACGGGCCGCGGCAAAATGGCACACGCCAAGCTGATTCTGTCTTCGCTGCGATTTCTGTTTGTGCCTGCGCCTGCGGGGTGTTGTGTGTGCGCGCGCGCGTGCGTGCGTGTGTGTGTTATGTGTGGCGCATGTGTTCAGCGCGGCCGTGTGCGCCTCTCAGCGTGCGCTGGTGCTAACGGGGAAGGAAGGTGAAGCAAAGTGACGCCAATCTCGGTGACAGACACTCTTCATCTTCCACAGAGACCGAGGACAACAAAGAGCCGGGTTTAATAGGCAGACGAGGCGGAGAGACACTAAAGGCTGCCTCCTAACCTTGACATCTCAGGGAGAAGACACGCGTTATTAGGACAAGATAATTGGCTCATTTTACTTGTACTACAGAGACAGTGAAGGGGTGTTCTGCAAACATGGCCAGACAACAGAGCCTTGTGACAGGCTAAAAGAATATGACATTCCAGGACGCCAGCGAGAATGCCAGTGTGTATGTGTCGACCTCGAACGTAGCTGATAAACGTTATTAAAAGGACTTCAAGAACAGCGTGACGCACACGTCAAACCCAATCACATGCGCGTCACGCCGCCCTCCTGTCTTTAGAAAAGGGACAGTAATTCTCCAGCCGCTTTTGACTATTTCTCTTTTTATGGCTGTAAAGGTACACTCCTCAAGTGGGTTAGAGCACCCCCTCAGTAGTACTTGGTCGGAAGGGGGAAGGGGTAGTGAACAGTATGATCTGATTAGTGCTGTGTGGGGAGGGGTAGAGAGGAATGCGGAACCACCCGCACTCAGGGACTCAGACCCTTTTTTCCTTTTTTTTTGTAATGCCTGCTTCAGCCACAAGAGTATCTGGACACAAATGTATATCTAGGAGAATATAATGGAAATCCGACATATCTACTAAATCATTATCTGGATAACTTTCCAAGAAACAGGCAATGATCTAGAACACCTACAGTATTAGCCACAGTCTCTCTAAGGTACCATAACAAGCTGCATGCCTTTTTTGACAGTGCATGCTTTTAGCAGTCATTTTCAGAAGTAGGAGCAGAGAGGCAATTGATCCAGAGGCTATTCCTGAAAATATGTACTGTGTAGAGAGTATAGTCTCTCTCTCCCTCTCTCTCTCTCTCTCTTTCTCTCTCTCATTACCCAGTCTGAGCAACCAGCTCCCATAATCCTGGAAGGTTTAGCGCCACTGTGATGTGATTGGTCAGACATTACATCAGGGTGATGTAATACTCCTAGGACTGGTTAGTGTGTCGGGCATGAGAGGGAGGGAGGGAAGGGGGGAGAAGGAGGAGGAGGAGGTACACAGGGACGAGAGATTGGTTTGGGGATGAGGAGGGGGTCTTTTAAGCAGAACTGTGCCCGTATACGCTGTCTTTTTCTCTCTCTCTTTCACTCTCTCTCTTGGCTGCCTAGCTCACTCATTTGCGCGTTTGCTTTCTGTCTGTCTATCAGTGTAGCCTGCAGCCAGTGTGTGTGTGTGTGTGTGTGTGTGTGTGTGCGTGCGTGTGTGCGTGTGTGTGCGTGTGTGTGTGCGTGTGTGCGTGTGTGTGTGTGCTGCCTCCACTGAAAGCCTCTAATCCCAAAGCACACAGCAGTGCTTTGGAGAAGGAGGGAAATAATCAGGAGTGTTTCCATAGGCCCCCACCTAAAGGCTGGAGATAAGCTTTACAGAGCATGCTGCCGCGTGCACCGGCTACAGCTGTGTTTATGGGGGGCGCGCGCACACACACACACACACACACGCACACACACGCGCACACACGCATGCACACACGCACACAAACACAAACAGAAATTATATTTCTTTATGGAGGCGGGGGGATTCAATCATTAATTGTAAATAGACAGAGGGGAGGAAAGTGAATGTTTGGCAGGGATGGAAAATGCCAAGGCATTTGTGCATAATGACTCATAGCCTATTTCTCACTTCGGTGCGAGGTGCCTTTCCGTCGTGGATCCAAAAGCTGTTATACCATGTCTGTGACTGGAGATGGGGTTTGAAGAGCAATGCCCAGGGCACAGCCAATGTGTTTTCAACTGGCTGCTTTCATACCAGGGGAGTTAAGGTTCTGAGGTGTTAAGGCAGCAGTGATGTCTCCAGGTAACTTAATAAAACCATTTATTATTACCACATAGAAGATAAAATATCTAAAACCTACTGTACATAGCTGCACATGGCTATATGCTATTTATTATTTATTGGACAATCTGCATAGTGCTTGTTTATTTGTATTATCGAGTGTAGAAAGTTTGTACAGTAAGCAAGTTATAAAACTGTTGTTTACAAGATTGACAGTGTATTACTATTGGTAATAGAGGTATTAGTTTATTTGCATTAGAAATTAGAAAGAGCATAGAAATTATGATAAGACATATTCAACATCGTCTGAACCAAATATTTGGAGAGCAAATTAAAAATGGCCTTCTAAACTGGATTCTATATTATTGCAATGAGATACATCCAAAATTAAACTGGGACTGCCATTTGGCCCCAAGGCATTGTGGATGTCTTCCATCCGTTTTCATCCATGTATTTATTGTATTTGGAAGAGAGAATGGTCTCTATTGCCTGCATTAACAGATAATGAATATGGCATGCGGAGGCCATCACAGGTTTAGAAGTATGGCAAAATCTATTATTTAGTTGATCCGTTTTATTTTGTGCTAGTGAATACTCTTTTCTACTTGTTTTTAATATACTATCTGTGAAATGAACTGAACCGTATAGGCTATGCCTCGGGAAAATCAAATAGATTCTAAGATGAACATAAACCCTAAAATTAGAAATGAGATGTTGATGAAGATAGCTGGATAGCACTAACAAATATAATTTGCAGAAAAAAATAAGTTTGAAGAAAACCTCTGAAACACTTTCAGGTCACAGGTTACACTTAGTTGGAATTCAATCCCTCATCTCACATTAGCTCAGAAAGCCACAGAAAACACGAGCAAGCTCATTTTTAGAGCAGTGTCTCTTTTGAGAGTCATTTTAAAGTGGGTGGCAGAGTAATATTTATTTCATTAACATTGATGTGACTTCCTGTCAATGTGCAAACCGTATTTGCTGTCAACCACTAAACTGACACAACCCTCTGAGGTATTATGAAAGCAAAGTCGGACAGGCTTTCAAGAAAAGTGGGGAGAAATATCTGAATGACAACTTGACAAAATGAAAGACTGCCATGTCTTATTTAGCTTCAGGCTAGAAATGGAAACTAGGTAATGACAACAATGATTGCACACACGCACGCGCGCGCACACACACACACACACACACACACACACACACACACACACACAGTTAGCTGTCGTTGCTAAGGTCAGAGAGTGTGTGGGTGTCTCTAGAGCTTACTGGTGTGATTCAAACTAAAGCAGTCTGGATGGGGTCACCACAGCACTGCAGTTAGCTTGGCTGCTCTTTATAGCCTCGGTGTAGGGAAACCTGCTGCTGCTTTTGTTTTGGTGCCGCGGGATTTCAGAAAATGGGTCGAAAGCGTATGTTTGCATCCCACTTGCTATAATAACATTTACATATAAAAAAAACAAAACAAAAAAAAAAAAAACATTCTGATCAGATGTTTTAGTTTTTATATAGAGTGTGCGTGTTATCTTATTTCTGGTGTGAACTGTCTGTGTGCACTCCCGTGATATTCCATCCCTGGCTGTATTGCAACGTGTTAACGCATCTCTCCGTGCACCCAGGTCTCAGTGTTTATGCCCCGCCTGTGTTGCCTGTGCTGGCAGACCCGCGTGTCTGTCTGGAGCAGCTCTCCTCTCGCTGTGACAGAGGTCAGTGAGTGCTCAGAGACGGGCTGACGTCATGTTGCTGCAACCCCGCAGACACACAGGCTGGACGGCGGCGGACAAACCAACAGGCAGACGGGGAGGGAGGAGGAGGGGGAAGGGGGCGGGTATTTATAGCCTCTGCGCCTATGCATCCTTACAGCGAGCTGTGGGGCTTTGCTGTAGGGCAAGCCCCCTGTGTGAGCCGCATAACACATAGCATCCTGTTGCTAACGCTAACGTCACCCGCAGTACGCTGATGGCTGTCCTCCTAAAACCACAGGTACCGTACCACACGCAGAAGTGCTTGCCGAAGCCCTTCTTTAAAGCGATGTACCTCTCCAATAGGTATATGCCTCTCTGGTTTTCTCATCTCCCACAGTTAATGAACACATTGCGCTCTGCATCAGCTCACTGTGTGGATGTGCGACTAACAGAATGCTTTACGCCATTACTTATCTAATAAACTGTAGGAGGCAACTGCCATTAGCTCTGGCACTGATGCCATATTCACCTCCCACTGGTGAGCCCAGGCTAGCTAATCTGGCATACAGTGTAT
Organism: Aphredoderus sayanus; assembly: GCA_027564795.1. NCBI lineage: Eukaryota > Metazoa > Chordata > Actinopteri > Percopsiformes > Aphredoderidae > Aphredoderus > Aphredoderus sayanus. The sequence goes on along the minus strand of JAODUG010000015.1, from coordinate 2,206,894 downwards.
GCAAATGTGAAACGGTTGCTGTCAGAATGCAGTCTAATTCCGACATTATTCTCCGTGTAGCGTGGGCCAGTCAGGTTGACTTTGAAATGGATTGCGGGCGATTAGCCGGGAATGCTGGGAGAATTCCGAGGTCTCGCTGGCGGACCCTGCAGCTGGTGCCGGAGTCAGCAGAGCAACGATCCAGGTAATTAATTCTCTGACAAGCATCAGTGATTTGGAAAATCAGAAAGAATGGCAGGCGTTGATCAAAAGGTAAACACGTGAGGAGATGTTTAAACATGGGGCGGCATAGGGGCATGGAGACACACCAGGCTCACAGCCCAAACACCACAACGGGGTCCCCACCAGGGCCCATGTCAACACCAGCTTGGAGGATACATGCTGTGTTATGCATGTGACGCTGATGGAAGTATTAGCCTAACAATTCATTCATGCAATGAAGATGCAGTGCTTGCCTAGTAAGGCCCTTCCTGGAAACTCTCCCTTCAATGTAATTTGCCATAGAGGCAGTGCATACTGTAATGTGTAGGTGTCAATCAGGTAATTAGTAAGGGATTGGACAACCTTTAACCAATCAGAACAATAGCGATCACTTTGCAGACACACTTAATTCCTTTAGGTGCCAATTGAACAACCCTCCTGGACCCTGATTGGCCGGTGGTTTTGTAACAAGCCTACAAGGGGTCTTTAATTAAGAGTTCCCAGACTGATATGTAAAGTGAGTAAGTGTCCTAGTGGCAGAGCTGACAACATCAGAATGGTTTTATGAGGCTAGTGCAATATTTTATAAGTGAGAGTACAGTACTCAAAATGTACTGTAAACAATTCAAGGCCATAAACTCAACAAAAATAAAATAATATTTTCACCCATAAACCCCCCATGCATATTCTGCTCACAACCCCGTACATTGTACAAACACTGCCAACATCCACCCCGGAGACATAACTCAATACACACACTGACATGCACTAGAGATCAATTCGTTTTCCCTATTTATTATACATATTGCCCCTATAAGCCTACTGTATATGGGTTGTTTGAATTGCAAACAGTTGCGTGATATGCATGGGCATGTGATCTTGTACACAAACACACATACAGTAGACGCAAACACATATGCATGACACTCTTCATAAATCCCCAAGAGGTTGGGTCGAGGCCAACCAGAGGCTTGATTAAATCATGTGTATACCCTTTATTTGATTTTATGGAGAGGAAAGAATAAACACACCTACACATACGTGCACACACACACACACACACACACACACACACACAGAGAAGCGGAAAAACAGTAATGAAACATCATCGGCACAGCTATTACACGTACACTGTCCAGAATACAAATTCCCCATGCAGGTATTTGTTTTCCTGGCATCAGTATTCATTATGCGAGTGAATGTATGGTTAGAGTGTAGCGATCGATCCCGGTATTAAATCTCATTGTTATATTCCTATTCAGCAGCAACCTGGGTGAGGAAGAAGGAAGGGTGACCAAATGTCATGGTGACAACATGCAGCATTGTCCAAGGTAGCACTATCGATTACGATAGACGGAAAGAGAAAGAGAGAGCGAGAGAGAGAGAGAGAGAGAAAGAGACAGAGAGAGAGAGAGAGAGGGAGATAGATACTGTAGAGAGGAGGGGGTATTTTTGCCAGGGCCCCAACTGTCTGACATTTAAAAAAAAAGAAAAAAAGCGCTGTCCCTTTCTATTTTGTCCCCATCTATTGTTGCACACAAAGAGCACAGATACCTCAACCGAAGCATTCCAAGCCGTGGCCTCGCACCCAGCAGAGGCAGCGCGCAGGTTGGGCTGTAGCCTACCCTAAGCAGGGGGTCGTGTTCATTATATTTATAAGGGGTTACTTTGCCATTCCCACGCAGCGTTTGTGAGGAGGTGGGCCAAGCATTGTGCCACTATCTCACTGTGACATTTTAAAGACTTGAGACGTCTGAAGACGTCAACTCTCGTCAGCGGGGTTAATTTGAAACACACCGTGGACAGAGTCTCTGGGTCTGGTAATGGTCCAATTAGCTTGTCAGCCGCGCCGTGTATGTACGGCACTCCTTCAGAAAAAAGAAAAAGAGAAACGTAGAGGACTCTGAAACGTCCCCCAGCGGGACTTCTCCTCCTTTCTTCCACCGCTCAGATCCTGAATGAAAGAAGGGGGGAAGAAGAATAGCTCTCAGACCAACCGGGACACACAATGGGGCGCGCACAAGTGGATGACTAAACAAGTGTTGTCGTATCAAGGTTTAGCCGCTTCCAAACATGTCAGATTTGAGCACAACAAAACATGGGCCAAGCCGGAGCTTTGATGGAGCCGGAGCTTGACGCTTACGTACACTTGAGGTGTTGTGGGATTTTGCTGGGAAACCCTTTCTCTCTCTCTCTCTCTCTCTCTCTCTCTCTCTCTCTCTCTCTCTCTCTCTCTCTCTCAATTAGGCGAGCCTTGCATTTTCCCTGCATAGCTTGAAGCAGCTTGTGTTAAAGCTGTCCAGATCAAAATGGCGTGTCATCCTGCATTATCTTCAACACAGCTCCGCAGCCACAGCCCAGCTCTCTGGTCTGGTCAGCAAAGCTATTTTTCTCTCTCCTGCGAGCCAGGATGTTTATCTGTTGCTACGACTGGAAAATCTCTGCGCTCATTGTTTTGCAACTGCAGGGAGGACCCAAGAGTGGATTAACTAGATGTGCTGATCTAAGGGGTGACCTTACATCGTAACACGGCTGGACACAGGCCTTCTGGGTTCAATGTACAGTAATGCAATCTGAATGCGCGTCAGTCCCACAGACAAGATTGGCGAGAGAGACATTTAAACAGAGAGATCAGGAGTAGGAAAGTCTGACAGTTTTGTCTGTGAGGGGCTTGGGGATGGTACAGTAAACGGTACTGCAGAAAGTTGTGAGTGAAAGCCTTGCACAGCAATAAAGTGATATACACATGAATAATGCAGGAGCATTTAGTTCAGTGCTTAGGCAGTCGGGGAATCAGATGTCCCTGGTGCCCTGAAGGATTGCAGTCTACTGAACCAGCGTCTCCGGTCTAGAATAGACTAACGCACACCCAAAGGAGAATCCCAGCGCGATATACGCCATCCTGTCAGAGCACACAAACACACACACACACACAAATACAAAGTATCCCAATAACCAACAGTGCAATCTGTCCATCTACACACCCGTACCTGCAGCTGTGTACTGTGCGTATTGCCAGTCTGCAGTAGAAAATAAGCCTCATGAGAGATGGGATGTGCGATGCTGGACATCCACATCTGGGTATCCGCTAAGCAATAACACAAGTATATGCTGTCCCATCAAAACAAGTCTGCTAATGATTACAACACTGTTCCATCACACCTGTCAGTGCCCAAGACAATCAATAGTCAACGTGTACCCGCCCCAAAAAAATAACAGTGAATAAATTCAGACACATTAGCGTGTTGGGGAACGACTTGTGGGATTTGGCGTAAAAAAAATAAAAAATAATGAGCAGATGAGGAATCTGAGTGATTTCACAGAACTGCTGAGGAGATTTGATCTAAAACAAAAAATGCATTCGGTGGTCTCATCTGCCCAAACAACAATCGACTAATGACTAATTAATTACCACGCGAATCCAAATTTAAATCGCCTGCTTCTCGTTGCCATGCGTATTCACACCGGCTGCCATTCAGCCTTGGGCCGCGAGAATCCGGGGGAAGGGCGACTACGTCATGGGCCTTGGGCGTGAGCTTGTGAGGGAGTACGGTGCTGTCAAACATACATCCCACGGCGGTGTTTGTACTTTGCTTTTTGTATGCATTCACCGTGGTCTTTCATTCTCTGTGGGCATGCCATGTATAGACCACCGACAGTATTAACCAGCATTGAACCTTTTCGGTTTCCATGTGGCCCCCATGTAAATGAAGCCGATGTATGTCTGTGTGTGCGCGTGTGCGTGTGCGTGTGTGTGTGTGTGCGCGCGTGCTGCCGTGGTAACAAACGCACCTCACCATTTGCTGTCAGGGGCCCAGTGAGTCGGGGACAAGTGGGCGGGGCCGACCCCTCGGTTCCTCATTGCGCCAATCCACCGGTAAAAGACGGAGGGAAAAGGAGGGAGGGGGGGCGGGGGGGGGGGCGTGCTGACAGGGGCATCAGTTTCCCCAGACATCTCCTCCTCCGCACCTGAACGGAAAAGCGTAATCACACGCAGGGGCGCTGCACCATGAAATGGAATGGGCGCCCGGATCCGTGGGAGCGGACACAGTGCCGTGTCCACGGAAATGAGGGCCATTCTTTACCCAGAGACACCGGTGTCACTAGCAAAGGCCCCCGAGCCCCCGGGTCAGACTGTCACACAGGAGGAGGCACCATGACAACAGTGCACTTTCCACAGGAAAACAGCCGGCCACCGCAGCAGTTAGCTATGGAGAACGGCTGGTAATTGCAGCGGTATCATTGAATGGGAACGAGGTCAGCTCGTCTGTGGTGAAAAAAACAGAAAGTGATTCTATCCGAGGGCGGTAATTTTGGCCATGGGAAAGTGCTTCCTCTCCCCAGAATGTTGTTGATATTAAGATGAGATCAGCATAAACGGAAATCTTTGTTGAATCAGATGTTAAACTGCATCTTGCAGTTGTTTCATGACCCTGTGCGTCCCGCCGAATTTCCATGAAACTTGCCTGCTGTGTGTGTTTATGTGGGCATTAGCTGATGTGTTTCTAACCCCCTCAGCCCCCCACCCGTCAGGTTCTGTGTATTGTCAGATGCAGTTGGTGCTTATAGAGAGACAAATCTGTGCCAGGCAAGATAAGAGAAGCCCAGACTCCTGCTCCAAGAGCAAGTTCACCCCCTACCCTTTTCCCATAGCCAACCCCCACCCACTTACCACCCTCTTCAAATAGAGGGAAAATAATAATGATCTGAATCTGAATGCCCTAAACAAAATTCCCCTTCCTCTATGTAGCAGATGTAGCAATGCAATCAAGAAGTAATTCGCTTTATCAGCCAACACGAATATTTAAGTTTTGCTCAGAAGGGAGTCGGGGTGCAAACAATACCATCTCTAGCACCTGTCTGGGACCAGGGGTGGAGGGGCTGGTCAGACAGATGAGAGCTTGGATTGGCTGATTACGTAATCATTGGCCAGAGCTAAAAGAGCTAGCATGCTTATTTGCGTTCTTCGTACCCGGGTGGGTCCCTGTGTAGCAACACGCGTTCATTTTAAATCGGGGCGACAACACCAAACCAACACAATTAGCGTTGTTTACACTTCATGGAAATGATCACTAAACAGAAAAAACAAACAGATAAAAACAAAACACAGTGAGGTGGCTAGAGAGGGGTGCATGCTTGTGCATTATGTCTGTGTGTGTGTGTGTGTACGTGGGGGTGAAGGGGGTATAGTTAGGGGCACACACTGATGATGCTTCACGCATATATGCAAATGAGCACCCTCGCGGCACACATGCAGCAGGAAATGAGAGAGAGCAGAGCAGAATTATGGAGCTATATGGAAATGTGCAGATGTGTGGATATGCAACGCTGCTTCATTACGACCGGAAAAGCGGCCGATGTTAATATTCAAACATCTTGATAAACAAAAGACACAAATGAAGACAGTCCCCCAAGGACTTCGACAGAACACTGGGTGAGCTTAACATCCAACTCTGAGACTGAATTAATCTCTGGGCATTAGACACAAACATGAACATGCACGCACATGCACGCGCCTGCACACACACACACACATATGCACAACACACACTGTGCGCTGAATAAACACCAGGGTGGAACACGTTGGAACATTTATTGTGTATCTGGGGTCAAGTCTGGCAATGTCTGGCGGTGCTCCTGAAAGCTATCAACACCTGCAGATCATTTATCAAATTGCTCCGCAGCTGCCATGGTCTTCAGAAAGGCCACATTGACACAAACGCCATTCAGCTTATATTCCTTCCAGGTCTAACCAAACAACACGGGGAGTATCACAATTCCCTCAAAAACTCCTAAAAGGATTAATATTAAACTATATAATTCCTTTCTTGAAAATAATCTCAGTATAGAGCTGACAAAGTAGCCTATTTTAAGTGAAGCAGGCCATTTTTAGTAAAAAAAAAAAAAAAAAAAAGTGCATATTTTAAAACCGTTCGTCTTGTGTTGTTGATTTTTCATTGTTTGTGTTTGAGGTGGCAATAGTGTCAGCCCTATACCGCTGTAAATGGACAGGGAGAGACAATCGGGCCAATTGTCCTTGTGTGGATCACTGTATAATGTTGACTTTGTCGTGGTGCCATGTTGGATGGCTTCCACGCCATCATATCCATGCCCAGATGCTACAAGGGAGATAAATGGACTATACAGGACGGGCCTGTCAGGAAATCCCATATAGTCACCCTGAATCTGTGGATAGTAGAGCATAAATAGGCTTTTAAAGGAAAGTGATTTAGTGATTTTTCAGAGTCTCTTTTATGAATTGTTTTACGCTGACATCAACTTGGCTCTGCCTGAAGGCGTGTTTCTTGGAAACAAAACAAAAGTGCTGGCAGTGTCAAATGCTTTTTGATGGCTTTTAGGGGCCAGAAAATGTAACATTAGCTACCTATTTGAATGCGTTGTTCACAAGGAACAAAATAAATGGTGGTTGGAATGGTTCCTGAAACAACATTACGATGACAAGTTTCAAGTTTCCTCCCAAAGAACCTGTGTTTTATATCATCAAAGCATGTGAATTAGACAGAGGGAAATTAGCGTTACATTTTGCATATTGATTCTGGTGCGTACTTGTTTTGATGCTAGCGATAATATACACTTGACTTTTTAATGAGAATTTTAAAGGCATGGAAATTGTTCATTTACGGCTAATGTGCTCATTTTAGATTGGATGGTCTGTTCTCTGTTTGCTGGGCCTTATCTAGTGTTATTGTCAACTTATTATATTTGTGGAATAATGCCTACCTCCCTACAATGCCAGTGATGCATAAAGTCTAGATAAAAAACAATCTAAATATGAGCATGCATGATGGCTATGCTAAATGCACTCACCTAATGGTTTCATTATTTCTTAATAAACATTTAATGTATATTCGGAATGCCTGTTTCAAAGCAATGGTTTTTGCATATAAGGATCTTAGCAAACACTCCAAGCTGTCTTTGGTGTTATCCACGGCAAGTGCCAAGAGTGAAATTCATCTAAGACGACTACAGCGTCCAGCAGAGGGTTAAAAAACAGATTAGTCAGCGTCCTGTCTCCCACCCTCGGAGTGCACAATCACCACCCCTCACCCCCCCACAGTGACCCTGTATATTTCTGAACCGCAGCCAGCTCTCTTCTTTAAGAGTCCAAATCCTGGCGACTGCCAGTCAACTTCAAAGCTGTGGGGGCTGTGGCTGTCTTTCTTAACCTCCAAATCTGGCCGGGCTTGTTACAGCTGTGCTTGTGGGGACAGAGTGGGCAGTGTGTTGTTTTGAGCCCGTGTGTGTCTGTGTATGTGTGTGTTTCTGTGTGTGTGTGTGTGTGTGTGTGTGTGTGTGTGTGTACGTGCGTGCTCATGTGGACAGAGTGGCCAGTGTGGGTCTGCTGATTAACCCCAGGGCCAGGGCCGATCTCCTCAGCCAGACAGATCGGCTTTCTCCAGTCCCGGCCCCTGTAACGGGAGCCCGCTCCAACAAGCCACTTCAAAGCAAACACGGCCAGCAGGAATGTCAGGTTCAGAACCAGGGGGAGAGAGAGAGAGAGAGACAGAGCGAGAGCGAGAGAGTGCGAGAGAGAGAGAGAGAGAGAGAAGAGGGGAGGAGCTTCTATGTGGTAGGGTATAGCATTTGTGAATTTGACGGCGTG
>JAODUG010000015.1:2184605-2198969 GCA_027564795.1 Aphredoderus sayanus | reverse complement strand
GCTCTCTGGTCAGCAGCAGGACACTGGGCCTATCTAGAACTCTCTGGTCAGCAGCAGGACACTGGGCCTATCTAGAACTCTCTGGTCAGCAGCAGGACACTGGGCCTATCTAGAGCTCTCTGGTCAGCAGCAGGACACTGGGCCTATCTAGAACTCTCTGGTCAGCAGCAGGACACTGGGCCTATCTAGAACTCACTGGTTCAACTGCTCACTTCTCCACCCATCCCCCCACCCCCCGCCCCCCGCCCACCCATCTGCAGCCGAGTGAAGTTGTTTTCATTTAATTTGTCTGTGAAGCCAAAAGGCCCTTGGGGTGGTTTGGCTTGCGTCTCGAATGGTCCGTTCCTACTTAGAGGCAGGCAGCATGTGTTTAAGAGCTTCCTCTGCCGCTGCTGGTGTTGTCGAGCTACAGTATCCTTGAAGGGACGCTGTTCTGACTGACACGGTTTGGGGGGACCCGGGGAAGGGGGAGGGGACTCAGGAAACAAATCAAACTACTCCACAGCTTCGGTGAGCGATGATGTAATTCGGCAGCACGAAGCACCTCCACGTGTCACGGCAGCGGCGCATGCCGAGGTAGTGCTTGTGGTTGGGGGACGTGTTAGTCATTGCGTCTGGCTGTGGGAGCGGTGAGGAATGTATAACAGTGTCTTTATGACAGCACTGAGACACAGAGACCAGATATGAAACAACTGCCTTCACCCCCGCACCACACAAAAGAGACTTCTGATGACCCTTGTCCCCGAAGGCAGCGGATGTAGGTTCAGAGCTGTGTGTGTGTGTGTGGGCACACATTTGCGCGCACATTTACAGGCATGTGCATGTGTGTCCCATGTTGCAGGCTTTCATCCCCCCACCCCCCCACCCTCACAGCTAAGATGAAGAGTAGTGCTGGTATACTTGTTTCCCTTCATGTCTGAAGTCAGGCAGCCATCTTGTTATTGAAAACTGAATAATCTACGACATCAAAATAAAATGTCACACTTTCACCTAGTTTTATGTCTAGATGTGACATTAGCATAACAATGACGTTAGCATCAAGCTGCAGCACCAGGCAGTATGACATGCGCCACCGTTGGCTTCAAATGGAGCACTTCCACTTCCTAGCTGTAGGTGTCACCAAAAAGACCCACAGTGGATGCTGGAAAGTCACAGAATGCACATTTAAACAAAGATAATCATAGAAATAATTATAACAAAATTACATTTGAGTATAAATCAAAGCAAACATGAGTAAATTATGAATGTATCTGTTTTTGACATGTCAAAATGACTATTCCTTTTTCAAAGCAAACAGCTTGATACTGTCACTACACCATGGTGCCCAGTAACATTCTAGTACTGTAAGCACACAAAGCCTACAGTGAAATGTGTTGAGCGTATTGCTTGATTAGCATGTACAATGACTCGGTAAACAGAACAGCATGCGGCCTGACAGCGTAAAACAAATTCAATGCACTTTGAAGATGAGCTACAAATCCTTCCTTGAAGTTTGATTGGTGCGTGTTCAAAGCGTATGTGAATGTGCGCGTGGGCGCGATTCATTTTCAAGTGGGACACGCCCACACAAATGTCTTGTCATGAGATTCCTTCAAAGTCGCAATGGAAGAATCCCCAGCGGAGGTTGGGTTGCCGTGGTTGCGCCGGGCCGTCTATAAAACAACCAAGACTGTGGGTGTGAGACTTTGGGCCGCTGGTGGAGAGAGAGAGAGAGAGAGAGAGAGAGAGAGAGAGAGAGAGAGAGAGAGAGAGACAGGCAACCTGAACCTGACACAGGAAGGCTCTTAAAGCTACACAAAACAAACTGCTGAGCTGTGGCATTTCCCCTCGCTGAAAGACTATCTCCACTGTCATTAAAGGTGAACTCAATCGTCTAATCTCCTCCAAAGTCACTATGCAACCATCATCCCCTTCCCCTCTGACGTTTCTCCTTCCTCCTTCCTCCCCCTGTCTCTCTCACCATTCATCTCTTCTCAATATACTCCCTGGGCGAAGGCCATCAATGCCAGGCCTCCTCTGAGGGAGGTTAGAGGTCACAGGACAAAAAATGTTCTGCTGAATGTGCTCTGTGGCGGTCTGAATGGAACGGTTGTGTTGAGTTTGGATCAATGTTTTGTGACTTGCTTGAGCAGGCCAAAGCACAGCCATTTAGGCTTATCCATATTCTGCTACAGAGGCTGTCAAATAGCCTTTATTTATTATTCACGGTGTGTGACTTACAAGACAGTACATTCTATGCACATACTGTACTGCATACAATGCAGAGGACTGACAAAGGTAGTGAAGGAACATTTGTAGAATATGCTTTCATGTTTGAAAGGTAAGCAGGTAATCAATATTCTGCCTACAAGACAGAACTAAACCGCATTATGTGATGTGCTATAAAACACCATATAAATGGAAGATAATGCAACCATGGACGCAAACATGCAAATACATTACATTGTTACCACAATGCAGATCATTTATTTGCCATCTACATTTGGCTACGGCTATCTGCACCTCACACATAATATGCTGCCAGCTAAACAAATACCTCTATTTGGAATTAAATTATCTTTTACTGTTTTTTATATATATATATATATATATAGATAGATAATTTTATCAGGCACCATGAACCTCTCCCTGTGTCATCGTGAGCAGGGACGAAAATGTTATTCACCTCCGTCTATTATCCCATCAAATCTGCATGGCTGCTGTGCATAGCGACTCATTACCTTGGTGAAAAAGCCACCTTAACCTCCATTACAAGCTGGCCCTGTAATTAATGACTTTTTAAGCTATTGAACCAAAAGCAATTAGGTTACAAAGAAGGGCTTATTTGGTAACATGAATACCGTTCCTTTATTAGTTGCATCCTTGAAGGGGAGATGCTAACTAAACGTGTCAGTCGTCAGAATTAAGATGCTAATGTTTCCAGTTATTTAAACCTGTCAATCAAGGAGTTACTTACTGTTGTGTCCTAAGAAAAACAAGCTCAGAGTTCAATGTTATTTTAAGGGCAGGCCATTTATGTACAGCAGCTACACGCGCATCCAGGTTCTTGTGTACAGTACATGCATGTGCACGTTTGCGTGGGCCCGGTGCACATGCATAGCGGAAGAGCACAAACCAGATACAGCCCCATTCCATCAGCGCAGCATGCCGAACACAGATAAGACTTCATACAACACATTTGCTGCGTATTTGTTTTAGACTTTATCGCGTGTTCCAGTGGAGGTAGACACAGGCGAGACATGTGGTCTACATTCTAATGCCTGGAAGGGTCAGCTCAGCGGTCAACCGGCACATTACTCTATGTCCACGCAGGACAGGTTAGTACGTGCAAGAGTAATGCAACGGCTCATTCAAAAGGTCATCTGTGGATATTAATGTGTAACTTTACCTCAACCTGCTCGAGGAACAGAAAGAGCACCGTTCTGATTAGGGGGATAAATATGCCCGCAGGATGCAATGCAACGATTATCTGGGTCATTTTCAGCGAACCCGTGGCTTTTCTGAAAACAAACGAATGCAGGATTGATATTCTGCCGTAGTTTTCTCCATTCAGTAATAGAACGCCCAAAGATAATTAGTCAGACTTTTGAAAAACTTATTTTCTTCTGATTGATCGCGGCCAAATGTTTCACAGCCGCTCGTTATTTATTAAGACAAAGTCCAGGAATTGAAAATACATCTAACAACAAGCTAAAGATTCTTAAATCGATTAAGGCTGTTTTGCGTTATTGAAGTCTGTGCAACAAAGATGTCAGGGCTGTAATTACTACCAGTAACTAGAAGAAAAATAATTTCCTCTTTAGTCATGGCCCTGTGATGAAGACACCTTGCCTGCATCCAACATTCTAAATAGAGAAAGGCAATGAGGAGCAGAAGAAATATATGATGGCAAACATCCATATGCTAAATCAGAGGTCTATTCTGTACTGTAAACATTGTGAAGTAGTCAAATAATATTTCTTACCTGTCAGCATAAAGAGTCTAAACTGGGAATAGATGTTCTGATGGTGGCCTGGTGCTTCCAATAAACGCACACTAAACAAATCAGTTCATACCGCTAATTGAATTCAGTTATGTCGGCATTCAAACTTTTGCCCAAGTACTGAAATTGATTCCACCATGATTGCTGAAGCATTGAGATCACACTGTGTGTGTCTGTGTGTGTGCACAGCCACAGTGCACACTGTAATCATCCCTGCCAAGTTCAACTTATAACAGCAGGAAGGGGGCATATTGATCGGCGTGGTCCTTAAAGGGTACTTCAGCAGTCTTGTTTGGGCCTGCTCTTTGAAGTTCCCAAACATGGTGTGTTCCTGCATCAATAATTATCTGTACGGCAGGGTCAGATGCTCTTTACAAATGTGCTTTGTATATTACAGTTGGGCAGCACTGATGAACAAAAGACCAGATCCAATAAAGTAAACAGGAGGACATGTTACAGTATAACAAGGCCAAATATATCCCCAGCATCATCGGCTCACATGATGACCATTTGCCTTTATAATTGACATTCCTCCAACGGCCCGGCGCTTAAAATGCAGTCCGTGACTGTTCCGAAGCTCATTTCTTTTTCGCAGCAAATTTGCTTTAGAATTCATTATTTGCCATGAAATGTAAAGTCTTCTTCATTAGACGGTGTGAAATCCCCGAACACCCCGTCTGGCGCTACCTCTGAAGTCCAGCTAACCACGTTAATACCACCGCTGCGAACTCGGTGCCACCTCCCCCGACAGATTCGACGGCCTGCTGTCTAAGTAATTGCCTCATTAGCGTGCGGAGCACAGGTATGGCATAAATACAAACTTTTAGACAAGTGTGTATGCAAATCCAATTGCATGTCGGACACTCTTTATTCACGTGATCAAAAAAAATCATCTGAATTATATTGGGGACCTCAGCCCTGAAATGGAAATTTAGGGATAAGTAATGCATTTTCAATGAGGTGAGCAGTGTGCTGGTTGTGCCTCAGAACAGATGATGTGTGTTTAGTTGACAGCTTTCAAGTCTGGGTGTCATTAGTTTCCGCCGACACGTCCTTAAAAATGTGTTGCCAAACCAAGAAGCTGTCAGCTGTATTCAGGTGGCCATTTTGCAGGCAGTGCTTATGAACCGGTTCTCCACACAACATTCTGTATTGTATGTGTCTGCCAAATAGCAGAAATTGACCAGCGAAGGAGTTTATTCTATTTCTTAACAGAAACACACAATAATAAAATGAATGCTTATAAAAAGAAGCCAAAGTAACTGTGTACTCTCCAATAACCAAATTCTTCATGGTTAGAATGTTTAATCAATGTAAAGATTCACGATTGGCTGAAGGTTTAAACATTATAAAAAGAATCCTACACTTCTATATTATATTTATAATATCATGAACAATACCACACGTCAATCTATATGTGGGTTTTTCTTGCTTGGTCTGTAGGCTGTGTAATGCGAGAGAATGTTTGGACTCATAGCCATTTGGCAGGGCGACAGAAAAAGCCTGCAGCGTAGCCGTTTTGCGGTAGCTCCATTTTTCTCCCTGCTATGATGGACTCACCATTACACCTTTGGCCTCCACAGCTATGGCTCAGAGCGCATCACTGCCAAACCAGACGGTGGTCCTTGTTGGCCATCTAACACAGACTTGTGAGGTTACCTTGAAGTGGCACGAACCTAATGGACGGGATGACTTTTCCATGTACCGTCGTAATAGTCGAGACGGGGTGCGCGGCATCAGACGTTCGACGCAAACAAATCGCACTCTGGCGGCTGGTGCAATTAATCTGTCTTGAGCGCTGCGCTAACAAATGCTGCATCTGTTTATTCTAAATCCCTGTTTATTAATGACAGCCGAGGGATGCAGTAACGCCGCGACGCGCCTCCAATGTCGCGACGGGCTGTAGCATTAGCTGCTTCACCGTCGTTCATCAACTTCCCTCTCAAGGGTATCCACCCTGTCTGCTTCCTTACGTTGGTATTATTCATTCTAGCTTCTTCAGGCCAAGACAAGAGAATGTGTTAAAGGGACGCTCCTCGACTTGTGTCTGTTTCACCTTCCTGATTGGACCAATACATTGTATTGGTTTGACGCTCTGAACGTGCATGCCCCTTCCCCTACCTTGGTGACTCACACTCCTCTCTGCTCCTCCCCCTACAGGCTCTCACCGTTCTCTACCCCTCCAACTACAGCCTCGCGCACGTTGCGCTTCAAACAGACAGTGAGCTGTGGGGGGACGATGTGTGGGGGCGCTACAGCTCAAGCGGTGTGCCTTTAAGATGTTCAAAATAGTCATTATGCAGATTTAGAAAGGATTAAGAGGAGCCTTGTGCAACCTTGAATTATAACGAATATGGAAGCCATTAGTATACACGCGCGCACACACACAAACACACACACACACGCGAACATTGTAAACCTGTACAGATGCAGCCCACGTCTTTCTTGGTTTCAAATAAAACGCTGGTATAGGGGTAAGGAGATAACCCCTTCTACACAAACCATCCCAGAGAGATGTGTTGCATGGCAACTTCCACCCCCCCCAGCCTTGACTCACCCACACTCCCCTGCACATCGTAATCACATTAAGCTCTGTTTGATGTGTTATGTCAAGTTTAGTGGCGACCTCCCAGGAGAAGGTTCAGCAGAGATATTTAACATAGCTGTAGTCCATATGTAATTAAAAGTATGTTATCTCTGGCCAGAATGTTATGGCTAAACACTGGCCCGGGTCCAGCCAACTCTGATATAATCCCACCCAGCTCTGTTTCTCTGTGGATGAGGTCACTGGGTCAGTAACTGCCTCCTTGCACTATTCAGTGTCACTGAAACAAGGGCAGCCATCCTCAGAGGGGCTGAAACAAGGGCTTCAAGATAGCCGTGTACCGCCAAGCTAGTTTTTATATGATAAAGAATGCAGGGAGCCCACCCTCATCCTTATTCTTGTTTGTCAGACAGAACACAGAGAACGTGGAAATGAGAAGAAAATAAAACCAAACTCCTTCTCGCCTCCAGACATATTGCTGCAGTGTGAACTTGGCTCAGAGACAAATATGAATCAAATCATTAAAATAAATGCTGTACAGTATGTATTTGTAAAGTTTGCCCTTTAGGAGCAGCTCATTTATTTTTTGCAAGGGAGGTTTAATTAGCTTCAAACAATAAATCAATTCTATTGTGCTAAATAAATACTCCAGTATGTCATAAACGATTTCTGTTTAAAATATGAGTAGCTCTTATCTCCTAGGGTTTAAATGAGCTTTTTACACATCTGACCCATGTACTGTAGCAACATAACAAGCAGCACATCTCTGTCCTCTCTTCTTGTTCCCAGCACAACCTTCAAAAGCACAGTTAATCAGCCTGTAAAGAGCTAGGAGTGGTGGAGAAACATCACAAGGTAATGGCTGGGTTGTAAGTTTCTCCTAAACTACTTCTCTCCATGCATACCAATGAGATGGTTCAGAAAACTCAGGAGCCTGCTAATGGTTTAAGCTCAAACTCAAGGGTCATAATAAATATTCATACATTGTACTTGTATGCAGTTATACATGTTGATACTGGTTGTACAAGAACACTATCCAGACGCTATTATTAATAATGTCTGTTAAAAAATGCATATCCCTTTAAAGAGTTCTATAACACCTAGTTATAGCTAAACTCAGTCCTTATGGCGCATGTTTTCTGTGGTCTGAGGGCTTAGAGACCAAAATGGGTCTGCAATGGGTAATAGATGTCCAACATGTGCTGAGGGTTGGGGAAAAAAAGAGGAAAACAGCAGTTTGAGGCATACTGTAATTGCCAGCCACCAGTCTGCTCATGGCGGTATGGTCCTATGGCTGCAACAGCCTGGAAGGGGTCTTTGTCCGGCCAAAAAGGTCAGGAAAAACCAACGGCTTCACTAGGGAAACAGTTTGTGATTTGGAAGTAGAAATCTGGCAATTGGTAATGAAGTCCCATCAGACATTTAGCACCAGCATTATGTGCATATATTTGTATTGAAAGAAATGAAATAATAAAAAGATAATTTACAAAGCTACTTTTATTCCATTTTAATCCCTCTTGAAGAGTGCCTACCGTCTTGTAGATGCTTATATGCAAATCATACCCGCTCTCGTAGTTGTGCATGAAAAGCAGACTTTGTAAATGCGTTGAGGCTTGATTTCTTGCACAGCTAAATTAGCTGAAGATGACCGTGCGGTGAACTGCAGGATATTTAATTCCTTGTGTTTACACCACTGGCAGAGCCTTTGTTTTGTTTGATTCTCTATGCTAATATAGATCCTATCAGATCACACACTGAGCAGTGACACAACGTGCGCACAAACTAATTCATGATCCTCACATCCCCCAATAAACGGGCTCGACTTGTCAAAATACAATAAGTGAGGTTTGATTTTCTTTGTTTTTCACCAGGGACTGAAAATAGCCTTTTGCCAACCGACAATTCTGAATGTGATGCATACAAATTTAAAATTAATCATATTTTTTATTTAATTTTGAGGTTCCTATCATTTTAGGAAGTCCATTTTTGAGTTGACATTTACTTTCACAAATTGTACATCGCTAGACACTGATGAAATCCTCTTTTCTTCTTTATTTGTTTAAAATGTCAAAATAGATGTACGCTGATCTGATTTTCTGGGAACTTTACCATATAACAATAATAATCTGCAGATACATTTTACACAGAACGAATTTTCAAACAGTGAATCTGATTGTCCTCTGGCACTTTCACTATAACACACATGATAAAAATAAGTCCTAAAATATGACCAAAGCAAAACCAACAACTCCCCTGTATATGTGACTCAGTTCCTCAGGCCTGGTGTTTATATTGCACTTAAGTCTTCCTGCTATCTGATTGGAGCTCACAGATGACCCTGCATTACCCATGATTTGCTCATGTTGCAGATGGAACCATTTTGCTGTAGATGCTGCCCGACATGTTA
Organism: Aphredoderus sayanus; assembly: GCA_027564795.1. Lineage (NCBI taxonomy): Eukaryota > Metazoa > Chordata > Actinopteri > Percopsiformes > Aphredoderidae > Aphredoderus > Aphredoderus sayanus. The sequence goes on along the minus strand of JAODUG010000015.1, from coordinate 2,190,035 downwards.
TCAACGTTAAGAGTCTTTCTGCAGACAAATCTACCAGAACGTAGAACGGAATGATGGTTATCGGATCACCTTTGCGCTCTTGGACAGAACCTTGGTTTGTCTGTTTGTAGACCTGTTGGTTTCCATTTGTTCTTTGCATATGCCTCCCTCAATGCGATCCAGAGAAAGCCCACCCTGTTGTTACTGGCAGAGAAAACAATGTTAAACATATTTTCTTGGACCTTTATTGGGCTGCCGCTTTGCAACCAGGTTGTCTTTCATACAGAATGTGCTTAATACATGACACTACGTACTGTATTGTAGTGCTTGTAACATTCGCCCATGTGTTTATGAAGGGGCAGTCAGGTCAGGGGGTTGGTTTCATGGGTTTTAGGGCCAAATGTGCTTGTAACCCTCTCACCATTGGCTGACAGGGTCATGTGATGTCCTCACAATTGTTACAAAACATGCTGTTCTTTAAGCTCGACTTACCTCTTGGAACAGTTATTTACAAAAGTACCATTATCATTCATTAGAATAAATAAGCCACAATATTAATGTCTTTGTTTGGAGATGTTTGGTGTCTTTCTGATAGACATCTATTCACTTACGGATTTATTTTGTTTGCTTGGTTTTTAAGCCAAGCATCTTTTGACCAGTAGAAAATTGCATCTTAGGCTATTTTCATGCTGGTTCCTTTAAAAGAAAACCCCTATTGTATAAATGAGAACTGGGGCATTTATCCATCCTTTCAATATTCTATATGCTTTTATTTTCCATCTAATCTATGCAAATCATGCCCCCCAATAATCAAATAGCACTTGGCTTTGCTCTTTGACTTTCTGCTCAAGCTTTAAGCACACCTCTCTAGAAGCGTGTTAAGATTGTGAGATGGGACATTCGACATTTCTTAAAATCCTAATGGGTTCAACGCCGGAAGGAAGTGGGGGAGCAGACAGTGACATCTAATTGAAATAGACTTTTCCACCTCTAAATTTTAATGAACTAGAAGGCTCAATGTCTCTTATTAGGGTAATTTGTCTATTAGCATTTTAAATGACCAGCTATCTTCATTATAATCAGGGTGAGATGCATTTCTGCGCCGTGGATCTATCGATTGCTTGGCAATGTCAAAGTGTGCATGAAGACATAGAGGCAACAAGCACGTGACATACGTTGACCCTTACTGAACATCAGAACAGCAGCAGGCAGTGTGGGGATAAGTAGAAGCCCGTTTGCATACTTTCAAATCATTGAAGTAATATGAAGATAACTACTGTGGAGGTATAGCCACTTTTATCGCGGGACGAACAGTAATTTAATTTAATGTTTTCGGCGAAAATAATCTCTCCTTCCAATTACACAGAGTGGCGATGACAAAGTGGAAAGAGCGTTATGTTCATTTGCACAAGATGTATGGATTTTAAATGTGTGTTCTCTGTATTTCGCTATAGAATAAAATCAATGTGTTTGAGGAATTGCCTGATATTACAGAGTATATTAATTGCATACTAACAGACTGGTGTATCCTTATTCCATTCATAAGAGCGAGCTATGATGAGGGCAAAAAAAATGTGCATAGACATTTTTTTCCTAATTACTCTGAATTTATTATGATGTCTTCCCATTTTTGTGCCACACTCCATATGTTTAAGCTCGGTTAATATTTGACAAGTGGGTTTTTTAATTGCCTGTCTTTGAAACGGAGGGGGAACATTTGAATTTCTGGAGCACGTACAAATCTGCTGTTTATCACTCATGCCTCTTAACAATAACTGTAATGAAGAAAAGCAGTACTTAAGACAGCTTTCCAAGCCATAATGAAAAGAATGATTAAAATGTTATACAATAATATTTTATACAAGCCACAGAATTAAACATCGCTTGATGAGCTCTTATTAGGATACACGCTTCCTTCCTCCGACTCTGTGTTAGCCCAAAGTTTCCATGGTATTTTGACTTTTGATACTTTTCAAATTTTGACTCAAAGAGCCCAGGGTAAATATTTGAAAGCTTTTTTCAGACTAAAGCAAATTTGACGCCCAAGTTGGCAAACATTTGCTGCGTATATCACAGCCAGCCAAATATCTCCTACAGTACGCAGTCCCACAAATCACATGTGCCCCCTACTTCATTATCCACCTCCCAACCCAAAGTATGATCGCAATAATCTCATTTTAATTTGAGCTCTATTGGAAGGGTTGGGCTGTTTTGGGGGTGGGGAAGGGGTGGTGGTAATCAGATTGTCCTAGTTGGAGAGAGGGGAGAGTTGGCCTGTGTTTGAGACTACTTCCAGATGGTGTTGAGCCCCACAGACTGGAGGTGTATAGAGGCAAAGCTGGGGACCCCTCCCATCAAAACAGCACACTCCCCACCCACCCCCACCATCCTCGGCATTCATACAGTCTCCCGTGTGCCCCCGACCCCTCCCCGTTTTACCCCTTTATCACCATTTCTCTCCCCTCACCTCTTGTTGTCTTGACCCACTTCTCGGAGGCCATCCTTCCCCCTCCCCTCCCCCTCCCCCTCCCTCCCTCCCTGATCCCTCCCTCTCTCTCTCTGGCACAGTCATCCCCACGGGTCTTGCTAGCATGCGTTGTGTCTCCCGCTCGGGCCAACACATCCCCACGCCACCCAGCCCCCGGTCCTCCTATTACACTGGTGGTGGTGGTGTGTGTGTGTGTGTGTGTGCGTGGGGGAAGGGGGGGGGGAAGGGGTAAAATACAGCCCCGAGGGCCGGCAGCTGTCAATTAGTGATAACTGCACAGAGAGAGAAGCGCACAAACACACACTCGAGTGTGTGTGTGTGTGTGTGTGTGCGCGGGCGTACACACACACGCGCGCACACACACACCCTCCCATTCGCTCCCTTCATTAAACAGGGGGCCATCGCCTAGCAACGGTCCCGAGCAGATCCTCATGCAGGATGCCTGGTGAGAGGCACACAGAGTTGAGGATGAGAGATGGGGAGAGCAGGAGGAGGAAGAGCGAGAGAGGACGGGGATAATGAAACCTTTTGCGGAGGCCATTGTGCCAAGAGACAGGCTTCTAACGTATCCATACGCCGCCGGTGTTTTATATATATATATATATATATATATATATATATATATATACTGAAAATCATGGTCGCTTTTCTCTCTCCATTATTGTCCTTCACCGACAACAAGCGACGAGAGGAACCGCCAATCAAACCCGTGTCAATCTGGGATGGCCTTGAAGGACGAAACATTCTAATAATAATAATAATACCACCACTCCAACAGCTTCATCCAAAAGAGTGACGAGCGACCCGGTAACATGATCACTTCATCAGCCAACCTCGTTGCCTCCTTGCCTCCGGGCAAGTTCACTTCCACTGCAAACACATTAATATGAGGTGAATATGACTGCTGTATGGCCGAGAACAGCCCCCACCCCCTTCCCCTGACAGAGTGGCAGCACACAGGACCGTGAACAGGTGATAAATCCTTGTCAGGTTTTATTAAAACCAAGCCAGGCCAAACAGAACACCTCATATTGAGCTGTAATACCCAAGGAGACACTGTAATGGTGCTGAGAGAGAGAGAAAGAGAGACAGAGAGCGAGAGAATGAGAGAGAGAGAGAAAGAGAGAGAGAGAGAGAGAGAGAGAGAGAGCGCGAGAGAGAGACAGAGAAAGAGGGAGAGAGGGAGAGGAGAGAATGAGAGAAAGAGAGAGAAAGCTGAGCTTGGTATGCTCACAAGGAGTGTGCGGCAATTGACAATTGAGAAAACGAATAAACCCTTTAAAAACCACTGTCAAACACACACGGATGCATATAGACATCTGTCCCCTACTGGGCTGTCAGGCAATGAAGAGGCTTTCATCACTTGCCCTTAACGCTCGTGACACCTTATATAGTCTTGAACCACCAGGCGGCGCCATCTGATTGTGAAGGATTGTATGGTTCTTTTTATTGTCATTGCTGTGTATATTTATTTCTTTATTAATTATTTCTTGTGCCTTGTTGTCCTCGGCTTTCAAACACACACCTTATTGTGGCAGCAGTGCACATCATATGTCTGTGTAAGATGTAGAATTATAGCCTTCTATCTGCCACAAAGTGCTAGTGATTTGGGTCATTTTGACGCTGAGGACATCACAAAGGTTAAATCCTACTGTAAATGACAGGGAATTGAGAGCATACAGTATAATCGGTACAAAGACACTCAACCTCTTAAGTCTCAATTAAAAGTAAATATTCTTAATGATCATTTAACCAAGCAGCATCTGCCTATTTCTTACTTGTTGGCAGATAGGGCTGTGTGTCTGCGCAGCATGCAAATGTATACGTTTGTACCTGCAAACATTGTCCCTAATTGCTCTATAACCACAGCTAAAACATTCAGTGGCTCAGAACGTTTGCGGAACAAAACTTGATCAATTCATCATATCCTATTTCCACAGGGAAATGTACAGGTCAAGTCAACATATGCACACACATACACCTACACACAACCAGGAGCACAGTCCAACAATTCACAATAAAGGGAAAACATTATCTACAGCACGGAGGGCAATTTATGTTTCCATAAATATTCCATCTTCGCCTCTCTCTGCAAAGAGGGGATTTTTCACAGTCGACCCCTCGGCAGGTCAACCCTGCTGACTGGACAACAATAGAAATCATCACTTTGTTCATTATTTATTTACCTGGCAGAGGAGCACTTTTGAGACAATTAATCAAGCGGGTGAAAGATTTATAAGCAGCTTGACCGGAGCACTCAGACAGTAAATGGGGCAGGTTGTCAAACGTGGGGAGTGATCTGTGCAAACCAATTACTGTGTCACGTCACGAATACCCAAATAACCCATGGCTCAGGCAGTGAAAAACATGAAGCGGCAAAAGACTCTTGCTGGCGATTTTGTGATAGCGCATGATTTAGCATCAATACATGATTTCAAAAACCCTTTTTAAAACCTATTTTCAAACCTCCCTGAAACGGGAGATTTGAAATGTAGCAGAAATATTACTGCATTATTAAATACTGTGACATCTCCCTGTTGAAAGGAACTACATTCAACACTGCCATTCCTTGTTAGGCTTAGAGAGAAGGCTGATAATGTGTTCAAGTAGCCAAAGCAATGGCCATGAGTCAACGGGGACTCACATAAAGCTCTCACGCAATATAAAGAACCCAGACTGGACATTGTAGTTTCTGTGGGGAAAGTATATTATGCGCTCCTGCTGACCTCCGCGTCCATAATGCACATACGAGCGTTTTGCATAGCCTGACACCACCGCACACACACACACGCACACACACACGCACGCACACACACACAAGCAAACAGACACCACACTGCTGACGGCCCATACGGTTTCACATGCGAGCGCACACTCTGTATGTAAACGCTTGTGTCGTCTCAGCACATTAGAGTTTTACGCTATTTCCCTCCCTTCCTGACTCCCTCCCTCTCTCTTTTTAC
>JAODUG010000015.1:2182624-2184505 GCA_027564795.1 Aphredoderus sayanus | reverse complement strand
ACACACACACACACACATACACACACACACACACACACACACACACACACACACACACACACACACACACACACACATACACCTCCCTCATGTTTTCTCCTCCAGTCAGATTTCCCAAAACAATATTCATCACCTCACAACGCTGCAATTTTCATTTAGGAATAGTCACGCAGGTTGAGACTATGTCTATCTCAGTGCAATTTATTGCATCATAAATGTTATTTGCTGATGCGTGCAGAAAATATTAGAGCCCCGGCTGTACACACCCTTAATCAAAGTTACTATTACACCCTGTAGTGTAGGTTTACTACTAGAGAATACACATGGCAGTGAGTTACAGTGTAACATTTTCTCTGCAATAGAAGTCAAGACAAATTTGACCACTGTAACCCTGACTGTAATGTTAAATGTTAGTCTTGTTTTTAGTAAAAAGCAAAAAAAAGTAAAAAGCAAGAAAAGTAACAATACAAAGGCTATGAAGAATGCAACCAAACAGTGCTCGCTGTTTTTGAAAACAGTGCAATAACAACCAGCATAGTCATCTGGTGTAAAAGAAGAGAAAACGTGCAAAAGGAAAGCTATTAAATTCAGACCATGTTTTGAGTCAGTGATCAATAGCTGTTGGAGGACACAGTGAAGACCTAACGCTGGCATGCACACATAAAGTAAACAGTGGATATGGCTACATAACCTACCTACTGTGATTATACAGTTATATTGTATGTTTTTGTATATATGTCATTTTCTTCAACTACTGTATAGTACATCTCATGCTGCTCGCTCTCTCTCCCTCTCACTCCCTCTCGCTCTCTCTCTCTCTCTCTCTCTCTCCTCATCAAAGCTTGGTCCTGAAGACTGACTGGGCGTTATATGCCAGGTGCTTCATCTGCTTACCTTTGACCTCTCCCAGGAGCTCGTTGGCATTGAGTCTGTCCATGCGCTCTTTCCAGTCCTTGGACAGGAGTCTCTCCATGCACAATGATTCTACAATAGGAAGGGGAATGGAATACACACATTCAGTATGGGGGGTGAAGGGTAGGGCAATGGATTTAGAAAGACACAGAGAGAGAGAGAAAGAGAGAGAGAGATTATTGACTTGTCACCCTGTCAACTTGTTGAACATGAGGCTCACACTTGCTCCTGCGAGTGTTACATGTTTAAATGTTAACTGGCAATGGTAATCACCTTCAAAAAATACATATACAAAGACAATCATTTATCTGAGAAAATGCGCAAGTCCCAATTGTTGTCAGTGGCTCATATTTGCCACTATTTTTCTCTCTTACAATGCTCTCATAGCCTTGGGATAACAGCACAGACACATGATTTCATAAAATTCATAAGGTTCCATTTGTTCAGGCAGTCCTGCCATGAACCCAAGAAAAGACAATGGGTACATTTTAATTTCTCACCAAACACAGGATTGTGTGCAAAGGGACAAAAAAAATCCACATTATTTGCACATATTAGTGTTAGTATTTGCACATACACCCTATATTAGTGGTTGTCAAATGGGGTCAGAAACCCCTCAGGAGTCATGTGATGTGTTTGGATCATTATTATTATTTAATTATTTTGTAATTATTATTATTATTATTATTATTATTATTATTATTATTATTATTATGATCATCATTATTATTACTTCATATGTATTATATTTATTGTTTATATTTTATGGTGTTGCTATACAGTAATGGAACAATATGTTTTTGTTCAACTGAATAAAGATTTTTATTGACACTTCATAGAAAGAAGGTCCTAGGTTCAAAACACACTAGAGATTCTCTCATGATTCCCTGACACAAAAAACCATAGCCCTTGACAAAGGCACATGCAGTGGACTAGAATCGGAATAAAAGCATTTAAAGTGGCTCTTTG
>JAODUG010000015.1:2170124-2177624 GCA_027564795.1 Aphredoderus sayanus | reverse complement strand
CTCTCTTGTTGAGACACAAACATACACAGTCTAAGCGTATCTCATCAAGACATCTAGACAAGAAGACTTAAAAAGTTAAGCTTAATCTTACAACCCTGAGCTCAAATCCCAGGCTTCTTGCAAATATCCTGTCAACGGACCTTGCTAAATTACCACATTGCTGAGCAGGGTCATGTTTATGGGCGCTGACATGAAGATATATATACCTTGTGTGTTCACCTCTTTCCCATTGTTTTGTTTTCTCTGTACCTCAAACCAGGCTTGAGGTGAACTTTAGCTACCTCAGTTACAAGGGCCCCCGTATGAACTCGACCCCAATAAGTGTTGGGAACACTGGACAGACTCCCATGGTCAGGGTCTACCTGACCCTACCAGGCCTTCTGCAGATCCAGGTTTGCTGATCAGCCCCATTTTTAGACAGATGTGAAACAAAAAAACAATCTTGGACCAGAAATTTGATTCTGTGATTCCTGATACTAGTCTCCAGTCTATGGTCTCCCTGGTGTTGGATTGCAGCCACTGTCCTTCCCAATGTTGACTCTCTTGCCTTCTGCTGTGTCTAAATAAACACAGGCTGGGTTTAGGCTAGCCTTCCATCTCTCCTGTCACTACCCTGAACCCTTATCTGATCAGAACCACAGCCCACGTGAAAAACAGTCCTGTAAGTCAAATGTACATTCTTTTTGTGCAACAGTCAACTTGTGACATTCATAAATGAATATCCAGGGGACCTACTCTCTGAAGAACCCAATGGTGTCTATGAATAACCCCTGCACTTTGCCTTTTACACCCAGGGACAGTCAGGTCTAATGGAAAACAGATATCCCCTGCAGAGAACTATTCAAGATAATTATAGTTATAGTTATTCAATAAAGATGTTTACAAATTACATATTATCTGTTAAGGTAACTGGACACAGACGTTACATTTTGTTTATCTTAACTTTCAGATCCATTATCTGGGCTTGAAAAATGCACTGAAAGTTGATTGGCTCTGCTACACTATTGATTCATTATGAATCGTAAAACAAATTATTGATTCTTTGCAAATATGTCAAGGTTACAAGTAGCAAATATCACTCTCAGAAATGTTTCAATAATAGGACATGGGGCTTCCGCACGTCACTCTTTATTAATTATTTATTATATTTAAAGAGTGGAAAGGCTATAGTAAAAAAAGGATAGATAAGGGAAAGTGAGATAGATCTCAAAGGACTCCTCCATTGGCCGTGGCTGTAGGCTCTAACATACATTTTAGTGACCTAGTAAGAGCATTATGGGCCCCTAGTCCACATACATCAGCCCTCAACCCTGGTAATCTGGCCTATCCTCTTAAAAGTGGAATTGATTGAAAGAATTGATCTTCTCTGGGTTGGCAGACACAGCCCCTGTAATTACCTCACGTAAATCTCTGCAATCATGTATGAAATGTCAAAATGGGATCTCCTGCCCTCAGACCCTCTTTTCCGGCCTTGGTCCTCGGCGGCTGTTTTGAGGCTCAGACGACACTTGATGTGCTTGATAACACTGAGGATTGAACTGAGAGCAAAGACTTATCATACACACACCAGACCTGTTTTCCCAAGGATGGATGAGATTGTCTGGCTTTAAAAAAAGTCAAAATTGCATTTCTAGTGTTTTTAGTTTTAGGATATAGGAGAAACCACCAGAGAACATATCTCAGATACAAAGGCCCATAGGATGACAACAGTATTGCTATCATAAAGATAACTTGAAATGACTAGCTTTGCCATAGTTCGGGCAACTTTAACAGCCAACAACATTGCATTTAATATGCACCCACATTTGCCGATTTATACAAAAAGTGATCCTGTTAGCTACTGTCAACAGATAAATCTCCTTATATGCATTTAGATACGTCGCTCATCTATGCGCAGATGAACCTTTGAGCCACTGTGGAATATGAATGATGCCTGGGCTTAGCACACACCCACATCGACCACCCAACCAACCACGCAACCAACCATCTCTGATTGAATTTTATTCATAAGTCTCCTATCTGAAAACAGCTAAACAGGCATGGCCGGGGCGCAGGCAACCGTGGATGTGCCACGGAGCCCTAAAAGGCAGCTGCAGAGATGGGAGGGTGCAGGATTAGGGCCTGAGCCTCACTCAGATGGGGCATTTCCATGACAGTGAGCTGCACCACGGCTTAACAGCCCGCCCCTGTTTATGCTTTTTTGGAGGAAAAGTCGGATTCCCTCCCCCCTGACAGATGGCCTTTCAGCCCACAAAGTGCAGTGTTTAGATTCAGCTTGCTCTGGGGCAAGGCAGCAAAGCTCTCATGACAAAGCACTCAACAAACAGCTCCCAGATGCAGAGGTATAGCCAAAAAGAAAGAGAGAGAGAGAGAGAGAGAGAGAGAGAGAGAGAAAACTGGCTGACCCACCATGCAACTAACCCAGTGACCAGAATTTAGCATGCCAAAGATGGGGGGAGGGGCTGGGACAGAAGGAGATAATGACCGGGCTCAGAAACCAGAGACCTGGCTCTGCCTTGAAGATACATGACACAACTCAATTTGGTTTTAGGCCCTGTCCAATCTAAGGGTTTATCTTCAGACCAAACACCCCACGACTGAATCAATACAGCCATAAGAAACAGAAGAAGAAAAAAACATTGGTTCTGCTTTTAATTAAGGCCCTCTGGATTGTTAAATTCGGTCAGTGGAAGTGTAAAGAGATGTCTTTATGGGTAGGCAGGGCAAAGCGGCAGATTTAGCATTGGGAGGGTAAACAGTGAGTGAAAAGAACCAGCTGCTGGAGAGAATTAGCCCAGTCTCATCTGATCCAACACAAACCCAGCGCTGCTTACGCTCAGGAAAATAAATAAATAAATCTGGCCTGACCCAGACTGACCTCACACACAAAGCCAGAGAGGCCCAAGAGGCAGTGAATTAATTGCAGCCCGCTAAGCTTGATACACCGCATCTTAAAATAGGAATGAGTCGCAGACGTCCACTAGACCAGTGGAAGGCCTGACACGGAATTAGCGAACACGCCGAACCGAAATAAACCTTTATGCTTCTGAATTTGTGGGGCCGAGGCTCTTGTTCCTCTAAGTGTGGTCGGTACGAAGTTAATTAGACAGATGGGGTAAACAGTCGGGGAGACAGACAATGCGGTGCGGTCTGATAAAGTTACAATGCCGGCCTCAAGCAGCGAGCAGCGCTGGAAAGACTTCCTTGAACTCCTTCCTTGCCCCCACATCACGCGCACGCAGGCGCGCGCACACACACACACACGCACACGCACACACACGTCCCGGGAATATAGAGCCTCGCCATCTCCTCATGCTGAAATCATTTAGAGAGAAGAGGCGTTATTCACCGTGTTTACCCTGGCTGCTCGCTCTTCAATCCCACACCGTCGGAGCCAGCTAAATTGGCCTCTCGCACTGTATAGATTTCCCATCACGGGCCAGCATCTAAAGAAGACACAGAGAGAGGATAGGGAGAAGAGGGGAAAGGCAGGGCATTCACCAGTGTGACCACCAAGCCTATTGTTTCCCCCCCTCCCATATAAAATACATACTCAGATTAATAGACCAGATAACACAGAGAGGCGGCTCATTGCAATGGGGAAAGGGTGCCTTATCGCTTCGATCTCTGACTTGGCTGCTTTTCTTTTCAGAAAAGGTGAATCAAATAGTGTAGCATTTGATCTAGAACACAATGGATTCACGTTGACACCCTTAGCGTTTGCGGTATTCCAACCCCAAAGACGATGAATTAGCCGCGTTTCTTGAGTATTTGGTGGCACCGAACGAGACTGCTTAGTGTCCATCTTTAGCAGCGAACTGTGCACGTCGCTAGCCATGTAATGGGCGAGGTAGGACAGGAAACATGAAATGTCATGTCTGGGGGCTTCTGACGTCAGTGGATCAATAGCACCTGACGAGGAATTTAAAAAAATACTATCTGTCTGACTGCGGGTGGCAATAAACCGAAGATTAACCTTTACGTTCTTCCCAGTGCTTGGAAGCACCCAGAAGGGCATGCTCCACTGTTTACTAATCAAAAATAAAGTTGCTTTTCCGATACTACAAGAATAGGGAACAGCTTAGTAGATCTGCAGCCGACCCTGAAACTTATTGACTTCTACACCTACACATATGAGTATCATAAATGTGAAAGATGAACATAGCCAAGTATTATATATCGCCAGCAACGGCCCTGGAGATGTGCCAACACAGCTTGGTTTATTAAAAACAAACACAATATACAGTAGTATCACTGTGTTGCGACACAAAAACCTAATAACGCCCGTTCCCCGGCATGGAAACGCAGAACATAATCACATGACAAGAAAGCGGCGTGGTGGCTGTTTTGGCAGCGTCGGCCCTGCCTGCATGCGTGGCTCGGTCCTTTGTGAGCCAGTATGAAACATGATCCTCTTGCACCCCGCACCTTTGAGATGGGAGCCGGGTTTGAATGGCGGTGACCTCTGTGACCCCTCCCACCCGCCTACTCCTCCCCCTCCTCCTCCTACATTGGCCCGCGCTGGGGCGCCTGGCCCCTTGACCCCAAAAAGACCCACACACCAGCTAGTAGCCCTATAGGTCCTCAGAGGCCAGGGGAAGAGTTCCCCTCTTGGTCAGAGCACTGCCCCCCTTCCAGTTCCCCCCGCCAAGCCAGAGCTACACCACCGCAGGAAGAACACGGCAGTTCCCACATAGGCACTCAAGCATGACAAAGATAGGCGAAGGAGAACGAAAGAGAAAAGAAAAAAAAGACAGGGAAATAAAGCAGGGAGGGGGTTGGGGTGGGAAGTTGACTGTGCAAGGAGAGGGGAAGCAGAAGAAGAAAAGCTAATTAGGGATAGAGGTGGCGGACGGATGTCCCTCCTCACACTGAGGAGGAAACCGGAAAAGGGAACCGATAGGAGGGATAAATGAGAAGACGGCAACGGCAGTGAAGAAATAGCCCACGACCAGAGTGTAGCGTGGCGGAGAGCAGAGTAGACGCCCGCATGCGGTGGCAGGGCAATAGGAGAGTACTGCACAGCCACAAACAGACGCCACGGTGCAATAGAAGAGCTTGCTTCCCCTTCTGCATGGCTGGCTCCGATGACAGCGGAGTATTCCCTCGGCTCTAGCCGCTAACTGGATGATAGCGCCGGTCTCTTTTTCCCTACTATAATCTCTTCCCCCACTAAATGCCTACAGCTCTCATTAAAGTGGTAGTGTGTAAAATCTGGTATCATTACGTGATTTTATACGTGTTTAACAAACAGCCATTTTAAGATGGGAATGTCCATATAGTGTATACAGTACATATAGTACCATATAGTCCATATAGTACATTCATAATACCTGGGCAGAAATACAGTTCAAGTCAAGTCAAGTCAATTTTATTTGAATAGCCCTTATACACATTACAGTCTCAAAGGGCTTTATAAGCAAATATTTCACATTGTAACAAACAAACAAACAACACCCCCTGAATCTGCTCCTCTCCCCGGGCAAGGAAAAACTACCATTAAAAACCTCATGGGTAAAAATAGGGAAGAAACCTTGGGAAGGGACCACAGAGAGAGGAATCAACCCCTCCAGGATGGTTAGGATGCAATAGGTGTTTATAGACAGAATAATGAGCAAATTATATATTTAACGTAATGTTAAAAATAATTAACGAAATGTATAAAGTAAATACAGTTTAAAAGTCCTGGACCGCTCTCCATCCAAGGAATCCACACACAGCACTCTACTCCAATACAGGAGTCATGTCTGGTGGATACCCAGCCACTGCCATCCAATCGCATCCGTAGAGTTTGCAAATAGCACTCCACTCCAACACTGAAGACACAGCCACACGAGAAGCAGCAATCCCCATCCGCAGTCCGAATGACATCATGGCAGCTCCTCCTCCCAATGAAGATCGTCCCCAGACAGAAGATAGCCAGCCACACCATCCTCTCATTGTCCACGATCATGGCCTCGTCCCCAGTCACCACACTCAGAAGAAGGAGAAAAAGAGAGAGGCTAGAAACTCACAGGGGCCCAACGCATACCCATATAGGCCCCTAAGCGTAGGGGAACATAAATAATGCTAGGGAATTGCCTTACTATATAGATGGGTTTTAAGTTTGATTTTAAAGGTACAGTAGTAACAGCACTAGCAACTTTAACATCAGCTGGTAGGGAGTTCCATAATACTGGGGCCCGATTTGAGAATGCTCAGTTGAGATAATTCCAGTTGATATGAATTCTTTCAATGAACTCACGACGCCATATTATTTTGATGCAAATGTAACTGGACAACGCATGCATACATATAGTATGCCCTACTGTTTTATGTGTCATACCAGGGAACATCATAACTGTGTTAAGAGTATTTCTTACTTACATAAATCTAGATCATATCTTAATCTGAACCTATTTTAACCTTTTAATTTAAGGCCCAATCTGTGAATGTAGATGCACAGTGACATGTCCACCCACTGCTGCCAGCACGATGCTAATGTTCTTGCATTATCAGCACATTCGTGGTGGCGCAGATGTTACGTTTAACCTACACCTTTACCGTAACCTGTTAACCATCTTAACCTATCCTCAGCCAGATTCAGCAGTTCAATTCCTAAACTTAACTTAAATGTAACCAGCTAGTTTCATCAGAACATAACCAGGAAATGTCGAAATATGAATCTTAATATGAGTAAAATAAGTGATTTTAATCCTCCCTGCCCCCTCTGCCCAACAATACACCCATATCCTTGTGTCTATTTTTTATCTTTTTTATATCATTTTTGCTGTTATATATATTGTTTCTTAAAGTGGCCACCTACAGCAGACGTTACTGGAACCTATAGCTTTGTTTGTTTACCTATGAAAATGCACTGCCTCAGGTGCAGCTCTTACTAGAGAACCCAACAAAGACAACAGGATCATGGGGATTCTTTAAAAATACCTATAATTTGGGGGTGCAACAGAGAAGTGTGGGGTTCGAATAGAAATCAGCTCCATACAGGATGAAAGCCTCCATCGACAGTGAAACGATGACTCCCCTTCACCTTCACACACACGCATACAGAGGGTTCTGCTTAACATTGCCCAGGGCAGTAAACCTTGGAGCATGCAGTGTAACAGGGCTCAGGAGTTTGTGGTTTATAAACTGTAGTGTGTGTTTTGTTCCCTCCCTTTCTCTATAAAGAACACCTGCCTCATTCTTCATCTCTACTACAATGAACATAGAATATTTTTAAATTGCATTCTGACTGTCACACACACCATAAGGGGATGGGAGAGTCATAAAACATCTGAACACATATTTCCATACATTACTGAGAGGCTCATAACTGAGTGATTCACTGGTTCTCTCATTGAAAAGGAGCGCATTTGAATATGAATGTGTGTTTGTGTGTGTGTGTGTGCGCGTGTGTGTGTGTGTGTGTGTGTGTGTGTGTGTGTGTGTGTGTGTGTGTGTGTATGTATGTATCTGTGTGTGTGTGCGTGTGTGTGCGAGCGCATGCACCTTTACATG
>JAODUG010000015.1:2147806-2170024 GCA_027564795.1 Aphredoderus sayanus | reverse complement strand
CCATGTTCCAAGTTGGGGGAGAAGGGGGGGGGGGGGGTGGGGCTGGGCTGGGGAGTGATAATAGGGGGAAGGAAAGGGGAGGGGGGGGAGGATGGGGGGGATGGGGGGGTAGACAGGCTCTAGTAAGGGAAGGGAACGAGAGAAAACAAGAAAACACGATCAGTGGCAAAAAGATTAGACACGCTTTAATTCACACACACGTCCAGACAGCAGGCACCTCACACCTATTAGCAGGTGAAAAAAACACGTCATCAAACCCCTATCGCCAGCCCACGGAACACACACACACACACACACACACCAGGCTCACCGTCACAGACGAGGTGTTCCATAACTCCTGCGCTGAGAATCGTTCGCAAGTCACCAAAATGCCATCGATGAATTAAAAATGGCCAAGTTACACAACCAAAAGCCTCTAACAGCAAAAAAAAACAACAAATAAACATCACACAGTGTGCTATTCTCCCCAGGTTAAACACAGATTACACTAAATCCTGCCCTATATCCCCCCTTGATGGGAAGCCTCCATAGAAGACATTTTAGTCGTCAACTAGGCATAATCTGTGTCCACGCGCGCAAACACACACACACACACACACACACACACATATACACACACACTTTCAGTGACACATGTATCACAGCTAGTGTGCCTGTCTTGGGAAATTGACAGTATTTGTGTAATCCTCTTGATGGCATCTGTGCTGAATTGCTGATATTCAAAGTTCAAAGCTGCTGGTCAATATGTCGCTAAAGAGAAGAGCTGTCAGGGTTACAGTAGGTGTGTGTGATTTTAGAGTCAGTCTCTACACCATGGTGTGAGCAGGCCAGCTTGAAGCTACTGCTGACACCAGATATATGCAGGTGGGATGATTGGGGGCTTCTGGCGAATGCGTCCAATTAGCAGTGTAATTAGTTAATTAACACAGGAGACCCCGAAGGCTTTCCTAGGCAGGTCCCGTCTAAATGCACACCTCCTCCACACGCCAACCGTCAAGCCTTCAAGCCTTTACTAAAGTGATGAATTATAAATAGACCAACTAACCTGTCTCAACCTGGACCTGGACAAACACACACACACACACACACACACACAAACAAACACAAACACACACATTTCCGGCACCATCCACTACAGGTGTTGGCTTTACATTCAGACGAATCAACTACAGTGAAGCAAACCTATATCCATACTTTGTGGGTTCAGTAAAACAGGACGCTGTTATCGTCACTACAGCGGTCCGCTCTAGTGGGACTGTTAGGCCATGAATCACAAGGACACATCCATGTAGGTCTTGCTATTTTGTTCTCCTGCATGGAACTGCATTCAGATGCCGTGATGTCATCTCCCCACCAGCAAACAAATAGGATGTTTGTCGATGGCACAAATGTACAGCCACAGTGTGAAATGCACCCCCTATAAGTGAGCATGTATGTGATTATATGAATCTAGTTACACTACACTGTCACCTGATGTGGCCTATATGTCCCTAATCGCATGAACATACTGTATATGTATACAACTGTCGTGCATTTTTAGGGGAGGTTATTTTTTGACATATTGCCACAAGAAGCATAGCACACTGCAGGAGAAATGTGCTTACATCATCATCTTTGTTCCACTGGAATCCTGCAGGGGGCACTGCTATTAGCAGCAATGCGGAGCACAGGGAACCAGCCCAGATACGCAGCACAGCACAGGCTCTCCCACGCAACTAGGATTTCTGACATTCTTGGCAGCCTTTCAGAAAGGTCAGTGCTAAAGTATTCAGGCAGAGCTAACCTCCGAAACTGGCGACCGCAGGCTTAATTCATCATTAATTGAAGTCTGCAGTGGAGTTCAGGAATGACTCTCTCAGAGTATCTGTAACCCCCCTCCCGCCACCCCATCCAAAGTAATAGCCCCTCTGATTCAGACAAGATGTTTTGCCCTTGGAGCTGCTGGGTGATATCATGGTAAATGGATTGCTTTGAATATTTTTTTCCCCCTCTTAGTACAGAGAGAGAGAGATTGAGAGAGAGAGAAAGAGAGAGAGAGAGAGAGAGAGGGAGAAAGAGAGAGAGAGAGAGAGGGAGAAAGAGAGAGAGAGAGAGGGCAGGGGGATATAAGGTTCTTATAAGAGTTCTGCAGCAGTGTCCAAACAGTGACCCAGGAAAGATCTCTACTTTACACGTGGAACAGTTTATACATAAAATGTGTGAGCCTTGTCTTTTATTAGACGAAAGAAAACAGCTAGCAGACCTATAGCATTAGCCAGAGTAGCTTATTTTTGGATTCCTGCACGAATATACTGTATGGAATAAAACCTCATAGTTGCCTTTTTTTAAAAAGGAGAATATTATTATATACATACCATATCTCAGACAAATGTAAATGCCCGTTGAACTGTACTAAAGGTCTTTGAAAAAAACGAGTGTTACATTTCTCAATATACTGTACTAAATTTAGCAATGAGGGTGTGCCATTATACTGTATGGGAAACACAGTCAGGCTCGCTCTCTCTTCCCCAAAGATTAAAACACTCAAGTGAGAAGTTACCCATACAAAATCACCAGGAACGTACAGTACTTCACAGATCGTTATCCTTCTGTACAACCATAACATACTGCGCACAGGCATGGCTGCAAAGGCACACAGCTGCCCTGTTCATTGTATCACATCCATCTCACCCACAGCAAACATTTTTCCTAGGTACAATAAGTGATAGGATTGCATAGCAAATGCCTGGGCACAAGATGAGATCCGTGAACACACACACACACACACACAAAGCATTCTTCTCATGACTCTTATTAACCAATATCGCTGCTGATTCTGCGTGCGCGAGCGCGCTCGTGCGTGTGCGTGTGCATGAGCGTGTGCGCGTGCATTGCAAGTTCCAGAAGCGTGGGCAGCCAGCTGCGAAGCTGTTCTGGATGCTGATTGGAAGTGAGTGTTGAGCGCTCAGGACAATTATGGAATCATTACCGCCGCCACGCCAGGGGCAAAATATGAACCGCCGTGCCATTTGTCAACCAACCGCTCGCTTTCTAATCAAGCAGGTAAGCAAGTAGGTGTGTGTGGGAGAGTGCGTGTGTGGCTATATAATGCCTGAGAGCCTTGGCATGTTGGCAGAAGAAGCCGTCTCACTCCACACCCAGGCCGTGTATGCGCGTGCGTGCGTGCGTGCGTGCGTGCGTGTGTGTGTGTATGTGAGGCGTAGGGGGCCCTACCCTAGTTTGCGCGGCTGTAAATTTGTCCGAAGTGTGCCGCCTGTGTCCGAGTGGTATGCAGGGCGCAGCACATGTTTGTGAGTGTTTATGAGTTATGCCCTGGTGCCACTGTCCCAACACGTCCCATCAGCTGTCTGCCCCCGCCGAGCTATAACTTAGCATGTGTTATTTATTTTTCCTTCGCTGCAACCTGGGGATGGCTGTCACATGGGAATGCCCCTGCGTGCCCTCGTTTAGACTGCAACAGTGTCACCCGAGGGTCTGAGCACACCCGGATGGAAGCCTCCAGAAGGCGGAAGATGTCGGGAGCGCAGAAGAGGCAGAAAACACAGCTCTCCACTCTTTACGCCTCTTTCCTCAGTTGTTGTTGTCCCTCTCTGCCGACAGGAGGCACCTGCAATTCATCTCCCTGTTTTGGGATCGCCATGGTAATGGATGGCATCAATGTTTTAGGAAGCTTTAATTAATTGATTCAACGAGTGATAATAGCAGGTGGTATTTATCACAGGTGCATTCGCTTACGTGGCCTCCAAGCGCCTGCGGCAAAGTCGATGTGACGTTCAAAAGCAGCACTGTGAAAATGGTGCCAAGCGTGACACATGCAGTGCCATGAATTCGACAAAAGTTATGTTATAGCACTCACTGTTATTAGATCAATTCCAATGGCACGCTATGTTATTGTAATTCTCGCTGTTAACCCAAGCAGTTTCTAATAATGTTTACATAACTTACATTTCATATAAAAGACATTGCGCCTTTATTTTGCTTGGTCGTAGAGTTAAGTGCCCCCTGTTACATAGCCGAGTTCTGCAGACTGTGAGGCATGCACGGTACATGGCTGAGAAATTAGTGTAGTGCACACGTAAGTGAAGCCCAAACACTGATCACTGATAAACTTTACAAAGTGGTCTACACAACTCTACACAACTTTCTTCCTCCCAGAACTCAGCTTTCTGTATGGGAGGAGACACATTGGCCGCTCTGTAGAAATCCCTGTTTGACATAGTCCTCGTCAAGATCCCCAAGACAAAAACAAGCCAATGCTATTCGTCAAAAGATCAAAGGCATGCCCGGTCTGAGATAGCGGCCCCTGACAGCCATACGCATTGGTAAGGCTGCCATAAGCACTGTGCACTGACGGTCAAGGCCCGACAAACGTGCAAGCTATAGTACGCTTCAACACTGGGAATATAGACATGCAGAAGCAAGGACAAAATGAAAGGTGAAAATAATGAAAGGAACAAGTAAGGGAGGGGGGGGAAGCAAAGCTAGACAGGGGGTGAGGAAGACAGACAGGGGGGGGGTTTGGTAAAGCTGTCTCCTCGTACCCCTACCCCACCCCGTACCCCCATCGAGACAAGCTGGCACAGAGTGAAGCCAATGTCTTCATCTGTAAGCCTGTGGAGCTGGAGATGCCCAGAACACATCCGCGTATTTCACAGTTTGCCCTGCGCACAACACAAATATGGGCTTCAGAAACAGTGAGCTGCCCTGCAGCATGTGGGCAGGGGTTCGCTCCTGCGGGCCTTCTGAATCGGCCTGTGAATCGATCCCAGTAAACCATTTCAAAGGGTCTAAGAAACTACGGGGTCTTTCTCTTTCTCAGACTGTAAGGAAAACAGCCCCAAAGACACCTGTGGCAGGGCTGGCCCTCAAGGCTTATAAGTGTCTCAACTGCCTTTCGTCACAATTCTAACACAAAGCTGGTGAAAACAGGCAGAGTACATCTCTCAGGCTCTTCGCACTCTAAACAACGTGGGGAGACAGGAATATAAAGAATGGGGAAAAAAGAAACTATGATTAAAGTTGCCATATGCTCTCTAGTATATAAACCGCCAGTGTATAGGTTTGTTTAGCAGGAAAAAATAAATAAAATGTGCAAATGCGCAGGGTCTTATTCACTTGAGGCTTGAGAAGAAATCAAGAAATGACAAAGAATGGAAGCTTGCAAACACCATAACTCCTCAGACTTTGAAAAGATGTAGAAGAGAGTCATATGTTTCTTTATCACACTGACAAAACCTGAACCTGCATGCAACAATGTGGATGAGACATGTGTTTTGGCTATCAGGGCCATTAAAATCCCATTACAAATGGCAACAACAGAACAGAATGTCTTTTCTGTGACTCTTGGAATCATTCATCTTGTAAATTTACCATGAATAATGTATTTAGATGAACTCAGATCTGCTTTGGTTGACTGTAATGGTTTTGCTACAATTTATTGACTTTGTGATTCCAACTATAAAAGGCACAGTAATGTCTCAAGATAAAAAAATAAAGATGGGTTAATGTTGAGAAACTAAAAATGACAGAGACACGTCTTTCCAAAACAACAAAACTTGGCCTGCAAAACACAGAGGGGTCAGTGGTTTATTGTCCCTCATGTAGATTCTTAGTCAGTTGATCAGCCATTACAAATGGTGTTACATTCTTTACAGTTAAGGCTAATGGTGCCCTGACCTGCATGGGAGGAATGCAAACCCTCTTCACAGCTGCGAACCAGGGGTTCAAAGGTCACGCATGATGTGACTGGACCCTACACAATCAATGGTCAGAGGGTCCTGGCCTTTGGTAGTCATGCTTCTAATGGCTTAGTGCAACTGGACAAACGGTAAACACTGTGAGATGGAAGCATGGGGTTGGTACAAACAGCACAGGAATTATATACATGAATATATGAAAATGGAAAATGTAGGCCTAAGCATCAAAACAAGAAATTAAACATTGACATTTTATTTTTCATATTATGTTTTTTAAATGTTATGGCCATAATCGTTTCATTGTAAAAATGGTGCAGTGTGTTATCTGAAAAGCCTGTAGCTACTATACATTATGTATATCTGTGTTTGAGTGGGTTCTTAACTGAATTAACACACTGTAACCTATTTTACCATTTAAAAACCCAGACATTACAGTAGTAGTTAATAATAAGTAAAATAACATTTTAAAAAGTCCTTAATTATTAGTAATATCTTTCGATGGCAAGCAGGCAGATTAGGCCACTGTGCTGATGACAAACACATTTTCAGCTGCTTAACAACATTAGGACTGGGGGTTGTGTGAGAAAATAAGTTTAATTGCAACCCCTGGACTAAGGCATAAGCTCTGTAAATAACCCAGGCACACTCTTAATGTGCTCATCATTATCCTATTCCATCACTGTGGATGGAAATAGAATTTTAAGTTTGCTTTAACCTCGTGGAATTGCCAGCTAGTGCTGGCTGAATATGGGTTTATCGGAATGAACTAACGACAGAAGTATTTTTTTACTGGTAAATTCTTAGGTTCCAGTGGAGCCATTAATTGGAGTTTACCTAATGTTGAGATGCAGGCGTGCAAATGCTCATAAATGTGAAGTCACCTCAGCAATGGGCAACAGTAACACAGGAGTGCCTCTGCATTGGTCTATTTCACACTTCATAAAGCCAAGACATATTTATTCCATGCATTCATACTCATATGCCTCCTCAACCAGGTAACGTATATTTAAATTGAAATGATTAATTTGCTAAGTCATTTTCCTCCATTTCGTTTTGGTCTTAAGTGCAAGTTTCACCCTCTGGTAGAATGCTGCATTGTGCGACTACAGTTTTTACCTGTGTTTTTTATCTCACTGCAGGGACTGAGCAGGGAATTACCTCGTGCCCATAACTCCCTTCCGTGAAAATCCGAATGCAGACGCTAAGGAAAATAAGCTGTAAAATGTGTCTAGCAATACTGCACGGTGAATGTTTCCCCCTCTCACCATGAAGTATACTCACTTCCACTGTATATAGAGATGGCAAAAAAAAAGCATGTAAACAACTACCTGCCCCCCTCCCCCCATAATAACTTCTAACCATTTTTACATAAGTACATGCAAACCCATTCAGGAATCTAATTTGTTCCTTTGAGAGGCATGCGGAGTTGAGGTCAAATAGGATAAGCCTCAGGTAAATGCTAGGCAGTTGGAGTGCAGTCTATGCCTCTATTCAGGGCTGATTTAAAAGGAGCCATAGGGGGCCCATAGTAAACCCAGCAGGGATTTGGAACCTTCAGGAATGGGAAAAAGAGGGTCTGGTGTTGCACTTAGGCCACGTATAATGACCAACAACCACCACCACCACTGCCTCCGGTCCCCCCGCTCACTCCGCTGAGAGGCAGGTCCTTTTCAGATTTCTGGACGGGCTCCCGCCGTTTTATGACTAGCATTGTGCTCCCGCTAGCTCTCTCGGGCTCTCGGGTGTGGTGGTGGGGGGTGAGGGGGGGGGGGGGGCGCACCAGCCCTCTGGAGGTCCGCTGATATGATCTTCTCTGCTTTTACTCCCTTGCCGGAGTTTTCATCAAAACGTTCCCGGGCCGCTGCTCGACGGGAAGCCTCAGCTCAGATGTGATTCTCGGCGTCTTGCGTGAAAGAGACATCGCCCCCTGACAGCAGACATGCTGAACAGGGAGAAAGAGAAAAAAAAACTGATACGAGACTTGAACTCCTCATAAACTTAAAGCTGATGAAAGGAGAGCGGCTCTAAATATTCAGCGATTCTTCAAACAGTTCTTCCAATATTTAAAAGCCATTCCGTCCCAAAAGACAGTCCCTCCTCATTGCGCTAAGAGTCATGAATCGTAATAGTGCCCTTGCAAAGTGTTCAAATCATATTTCAAATGACATACTTCCCTGCTAGTTTCAGGAATACCTGGTGGTGCCAATGGATGGGAGGGCACAGACTTGTTGCCGTGATATCCCTGAGGATAAAGCCAGAATGCAACTGTTATTGTAAACTGATATTGGAGGCTTAGGGGGGGAAATCCCTTTTGGCATGGCAGACATTTACTGGTATCGCAAAACATGTGATGTGATCCCTATCTCATTATGAGTGATTTCTCTCCAATCAAGCTAATGTGTTGACAAGTAAAAGATCAAATCTTGCCCATTTAATTGTAAATCAGTGAATGAGAACCGCTACAGCGAGACTGATAGCAGTGATGACAACACGGACCATCTCAACATGGGCTATGGAAGGAGTATTAAGCTGAGCGTCCTCGCTTCAACCTCATGACAACACACGTGCAGCTTATAAAAGATCACCAGCAGAAGTGCAAGTCAGACGTTTTAATGCTGTAAGCACATTCTGTTATCTAGTTAGGTTCCAAGCCAAGAACGCTTTCGGTTGCCCTGATTATTATTTAATTTCCCTGCTCTCTTGCAAGCCATCATGAGAGTCCACGGCGCTGCTTCACACAGCCTGAGCCAAAGAACGCCTGAGACAGCACTTTTCCACCAAGATTGCTTCCAACTCGGCAAGAGGGGTGTCGGGGTGCTTCCCGGGTCACACACACACACTCGTTTCAGAAAGCGAGCGGAAGAGCTGGCTGCCACGAGGAGCCTTGTACCTCGGGCCTAATTACCACTCTGGCAGATAACCCCTGCAATCTACACAAACGCGAGGCTTCCGCTCAGCCACACACAGGCTTGCGCAATTCTTGCCGAGCCCTTTGAGGGCCTTGTTTAACATGTTTGTTTTGGTTTTGACAGGCCTCTGTCACAAACCAGACGAGAGAAGAGGAGGGGGGAGGGGGAGGGGGCCAGCTGTCTTCCCACGTTGTTTAGTTTCCTCACCTTGTATCGGGAGTTAAATAACTTCCTGTGCCGTTAATGCCCACAGTCTCTGCGCTTGCAAGTCTCTGCAAACACAGAAAGCGGTGTCAAAGAGATCGCACGACCATGATTAAGGAAGGTTTGTTCCCCCCACACAATGTCTGTGTAACTTTCTAGAAGGTGACAAGTCTCACCCTGGGTGCAGCCAGTCTCATAGTGTTTCAGAAACGTCACCTGGAAAGAAATTTGGTAAGTACACTCGTGAAAAAGATAAAACACACTTTGCCTCTGGTTATATTAGCACCTGTCACACGAGACCGACATCATATTACATTACCTTTGTTATGTAGTTTTCTATTAGTTTCTCAACTCCCTTAACAGCAGCCCACGCGCTCAATCACCCAGCGTAATTACTTCATCAAATAAACTATGAGCAAAGCTGACGTTAAAAAGAGGGATTTGTGAAATGGTTGGGTTGAGAAAAACAAAACAAAATAAAAAAATGGGAGAGAAACATATCATCACGCCCAACATGTTTGAGAGGCGTGACACTTAAAAGCCAGGGGAGCAAAGCCTTGAGGGCATACAATCAATATTACATTTTCCATTGCCACCTTCATAGCTATTGTAAATGGATTGTGTCAAAAATAATAACAGGTTGTATCAGGAACCTTGGGTTTGCAATTTCGCTCCTTGTGCTTGGAGGCTCGGGTGCCCCCACCCCCCAACCCCCAACCCCCCACATCTCCCTCTCTCCGACATCACCGGGCGTTAATGATGCGGCGGCAGGCACTTCTCATGCCGCTGACCGACTTTTTCTCCTGCCCTGTCTTTATCTCTTTCCTCCTGTCACTTTGGAGAGCCACCAGCCAAACGCGTACACACTTTATTCTCACGGTATACAGAACAAACAAACAAAGACAAAAATAGGCTTAGACTCGCTTTTTGGTGTGATTAAGCCCTTTTGTGTGTTTTGGTCCTCAGCAGGAGACGTGGAATTATCAAATGGTTTGGGCAGATTAAAATCTGTTCTCACTTCTGTTCTCATGGCAGCCCAGGCAGCAATATGCTAGATGAGAAGAACTAACATGCTCACTGGAGAGCTCTGCACCTCTTCACTGAAATTAGTTGCTATGTCAACTTCTATTCATATGCAGGTACTCTGCGAGACAGTGTGACAGAGAGTGTTTCAGCCTGGCTGAATGCTTTTGCCAGCACCATAGTTGGATATATAGTTTGTTATGGCCAATTAGCTGGTTAGAGGTCAGACACTACGCTGATCTTTTTATGACACATTTTACTAGCTAATGTATTAGACATTACAGCTTTACTGTTTTTCAATGTGGAAATAAGTTGTTCCCATTGTGAATGACTCATTTTGCGGATGGATTATGATATTAAGTAAAGAAGCAAAGCAGATACACATACAAAGGAATATAAGCTGGAGGAGGGAATATCTTGTGTGTGTGTTAATCTTTTCTCCTGCCGCTTGGAGTAGAACACACCACACAGCCGCCTGCCGTCGTGTCAGAAAATCCGGTGAATTTGGCCGCACGGCAAATGCGCACCGTCAGATGTCCTCCACAGTAGCAGGCTGTCAAAACGTCCAAGGTGTCCCATGTGATCAACACGTATGACTGTGCCCGGGCCCCCCTGCTGTGTTGACAAATGAGTTTGGGCACAAAGTGCCGTTGAGATGTGCAAGCGCCCAAAAGTAATAGAGTGCGACAGGATGACGGCACAGCCAATCATCACAGCGATGGACAGGAGCCCCGGGAGAGCCCCGGCCCCTTTTGTACCTCAGGGGCCTCCTCAGAAGGCCTCCTCCCTGTGTCTCTTGCAGGGCCTTCAGATTGTTCTCCCTTGCCTGAAGACCAATCTGCAGGAAGTCGCAGGAGCTCAGCTTATCTCAGCTGTGTGCGCTGTTTGTTGTGTGTGAGTGTGTGTGTGTGTGTGTTTGTTGTGTGTTGAGGAAGGGACTTAAGAGGGTGCCAAATGCCGCACTATCTAGCAGAGCACCTAAGGGCAGGAAAGGCAAAGGCACACACACACACACGCACACACACACACACGTGCACACACACACACACACACGTATAAACACTCACACTAAAATAGAAACAAACTAGCCAGGCAATAGGTTATTCAACCTAGTCATAATGGTAGATGTCAATCCAGTTCTCTGTGAGGGCCCTTATGTTGAATGCTATAGTAAACAGAGAGTTAGTCAGTGATCTGGATGAATCACTGAGTTAGTAGTCTTCCCTATGTATATAACTTTGTTAAGTTTACAGTTTACAATAGATTTCAAAGCTGGATATGGGAGGGGTAACTTTTTTTTGGACAATATCAAAGTCTTATTGCTATTATTATTGCAATTGGTATTCCCAAGCCCCAGTGAAATCAACAGCTTAACACAAGACCCCATGGGTTTTGATGACACAGCTGTCCTTTACTAGCCCTGTGAGATCAGGATGGTCTCGCGAGCTTCATTTTGACTTCGCCACAAGAATAAGTGTGGAGAGCCAAGCAATCCTTTCAGTTCTGTCCAGTATATCTAGTGTGTGACCAATCAGCATCGTACTGGTAGCTACGGGCGTGGTTTAAGTGTGACGACAGCGAAAGTGACTTGAAAAGAACAATGGCGGCTCCTACAGATAGACAGATGTTTCATCCAATCACCTGCCAAGTATTTTTTGAAAGCACCTACCCATTTATAAACAGCTTCTATGTACACATGGATGTGTATATAGAAACATATGGTGTGTGTGTGTAACAACCATTTGGCGTGTCAGGTTAGTCCTTTACTGCCACTGTACCGGCCTGTACACTGGTTGGAAATAAGAGGAAGTGGCACTTCCTGGCACTCTCTGTCTTCCAAAAAGACAGATGAATATGCCTCAAATGATTACTGCAACTAGAGCAGGGGAAATAATAAAATAATCTAAATTAATATGGCAGCTGATAGTAAGAGATTGCAGTCACATCTCAATACCAGACAGTATCACCAATATTTCAAGTTAACATGCAGCTTCAACAATTGTGAATATTGTAGTCTAGCTGACTACTTTTAGCACACTAACTACAGTGTGCTAAAATCACGGCTGGTCAACAGTGACATCACATTACATATGACTCCCCTTTCTTTTCTTACCTAATAAGAACTAGGCTACTTTTCTGGGTGATTTGAAGGCTATAAACATTGCTGTCTGATAGCTGTCCGATACCCATCCAGTGACAGGACAAGTACACCACATCAAGTTGTTCAACATGAGAGATGGCAGCAGAGGGTGTCTTAAAGAGGTGATAAAAAGGTCCGTGACCTTCACCAAATGAAAGCTCTGGCCTGATTTGTGGGGCAGAGCCACGCAAAGTGGTGTCTGAGGGAGAGTGGGTGGTCTGTCAGTGGATTCATGCTGCGCGCTCTCCACAAACAGACCAAATTTACATCTGTTTAATGACCACTGTGTCCTGTGGCTGTCATAAATCAGGGCAGGGGTTTTAACCTCTAGGAGCCGGCAAGGGTTAATGCTCGGGGCAATGGCCACTGCCATTTTAACTAAGGACAGTGCAAAATGGACGCCCTTGAAAACACCACTACAGAAATGTTAGAGGATGCGTATGGCAATAGTTAAATAGATAAAGGTCTTAGCATAAACAGCATATATTTAATTGTGTACGTATGTACGTGTGTATATATAGTATGATTTCTGAAGTTATTTAAAATATGGCCCCTTTCAAATTCAAGTATAATTTTGGAGTTAGACAGCTGTAAGTATGCCACCTTTCTGAAAGTAATAAAATTGGTTTCTGGGTGTCGGCCATTGACAAACGCCACGTGTGAATTCCTGGAGGAAACAACTGTGCTGGGTATTGCCCTTTCTGCTACATATTCATGAGAAAGACTGCTTAGAATTTGTTTTTCCTCTGAAATATTCGCCCGCAAAGGGCGAGTACACACAGTGAGATCTCCAAGGCACAAATGAGCAATCAGTTTAAGAGCAACACACCTGGCAAGTCTCAACACTTCTCCCCACTCAGCGCTTCTCTGAAAGGCCATTGGCCCCACCAGGAGAATTGGCTTCCCCGTAATTGAGATCCGGGGCAGATTATTCTCATTTGATTGTCTAATGGCCATCTGAATGAGATCCCTACCATAATAAGGGGACTATTTGACCAGGCTGTGCAGTGGAGTTTCAGTCAGTTACTTTCCCCCCGTCTCTCTGTGTGGCATGATTAGCATTGTAAATGGCACGAATACAGACAGGCACTAACTAACTCAGTCAAGTGTTGGCGCAGCACAATACATTTGCTTTGCCATTGAGTGCTGCAGCTGTTGATAGTTTGCTGGCTTCTTCTACTGTCCTAGCGTAACTTTGTAACTATAGTAACATTATGTCATTTTTCAATTCACAGCACACTGTAGGCCTAACACATAACAAAATAAACAGTTATATTGAACCGGGCTGAAACATCTAACTAACACAGACTGCGGGCAACCTACACAGCTGGCGTTTCACAGGAAATCGAGACAAAGCGTGATTGATGTATAATTTGCCAAGTAGCAATTTTTGACCTGTCAAAACGATAATTCCCATTCTTCATTGCTTTATCAATTTTGATGGGGCCATTTCCGAACCAATTTTTCGGTCGAGAGAAACACAGTGCTGACCTTATGCAACATTATAAAGCAGCGCCTTCCCTCTCAGTACGGCCCTCTGTCCCCTCTCTGAGCTGATATGAAGCCATCGATTAGGTGATGGCATATATGCCGAGGCAACGGAATGGCGCACCACTTAGAGATGGTCGCACCAATGTACACTAAATCACCAAAATGGAGGGGCTTCGGGGTGGCGGTGGCGTCGGGGGCTACTTGCATGACGTTGGCCTCGGCCGGGCAAGCTCTCGCGCGTTCGCTCAGTGTTTAATCAATGTATTAAACTGTCTATCTATTCAGGTATTGATGTTCCCCGTGACAGCTGCTTATCCACACAGAGCAGGGGCACACCAGAGGCTTCTCAATCATCCGCCCGCAGGATGGAGAGCAGGGAGGGATGGGGCGCAGGTTAGACAGATGGAGCCCTTGCACGGAACTCACGCGGCGTGCTCAATTATACCACAGCCACAATACAAGTCAAAGCAGAAAGGGCGGGCGGGGGGGGGTCTGTCGGGAAGGGAGGGGAGGGGGGAGTCGATAATGGCGGACATGCCGCCTATGCCGACAGAAGGCTTTGCCACAGTGCGAGAGCACGACCGAGCCCCTTCCTCTTTAATGGCAGGAAATCAATACGGATTCAGTCCTTTTGATCTGTTCCCTGGGACTAGCGGCAATCACTAACAACAGTATAATGGCATTCACCATCAAGGTCTCCCGCCTTATCATCGCCTCCCAGGTAGCGAGGAGGTGGGCAGAACCTATGGCATTAATGTAAACATGCCTCTATGTCTCTCCCCCTGTGTGTATTGCTTTATCGTGCTCTGTACTGTATCTGCGATTCTCACATTCGCTTGCTCTGCGGTATTGCGGTATAGGGGCAATCGGTCCAGCTGCTTTATTAATGCCACATTAAGACACACTATATTGAACGTGCTGCACTAATGATCAGTCTGTGGTCAGAGAAGACATTCGTGTCAGATTCATCGCCTCATAGCCTCTAGGTGTCACTTAACCATGTACCTTATGCCATGCCGGAACAACCATTTCCTTGAGCTATATTGACAACAATATGTGATTGAATGAGGATCAATGTGCTGTACAGTGGGGTGTAAAGATTTCAGTCAACCACCAAGATCTGTTCATTTTCCAACGATGAATGAAAATGAAATCTTCAAATGTTTTGTTTATTAATTTTATTTCCTCAGAATGAAATTAAGTTAAAGGTGAAGTCAGCGATAGTAAGCTATACTACACTTTCTCTAAAATTCAGTCAATATCCCCATGGTCTGCTTGTGCCAAAAAAACAATCCAGTGATTCCACACAGCCCTGGCTCTGTAAGTGGTGCAGACCGCACCACACAACACTAGCCCAGCCTTGGCAATGCTTGTCCAATTTTGGGGGCAAGCTTCTGAGAGCACCCTATGGCATTGAAGTTTTAATTGACTTCAAATATCAGCAATATAAAATGTACACAAATTGACTTTTAGATAATATTAAACTGTCTCGTGTTGTCAAGTGAAAAAAGATGTTGTGTTCGATTTTGATGTATGATGAAACCAATAGCGATTAAGACAGACTGGAGCAGGGCATACAAATATCTCCTAGGAAAGATATGGAGGGAATCGAAGAGAGAGAAGGGATTACAAAATGTTTTTGGAAAGTCAAACAAGAAAAAAATGGAAAGAGAAGGGGTGGGTCTTTTGGACCCCACTGTCATTGCCCACAGTTATATGTTATTATAAGTTTTGTCTAGTGCAACATGTCATAGCCTTGTGAAAGCCATAAACAGAAAACTGTTTTGATTGGCTGTGTCCAACCAGAATAGCATTCAATTGCATTCAACAGTTTAGCTGAGGCCAACAGGAAGAAGGGACTCTTTCATCTGCTAGCATGTGTTTGAAAATCATTGCCACATGTTATGATGTTGTGATTGTTTGACACTAGCTCAATCAACTGTTAATCATTTTGATTGACATCTACTGTCACCACCTCTCTATGGCAAACCATTTTTAATGGATCGTTTCTTGCAAACTGAAGCAAAACTGTGGAGCTTGCAGGATGGCCTCACCGGCATAAACAATTCATGCATATGACATGAAGACAGGCTTGAATTTATAGGCCGCTAACAGGCACGTTCTATGACGAGGGCCATGGGCTCATTCTAACAGGAGGCAGGATCACTTAGTGTTTGATGACTAATATGGCTTCTTAATCCCTTTGACGCGGCAAACCTATGACAGATCTATGAGATGATGGAAGCAACCGGTAACATAATAAAGGCGCCCTTCTTCTCACTCACCATCTCTCATATTAATATTTTCATCATGTAATAACTAAGAAGCCATTTCATTAGTCATTAATCAGAATCTGGAGCTGCCGCTTTCAGTACACATGGAAATATGATCCTGTGATTTCACAGGAAGAACGACGCATAATGACCCACAGCTGGCAGGGTAATAAAGCACAGTATGCTTGTTATCTGTCAAGGAACCTTACCTACACATGCCAGCGCAACAGACAGGCAGAGGTGATGGAGTGGGCTCATTTCAGGACCGTAGAACTTGAGAACAGTGGGGTGTTTGTTAGGTGCATACGTGACAATCAATACGTAAAACAACAACTGGGGTTGGGGTGGGGGGGGGTGTGGAATCAGCAGCTATACAGCAGCAAAAGGAATAACAGAATTGATCGGCAGAGGGTTTGCTCAAGCATTCAGGAGATTTTAAACAGTGCGCAATCACTTGTCAAATCCATATCAGCTGGGGTGCTCCAGTATGGAGCTTGGATGCTTATTAATGCGAGTGACAAGTAGATAGGGTAGGTCAGCATAAAACAACACCACCTTAAACACATGCTGTATGATTTATGTATACGGTCATCTGTATACATACCGGATTGTGTGTGTGTGTGTGCGCATGCACGCTGTGTGTGTTTGTATGTGTGTTTAAATCAATGGTCATCCCCTGATACAAGATGGCCTCATAAATCATTGTTTGTTGATCACTTGTCAGGAGGCAGGGGCCTTATGGCGTTTTCCTAATTATTCCAGCTCAAAGCCCCACAGGATGAATAAGGACAGGAATGCCAAAGCAAATCAAGGCAGTGGACTTGGAAATATGGCCGTAAAGGTGGTCTAGCTTGTGTGGAAGTGGTAGGGCTTGTGGGGGCAGGGAAGTAGGAGTAAAGCAGCTTGCTAGAGGGAGGATAGTGTTGGGGTCTTGAGGGCAGTGAAATGAGCAAATCTTGTGTATGAGGTATCAGACAGGCAATTCCAACGCGCCAGGAAACCCCTCTCTTGTGACAGGGACAAGCCACCTGACTGACTGAAATTGGACAAAAGCTACGAAATCTGTTATTGTGGGCACTCAGTCACTTTTGAGGTTTGTATCGTTCGTAAACACACTTTGAACACATCTCTTGTGCCTCTGTGCTGTCAGATGTTGAATGCCTACCTATACAAACATCATACGTCGCTAACATTACAAGCTAGTGACCACAAGCTAGCAAACAGATTCCTTCATTGGCCAGAATGTCTTTATGCATCCTCATTACCTCTTTGAATTCCAACACACATATTGCCTTACACAGCAAAATAAAGCGCAAGAGAAAGAGAAAAAAACAGAAACCCCATCGTTTTTTTGAGTGGCGAACTGTGCAATGAGGAATTCTGTCAAACGGTA
Source organism: Aphredoderus sayanus (assembly GCA_027564795.1). NCBI lineage: Eukaryota > Metazoa > Chordata > Actinopteri > Percopsiformes > Aphredoderidae > Aphredoderus > Aphredoderus sayanus. The sequence goes on along the minus strand of JAODUG010000015.1, from coordinate 2,152,895 downwards.
GGGTCTAAGTGCTGGGGGTATAGTATTGGCTTTCAGTGTCATTAACTTTTCAGCAGTAAGCAGGTTTCTGTCGCCACTGACCAAATTGCTTTAAATGCGCAGCAATTACACGCTTGAGGCTGGCGCTTAAAGGATGAGGAAAGTATATTTTCTGTAGTAAAACTTTAATGGGATTATTACTGAGTTTATATAAAGAGGGAACTAGTTGCTCACTGTAATGCAAGATGCAAGATAATGTAACAAGCTAGCCCTTGTGTAAATTACTGGATTACACTTTCTAATTAAACATATCTGTAAAGGCGATTATTTCATAGAATCACAGTAGTGCAATCTCCTTTACAGCAGCTATCACAAATGTGCAACAGGACAGTGGCAGCTTGCTACAGTAGTTACAGAAAAGAAACCATGGCAGGCTGTTCCCTTTGATATTTATTTGCAGTATAACGAGTAGGTTTGAAAATAAAACCCTTTTGATCACAATAGTGTGCCTCATCTTGCTGCTCACTTAAAATAGCTTATGACCTTCCTGTTCATAGGCCTACAGGTCTTCTTCCTTCTGTGAGCATAGCTCACCCTGCTTCAGATTTAGTCAGTATCAGGCATTTACCTTTTTCCCCTAGTTGACGCTAAAGGTTCAGTTATATTGGGCAATACCATGATACATGTTAAGCGGAAACTCTTATTTATTATTCTACTGTAGGTTAGATAAAGTAAACACATATTAATAATAGTAAATAAACAGAGGATGGGTGTTGGACATGTTTTCTAAAATGTATGTTTTGAAAAATATTTAGGAATGCAGAATATTTTAGCTTCACGTTTAGCTACAGGTTTACCAGACCAAGAAACTCCATTCTGGGAAGGGAGGAGCAGGAGGAGGAGGAGGAGGAGGTGGAGGAGGGGGTGGCTCGGATTACTGATGCTTTATTTCATCAGTTCTAATAGAAAACGGTTTGAGGGAGGGAATATAGGTCATTCAAAGCAGAGTGACAGCAACACTGCAGGAGCAGTGTGCAGGCCCCTGTCTGTCTCTCTGCGCCTTTATGAGCGCGTCAGCAGTCCGTGGGTGCTTGTGGTGACCCAGTGACAGCATTCCTCTGCCGGCAGTGGAGGTGCTCAGCCAAATGAATCACTCCAAGCAGCCTGGGAAGTACTGGTGAGATGAGAGAGAGACAAAGACAGAGAGAGAGAGAGAGAGAGAGAGAGAGAGAGAGAGAGAGAGAGAGAGGGGGGGGGGGTGAGAGAGGGGAGAGAGAGAGAGAAAGAAGGTGAAGAAGAGTGCAAGACAGAGAAAGAGAGAGAGAATGAGGGGGGAGAGTTTGTAGGGGAGTGGGGAAGTGGGAGTAATATACACACCACTCAGACAAACAAATCTACAACCATCCACAAACCCACCTGCACAGGCCTGTGTTGTGCGCTTGTGCCAGTTCTGCATTCTGCAACTCTTAGCGGAGGTGTTTCTTGCATGTTGGGTTTGACCAGGCCACCTGCTGCTGTGTTCTATAGGCCTCGGAGGCAATGCTGTGATGGGAACTCTGGGGAGTCAATAAAATCATCTTGCAAATCCTGTTAAGGCTAAAAGATCTTCTGACGCTGTGCGTTGAGCCCCCAGGACAGAAGCCTGCCTGCCAGGCGGTTCATTTTCAGGAGATCTTCAGGATTGTTCTATAGGTCATGAATATAACATTTTTCCATAACGGATATAGATTCACTGTTGCACATGTGAATTGTTCAGCCACACCTAAATGAATTATTCAGTGTCCCAATTCCCCTTTCTTTTACATATTTTTGCTTCCAAATTGCAATGTTTGTGTGGTGTTTAGACCCTGTGGTGGAAGAGGATTGCAGAGGGAGGGAGGTTGTCTATAGTTTGACTCTGTTCTTGGCACATTTTCATTTTCTGCCTGCTCCCTTCAGAATAACATCTGGAGTTATCTCTGCATCAATAGTTGCACAAAGGCCATTAACATCTATGTGCAGTTAATGGGTTTTTTGGCAGGAGCTGTCATTTTGTAGATGCAATCCTGAGTGGGCATTGCGATGTCGGAGTGTCTCCTTTGCTAGTCAGTTAGGTCAAGCATCTGACTCGAAATTGTTTGATGTCCCAGCGATTGTAAAAACATGAATTGCGTTGCCAGGCGGACAGACAGATTATGATGTTGCTGGATGTAGTTAATGTAATGTGCTATGCTGAGCAGCAGATTAAAAATGTTGCCATCATTTGTTATTGAAGTTTTTGTTGTCCTCAAAAGGCTATGAATTAGAATATTTTCTTTTGATATATTCTTTTGAATAATACAGAATAATCCCATTTAATTCCCAAGTACTTCAAGGTATCTTAAACCCTAAATGTTTCAGAGAAATTCTTCAGATCGTTTGCTTTGAAAGCACAGCTTTGAAGTCAAACAGAGCTCTTTAAACCAAACTAAACCGTAAAAAGTTTTAAGGCCCTTTTTAGCTCTGTCCACATTCAGCTTTAATACTTCTGTATGTGGGTACATGTTATTTTTCGTATACGTGGGGCAACGTGCAAACGTCTCTACATGTGTGTGTGGGGGTTGGAGCAAAAAGCCATGCAGACTAGCAATCATCAGAACCTTAGCCCTTTCTAGTAAGCAAGCCGTGCTTCCTGTAAAGAGCCCTGGGGGATCTAGTGTGCTAATTATTTACTGAGGCAGCAGAGATTGTCAAATGAGACCCCGTGCCGATTCTAACTGTGAGGGGGTGCCCTAATGGTGTAACCTGGGTAACATGCAAATAGAATGAGGGGGTACGAAGAGAGAGAGAGAGAGAGAGAGAGAGAGAGAGAGAGAGAGAGGTGGAACCCTGGGACATACAATGGTCGCCATGCAGAGCACATTGGGGGAGTCGCGGCTGGAAGAGTAGAACGGCGGGGGCCATAGCAGTGACACGGTGTTAGGTTACAAACGCATATGAATAACCCTCTGCTGACTGTTCTCTGACTTCAGGGGGTTGGGGGGTGTCTGCATGGGTACCTTTGAGCCGCTGTTCGAGATGGAGATGACTTACTGGATTTGGAGGGCGAGGGGGGTCAGGGACACTTGTTGGTGTTAGCTTGAGACGTGAAAGCCTCGGTGTAACTTCAGCCGAACTGCAGAGCTATAGTTACTGAGGACTTTCATGGTTAGAGCTATAATCAGTGTCAGCTAAGTTTTATTGGTGTCCATCATCTCCCCAGTCCTGAACACCAAAGAGAAAACACACACACACAAGCACACGCACGCACACGCACGCACACGCACACACACGCACGCACACGCACGCACACAATCGTCTACTCCAAAAACACAGAGGAGGGGAGTAGTGCTGTGGTCTTAAATCCATGCATCTGGGCATAAAGCCAAGCAGACTTTCCTCAGCAGATAAACACAAGCGAGAGGAGAGCAGTGAGGTCTAATAATACACTAATATCCCACTCCATTTGATTAGAGGGTAACATCATTATCTGTTCAACAACCACGTATAAACACATACTGACTAGTGAATTATCCGAAGCAATAAACCATGACACAAATTGTGTGTAATTTAATAAAATAACACAGCCTAATCTGGATTAAAAAATATAATTTCAACTCACTAACACCACGCATACATTATGACCCAGACATTGGTCTGATATTGTGGATTTATGCCCTTTTAATGAAGATTAAACGCACACAGCTTAGTGGAAGTGCGAAGGGCTACGGGGCAGCTGAAAGGCTTTAAGATAACTATCTAGTGCGGAGTCAGAATGAATTCCAAACAAGGTAATGTAAACCCCAAACTGACCACAATCAGGGCAGCCAACTTGTATAATTGCTCTGCAAACGGAGCTAGATTACTTTGTAAATTAGCTTTAATGACACTGGGTCCTTTTTTACCGCAGGGAACTTTAACGTGCTCTTTTTAGACAGCATGTACAGAGTGGCCCTACAAAGTTCCCCTGTATTGCAAACAAACAGTGTTCCAACAAAATGCTGCTCAGGATGGATAATACAATTAAAACTATAAGGCCTAGAGTTGGGGTTAGGAAGGGAAGCAGGTGTGCAGCTGACTTCCTGTCCTTTCGACAGATAATTCGCATGACGGATGCATGACCTCCAGGCCCTCCACACAGAAAAGTGACCTTCTCCCAATGAGATCCTACCACCTGTCAGGACAGATCCTGGGAGGGGTGATTGAACTGTTTGTTTCTGTGTCCGCGAGACAATAGCACTGCCAGCTCAGACCTCTCACGACAACCCCGCTGTGGGCTCTCTCTCTCTCTATCTCTCTCTCTCTCTCTCTCTCTCTCTCTCTCTCTCTCTCTCTCTCCCTCCATCGCAGCTCCCCTAAACTTCTTTAACAACAGTTCCCCGCCTACGCTTAGCAATGGGGGGAGAAAAACACCACTGTGAGTGCTGAACAGGGGCCACTGCAGATCAGGTTTTGAACCCAGAGGTAGGGACACAGAAGTGAATTAAGATGCAATTTTTCTTCCGCCACAAGGTGGCTATCTCAGGACAATCTCTGAATTAATGAGAGTCTATACTAGATACACCAGTGCAAGTTAAAATACAACAGTGCGGACTTCCTCTAATGTGTGTAATGGGGCGTGCTTAGCAATATTAAATAAAGGCACGGTATGTCTCAATCAGTCGTGACAGCTCACATGATCAAGTCAACAAATCGAGAGAGGTCCCAAGCAGTTACCAAGGGCGCACCGTAAATCCAGCTCCAAAACTGACACCTTGCTGTAAAGCGTTCATTCACAAATCAATTAATGATGTCACACACGCCTTGTCCATATTTCTACACAGTCCATGGTTGTGAATTGATGATTTACATGGTTCTAGTTATGTTATAGGCCGCCCACGGCCTACTTTGTATCCAGGCCACAGCAGGTTAAACTCAAACTTAACCTTGGTCTATACGCGCATCACCTCAACTTGCTCTCTCTTTTCTTCCCCCTCTCTCTTTCTCTCTCTCTCTCTCTCTCTCTCTAGGACATCAAATATATCGCTGCATGTCTATGTGTGTGTGTGTGTGTGTGTGTGTGTGACAGAGTGATAAAACACAAACAGGTAATAGCGCCACACACACCCAACAA
>JAODUG010000015.1:2114193-2138405 GCA_027564795.1 Aphredoderus sayanus | reverse complement strand
GTGTGTGTGTGTGTGTGGGGGGGGGGGGTAGCCATCAACAGCAGCCGGAGTGGCCCCAGGGCAAGGCCCAAGCAGAGGGCACACAGGGGCAGCTCTGTTGCTCACGCAGGCAGTTTTACAGACACATTCTTCCCGACTATCTGCAAAGTGGACTGCAGGACCATGCTGAGGAGCAAGAGGTGATTATATAGTGTATATCCCTGAATACAGCTTCACCCCCTCCATAACATAACAGAAGACTTCAAATGGCCTGGGATATAATTAGCATAATTACACTCTAATTATATTAGATTAGATTAGATTAGATTAGATTAGATTAATGAAATTATCTACTGTATGTTGACGTGTCACGTTGAAAGGAATGTGTTGATGGGGGTAACTTGTTTTTACAATTTAGCCAATAGATTTCAAGATAAAACAATGTGGTTAATATTCGTGGAGAAAAATAAGGTAGTCCTATTTTGTGGAGAATTGCTGCTGACACACACACACACGGAGGTGTGTGTGTGTGTGTGTGTCAACAGGCCATTACCTGGGAGAGAGTGCTAAAGAGCATATCATTGGATGCTAAATAAGTATACGCTCCCTATGCAGAATGAGTCAATGGCATTCTTTTTCCAATTTTGAGGAGATATCAAAACTGTGAAAGTACAGTGAGACTATACACAAAACAATATACAGGTGTAGCTATTGGTGCCCAGTAAACCCAGATATACCGTTAAGGCACTGAAAACATAATTTCTGATTTCTCATGGGCTGTAGTGTTATGAATGCTTCGGGTCACGTTATAAATGCTTGCTGCTGTCACATGAAGAGAGCAGGGCAATAAACTGCCACACAGCGAGGCTGTGTAAAGCACTGGAAGTGCCTATGTCAGGATTGTGTGTCGGCGTACAGCACATATGAATGAAGAGATGCCACGAACTGACACGACACAGACGGCAGGGCTAGAGGTGTAATTCCCTAAATTCCGCACAGTCATCAATTAACGGACAGTAAACAGGGTTTATATTTAGTCAGCCCGTGTTGTTTTTGTTGTTATGAGACCGTGAGCATGGAGAGAGCATGCATCAGTATTCCCGCGGCAATATTAGACACCCTCCCACTGGGAGAAGCGAGGCACATGTGAATCAGCCATGACACAACATGGATCCTCACTGCGCAGCAGCGTGGGCCCAGCGATGATGTAATGCTAGTGAGCTAGCTAGGTGTCTGCGTGCCACGCGGGGAGGCTGGAGGCAGAGAGGGAAACGGTGAGAATCATACCGGGTCCTGTTGTTAACTGGATCTGGCATCAGTAGACTGTGTCTGTGCCGGAGACCGGAGCAGGGGATGCTGCCGTTTGGAAAGGCAGTGGTGCTTCATTTCAGATTGTCCACGTTAAAGCAACCTGCAAATGAGGAGGTCACCCTGTTAGCCCTTCACCCCCCACACACTCGCCACCGCACCCTGGCTCTATGGCAGGGGTCTCTGCATAGATGCCACGTACAGCATGTGGCTGCGACATCCCCGGCTATATGAATGATTTAAACGCTCGGCGGATTGGAAATTACTTTCTTTTGTCGCCACAATGCACCTTCCCCCCACACTCTCCCCTCTCCCCCCACGCCCTTCTGCTAGATTCCTGGGAGGACGGTATCTCATTGAGTGTCTCCTGAGCATTCTGGATTTCCATTTATTTATTTAAGGAGGAAATAGAAGGAAATTTCAACGGGTCACTAATTTCATTTCAACATGTACCAATGGCATTAGCCCTGAGCAGATATTTCAGAGGAACACAAAATCAATGTTGAGATTCTATTGGGAATAGCCCTGGAACCCATTAGTAACTTTGACCAATAGGTCAGGTAAAGTAATAGCTAGATAAATGTTTTATTACAGATTCGCAAACGGACTTAATAGGAGGGCTAGAACCTGTGCAGCCATGCATGGCGAATATTCATCATTAGATTCTATTGCTGTAATGAACACAAATCTCTCAGTGGCCAAGGCTTCTGGTTCCTTTTGCGTGATCTGTTAAGGTGAGTCTCTGATAACCAGGCCTAAGAGGAAGTAAATGGCATCATCATAGAGGCTCAGTAGTGTGAATGTAACAACATATGAATGTAGTGGGAATATAACAACATAAAATATGTTATGAATGTAATATTTTTTTAACAGTATATTTATCGTTTGTTATATTCACATTTCATGACAGCATATTGCTGTAATGTAGTATTCTGTTCCATTGTTGTAATAATCCAGTGCCATAGCTATTTTATAGTTCATTTAAGGATAACCAAATCCTTAGAAAGTCTGACCCATAAAGACCAGGTTCATAGATATACAATCAAGGAATGTCTCTAAGTTTATCCAAGGAAAACATCTGCGGATAATCTGCGGATGTATATTTCAAATTTATTTTTAGCCTCCAGCTTGAGCAATATCACCTGTTCCCTCCCACACACATATATAATTGACGTTATTAACAAAATTCAGCAATGTTAACTAAAACAAAGAATATTTACTTTAAGAAATGAGAGGTATGGTTTTGTAATAGGCTTTGCTGTATTAACATACTTCACAAGACATTAGTCCCGTTTCTAACAGCTGCAGGGTGAGTGCTAGTTTTGTGAATGGAAACCAGACAGAGGGGCTCACTGGCTTGAAAGCTCACTAGAGAGAGAGAGAGAGAGAGAGAGAGAGAGAGAGAGAGAGAGAGAGAGAGAGAGAGAGAGAGAGAGAGAGAGAGAGAGCGAGAGAGCGAGAGAGAGAGAGAACTAGAGGTGTCTTGTTTCCAGCTCTGTCTGAAGAGGCCACAATATGCCACCAATCACATTGCTCAGTGCTAGCAAGCGGGGAATTCAATTTGTTAAAGGCACAGTGTCTACTTTAAGGAGCACTATAGGGGGAAACACATGAATCAAGAAACAGAATATGTACAAATAATTTTCAACAGTAAGACATTTGCACAACGAAGCTTAAAGTTTTTCTTTTTTTGTTTTATTAAATGTGAATTCACATGTTAGTTTGAGCCCATCCATTTTCAGTATCAGCCTACATACAAAGTAGGCGTCATTCTGTCATCACATCCTTTTTAAACTCAACAAATAACAAATTTGTGTACATATATTCACAAACTGAAAAGGACAGTTGATGGTGGTAGGTACGTATTTATTAAAAGATGAGTCAAAGACAGATTCACACTTGGAATGTGAAATAACTACTGCCTAGAACTTCCAACAAATGTCTTGGCATATAATTAGGTCATATTCCAAAACCTTGTATTAAAACAGACTTCATATGTAGGACCCACATAAAAATAAACAATATCTGCTTTTTTTTAAGTGCAAGAAATAAAAATACAGGTTTATGGTTATGTTTTTAAGAAAAGAAGGCAGTCTTCTGTTTTAAAATAAAGTTTCATTTCATGAAACAGGACTATGGAATGTTCTTTTTTGCTTGCAAGAATTTTTAACCAGACCACTAAATCAGACTATGCCCTGTTGCAAAACATTATCATTATTTTTAAGTTCATATGTTTGGAAGTCAGAATATAGAAGTTTGGTGATTATAATGCCCAATATTCAATCGGATCAGTCAAAAACATTCAAATTGGGATATTCATATTTTTTCAACATTAGTCATCACACCATGAGGCCATATTAAATTGTTTTGTATCAGTTCCAGCTGATTTGTTTATTTTCTGCCTAGACAGGCTTCAGCATCATAACAGGTAATGATGTCGACAGTGCACAAGTCTGTTTTTCCCATCACTTGCTACAAATGTTGATGGTCTGTATATTAGAGTATATATTGCACAAAAAATGAGAAGGGGGAAAACAGTATGTGCCATAAAAAATACCAAAATCCAGTTTCACACCTGCGATTGGGACCCATCCACATATCACGAGTATGATATACATAAACTCCTAACTTTACTATATTACAGTACATATACAATCTTGAAACTAGTTCCAGCTCTGAGGTATGTGTTCCCCATGATGCCATTGTATCGTCTACAAATACTCAACAAATCTGCTCTACAACTGTACAAAACCTAGTTTAAAATCACAAGGCATTTTGATGCAAGTTTTAATTTAACTTAATCCTTAAAACCAGGACTCCCTTGCATGCTAAAAACAAATGATAAAGGGAAGAAGTGCCTGAAACTCACTGAAAGCACAGTAAGAACATTCCCTTTTAACTGTACAAAAATATGCCTGAAAATATCTTACTTTTCTTTTAAAAAGATGAGGTCTGTTATGTATCAAAATGTTTCCTCCACACCTGTATTCTGACGAGGTTTAGGCTGCTTAATTTTCAAACCAGGAGGTAAAAGGAATCAGTTACAAAAAAACAAACATTTCGGCATTTAGAAATTACATAAATCGTTGTAAAGTAACATCCTGAACATTGTCAGTTCACAGATTTGCTTTGAGTCAGTCCACAGTCCGTTTTCAGCTCCCTGCAGTTTTTAAGAGGATAAGATGCATAGAAGTTCACAGATTTTTCCCTTTGTGGTCCGTTTAAGCTGAACAGTAATTGTAGACCTACAGAAAAATCCATAAAACCCTGTCATGCTGCCAGAAAAACGTCTGCAGACTTTTTTTGCTACCAGCTTCATAAGCATCTCATTCCTCAAACCTCACCTCGCCTCCTCCTCCCCGGACTCAACAAACCACAGGAGGCAGGGCTAGGAACAACTTGAACAGGACATATAATTTAATTTATCCTTCTCTGTTATTACTAGAGGATCTTTTCAATTTAGTAAGTGAACACTAAGTCAGAAAAGTTCGCCTCCAACCAGTCCCCCGCAATCATTTCACTGAGCTCTGGTGTGCAATAGTCTGGAAATTCAAAGTGAGAGCCCAGACTGCCCTCACTGAAAGAGTCCAAGTCCTTATCCACAAGAGAGAGGGAGAGATTTCCTGAATTCGGGTTGCCCAGCTCTGAACCTTGAGCGTTGGGGGCGAAATTCAAACTAAAGTCAAAAAGCAAATCGTCCGCGTCCTCGCTGGAGCTGGAAGATGTGGAAACTGACCTAGAAGATGCTGGTGAGACGGAAGCAGGGTACATTGTGCTCTGCTTTGTAATGTTTTTGAAATTATAAAAGAGTCTGTTGTTCGGCGGCGCATTCCGTACTTCTTCGTACATGCTCGTGCCCTCGGACTCGGCGGAGGAGCTCAAAGTTGGGCTCGCGGGAACTTTTGCTACATTGTACGGCCTCACGCGCTCCTCGTCCTCCTGTTTAATCCTCATCCGATAGTCCTCCTCGTAGTCATCGTCGTCGTCGTCATCGGTGAGTTCACTTTTGATAGTTTTAGTAACTTTTAAGTTGGGAAACACACAGTCATCTCCATAGCCATGAGAAGACTTGGAGCCGGCCTTGGTCTTTATCTTTGAACATTTCTTGCTGGGAGTCTTTGTCATTTTACTGCATTTCTCTGGAGACGGTGCTGATGATTTTGAACTGTCGAGCTTTGGTTTTTTCTTGGGTCTGTACTTGTAGTCGGGGTAGTCTGCCATGTGTTTAAGCCGCAGCCTTTCGGCTTCTCTGATAAACGGGATCTTTTCGCTATCCTTCAGCATCTTCCACCTCTTTCCCAACCGCTTGGAAATCTCGGCGTTATGCATGTCCGGCGATTGCTCCATGATTTTTCTTCTTTCAATTTTCGACCAAACCATAAATGCATTCATGGGTCTCTTAATGTGCCCAGTTGCTGTCTTGCACCAGTCCGGATTTATCGGCACGGGGCTGCAAGCCATAAATTCATTCTCCTCGGAGTCGGTAGCCTCCCTGGACATGCTGCCGTCCGTCTCGCTGTTGTCTGTGTGCTGCACCATGGTCCCGTTTCAAGTTGTCTTTTCTCCGGACGCTGCAGTGTCTAACAGCTCACACTGCCAAGACGCTCAGCCTTTTTTTCCACGCTCGGTCCACGGTATCTGCGTATGTGTATCTCAAGCTCTGCACTCTTCCAGAGTTACAAACTGCCTTCTTAACTAGTTATCAGCCTTTTCATGTCCATTACGTCATGTGGAGTCATCCAATCACGTCCTCTCCACTCCGCCCAGCAGACTCCTTGCAGACTCCCTTAACCCTTTATTCCTCCCTCCGAAGCTCTCATTGGAGGTGGGATTTGTGGAAGGCTACACACAGTGTCTGGACCCACGCTGAGCGAGACAGGCATATTAAACACACAGTTAGCACTCTGAGCTCCTGAGATGAGCATCATGCACCCAATCGCACATATGGCAAAACTAGCAGCTTATCCCTATTTTAGAAGTGGGGAAAAACAGCTTAGAGTAGCCTAGCTGTTTATTCTCCGGCCAGACAAGTGCCTTTGCCGATGTGTCTGGAGAGAAGGCAGACTGTATATGTCTATGTGGTTGTTTTCTGTTTCACCCCGTAAATTGGATACTGAAGGTGGCGCATGGACACTGCAGCGAGACTGTTGGTGTGCCTGCACAGATGGACAGTTGTACTGTAGCCTAGTTGTACCGGCTGCATAAGGCTACTGTATAATATACAGTATTATACAGCCTGTTCTGTTACGGGACAATACAGTATGTCAATATTTTTGAGTTCTTTACTAACCAATACTAGTTTATCATTTATTAGACTAAAATAAATTATTTGATGTTAAAAAATAACCACATCCTAAATGTACATGAGTACCTCCATTATGATATTAAATGTAAAGGTTTCCAGCAAATATTTACAGTAAGCCGCTAAACTTGCCATGGATTTCATATTCTTTCAGAATGGAGCGCGTGTGTGTGTGTGTGTCTGTGTGTACATGAGAGAGAGAGAGAGAGAGAGAGAGAGAGAGAGAGAGGGAGGGTAAGAGAGTATAACGCAATCCTCCTCTGAGCATGCTAGCAAGCAATAACACCCTTTCAGACTGCAACATTTGGCTATGCAGCCCTAAGCTGAGCCCAAACAGCCAGGCGGGGATGGCAGACTCCCTGCTGAGTGTGCTGTGTCAAGAGGCAGCATAGCAGCTAGCTGGCGTCTCCTGCCCTTCCTCCCCCCTCCCCCCTCAGTGCTGGGTGGCAGCCAGCAGTACGATTGGAGGCTGGGGTGATAAGGCGGCCTGGTTTTTATTTTTTCTTCTTTTTTTTCCCCTTCTCTCCGTCGTCCCCTAGAGGGCAATCACTTACCCTTTTGAAACCCTCCCCCACACAGCCAACACATTTCCCTCAGCCAGGGCTTATGATGTGTCTCCACTAATACAGACAAGAGTCAGAGGATAGGGCTAAGAGAGAGAAACGTATAGACTATCACGAAGTGGGTCCAAAGGAGAAAATAAGGCAGTATGGCAGTGTCTCCCGCTCTCCCCCTCACCTCATCTCTCTTTCTATTTATTTCTCTGTCTCTCTCTCTCTCTCTCAAACACAAACAAACACACACATACACACACACACACACACACAGATAGCAGTGAAATGCTTTATCATGACCACCCTGTGCTGATTAAGCCTGATCAGATATATGCTGGTGCAGAAGTCTCAGGAGGTTGGAACGTGCACATGCATGTATCACTGCCGGTGTCGTTTTCTGATAGATTCATTTGAGCACTGTTTGGTCTGCTGAACGGCCCTGACACGGGCAAACCAGGTTATTTTCAATGCATTGATAGCATGGTATAATATTGAGGATGGATTTATAAGCATATCAGCTGTGTGTGTCTGCATGGAATACTAAGATGCAGTTTCCTTTATTAGAAGGCAGTATACCTAGAACAATGCAGTGTTACTTTGATATATTTTATGCCCAACAGAAGTAGCCTATAAAATCTATAGGATTTGTTACAGCAATGTTTAAAACACGCTCTCCTCTATCCCAATAATCTCAATCCTTTTGAGTCATTAGGTGGGGGTAGGGGGAATAACATAAGGCATAAATAATACCGTATAATCCATAAACACATTAAGTGTTGATTAAAGATTAATAAAGCGATAGAATGGATTTATCACATTTGTAAAACTTTTTGTTTGTTTTGCCTCATGCTTTTTATCCCACGGTCCCTAACATTTTCAGACACACGTGCCATATGTACTACATTTCATGTATGCATGTATATATCACACCCACACCCAGCCCTATCTCTGTCTATGATGGTGTGCAGGACGTGAATTGCGGGAGGGCTTAATGATGAGCTGGTAGGGCGTCTGTCCTGCTCATTAGCATGCCTCATTATTGGCTGTGAATGAGGTGCTGGTGTCAGCCCATTCAAAAGCGTATGAGTCATCTTAGGGAGGGTCCCAGCGCCATGCCTGCCTCACACAGATACACCAGGAATACAAACACCCCCCCCCCCGCCCCTCCCCTCCCGCTTAACAGCTGGCACTGGGAGAGATCTGTGGAGAGCAAGGAGACATGGAATATTGATAATATCCACTGTGAAGCTTAAAATAATCATCGAATGAGGAAGAATTAAAAAAAAAACACACCAATATTTCTAATATCCTGAAATTTCCAATACCCTCAAGTCAGATGTTTTAATGCTTATTTGGTACTTTTTGTGTCAGGGGAGATTACATTTTATGCCAGAGCAATGGAGCGTTGACTTAAGCGATGGTTTTCATGTCAGGACATTGAAAGAGGGTTTCAAGAGAAACAATTCCGCTTGCATTGCTTATCTAAACCCCCCCCCCCCCCCAAAGCAGCTGCTGCTCTCACAAAGGGCCAGTGAAGCGTTAGATCAATACTAACCCTGGCTAGAGGCTATCTGATGCTCAAAATGCAAGGATCCATCTCCTCTGCATAGCCCTGAGACAGGTGTGGACTACTGGAAGCCCACTATCTGATGGCTTCACAATGGGTAGGGGGGTAGGGTGGCTGAACAGGGGAGCAGCGGGGTGAGGGGATTTGTTTTGATAGCGCATACAAACGCATATTAACTTTTCACTTGACAGACACATTCTTGAATATCTTGTGTACTTGGTCTCCATTGTTTATTGCAGAGGAGTGAATTTGTATTTTTCCAGCCCATACAGTTGTGTTGCTTAATGGTAATCTGCCGCTATGCATAGACTTCAGGTAAGTATGAGAATTAGTAAGCCGCCCAGTGCTCACCTTCCACAGAGCCGAGGTTAGAGGTGAAACCTGAAACTTAGCTTGTGAAGGCATTGATTTATAGTCTGTATGTTAGTAACCAGTTACTATGGGCCATTTACTTGGCTCAAGTGGTGAGATGACACTAAAACCAGCCAGCTACCCAGCCTCCATTTCATTGTCTGTTGCTGTGGTCTCTATACAGTTTTCCTCTCCAGATAAGAAAAATCTTTGACAATGAAGAGGATCTCACAGCAGTTTGGAGGCTGTTGTTTTACCACTTAAGTGTTGGGTGCCCTCAAGGCCATTTTCATGCCCTGCTGTTGCTTTTACATTCTCAACTCAATGCAAATGTATCTCCAGGGTGTCAGGTTCTTTGTTGACCTGCTTGATGTCCCTAGTCTCTCAAGGTCTGATTCTTAGCGGATACTTAAGACTGGAGTGTCTTGTGGTGAATGTAAACAGGTGACAACGGAGTGCTGTGCTGGAATGTTTGTCAGGGGGGATGCACAAACACAATTAGGGGCTAAACCTGCCAGTATTCCAGCTTTAAGGCCCAGGTTTCCACATTTGCAGAACTTGACAGTGCATGTCCGTGTACCTCAAAAATGTTTGTCTGTGCGTGCATGTGCACATTCACTGTGGATGTGTGATGGGCTGAAACTCAACTCACAAATAGAATTCTAATCGTATAAAACATATTGATTTCCAGAGAATATCATTATTACACAAATATTGTGCTTGTGAAACAGTGACGTGTCAGCAAGAAGAGAATGAAGTATTCTTGGATGAGGCTGAGCGCTCATCTACATCCACGTTGCTTGAAGCCACAAATGTGGTGGTATACTTGGGTCTTTAGGGGCCAAAGCTATCTTTCATATTCAAACCATATATGCCGCCACTGCCTGTAACGTTAATAGTAGACAGCCTATCTTTTCTCACTTTTGTGAAATAAATCTGGCAGTTCCATCAATAAATATTCAGTCAAATCCCCCAGCAGGTAGTGAGCATTACAGAATCCTTGCTAGCTGTAGAAGCATGCTATCTCCACTAAGGCTTTCCTGTGAATGTGTGGGGGCGTAGGCCACACGCTAATTTGTAACTGAATACTGGGTGTTTGAAGCCATGGGCACATGGCTTACAGGGATTCAGTTGCGAAGTAGAGCGCTATATGCACAGTGTCTGCTACAGGTGACGACTGCTGGAATTCTGTATGAAAACAAGTGGAGTTTCCTGTCTCAGTTCCCAGCTCCCTCTCTCTCTCTCTCTCTCTCTCTCTCTCTCTCTCATTCTCTCTCTCTTTTCTCTCCCTCTCTCTCTCATATACAGCTCTGCCCTACTAACTAGGGAGAATCCAGAGAGTCCTGGAGGAGATGACATCACCCAAGAGCCACTCTGCCACTCGTTTGCAGTAGTGTGCGCTCTCCACAATAACCACACTGCCATGTCACCACGTTGCCATTGCCCTTTTAGATCCTTTAATCATAAAGTGCTACAAAAAAATGCATTTACCGTAGGAGTCGGGAGAAGCTCTTTCTGTATTGCCGCTAAGCTGTCTCTTGTGCTAATAAACTTGTGTGGAGGAACATCCCTCCAGGCGCTCGCAGCCACTGTAATAAGAGTATGTTTAGTCTGGAGACTGTGTTGGACTAATGCTGATGGATTGTGTAGCTGCAGGTCAGGTCTTGCTCTCGCACACACCAGAGGCAACCAAACAGCATGGGAAAGTTTAATTTCCAAGACTCATATCTAGAGCATTATACTGTATGCATTTGTTTATACTTCTTATTGCCACAATATTACCAAAGATATTAACACTACACATCAACACCATTCTTAAAAAAAAACCTATATGATTGTGTTTTCCAAATAACTAGTCCCAGAAGTTTAGCGCTGAGAAGGTAAACTGCTTCATCAATAATAGCTATTGCAAGTAAACAAGTATGTCACTAATGGACGGTGTCCATGTTTTCCCTCAATCATTTAATTTCTCAGAATGTTGGGACCATTCCCACTGAAGCCCTGTGTGTCTGCTTCCCGGTTGGCCAGCCCGGACTTGCCCCCCTCCCAAGATAAGATAGTGTCGGCTACGGGCCAGCCAGGGCCTCCAGTGTGCTTAGTCACTCTCCAGTGCATCCTGTGCTCTGAAGTTTTACTGGTTTATGATCTTTGCACCACCAGCCCAATAGTGACAGTTCAAAGCAGCTTGACAAATCAAGAATCCATGGCCTTTGGGGTGCATTGCAGGCAGCTTTGTGTTAGGTCCTGAAGCCCTTGTAATTAGTTATAGGCCTTATAATTAACCGTTGCAGTTTGATAACAACTTGTGTCTACCGATTTAGCTTCATTTGAGATTATAATATATGATGACAGCCAATTCATACTGAATGCTATCCGCCGCATATAGGATTACAGTTCTTTTATTATTTTGAGTTATCAAGTACAAAGGCTGTACTGTAATGTAGGACCAAAAGGCTTTTATCCAAGTTTACTTGTCTATACTACTATTTTTATACTAGAGCAACATCAAATGTGCACCGCTTGAGCATGGTTTTGTTGAACTGCAATAACTACAAGTTGCCTAAATTAAAATGCTAAATCCCAAACTTTTTATTGCGCATTGATTATAGTAGTATAAAAAATGTAGTAAGAAATACACATATAAAGCATCATAAATGGTCTTTATTATCCAATAATATGACTAGATACTACAGCTGGCCAATCATAGGGTATTATTATTCGCGGATGTAATAGCTGAATGCTATTAGATGTGATTATATTAGACTGAACTTTATTAGACCCCTTGGGGAAATTTGGTTGTTGCAGAGGCAACAAATTAGTGTATGGGATGGTATAAAACAACCATAGGATAAAAAGATAATCCAACTAGCTATCTTATAAAATAGATTGCAACCATTAGGGTGAACAACTAAAGTAATAAAGGGACTATAGGAGAGCCAACATAAAAACAATGTCAATAACAGCATATGTTTCCAGCTCACACAGGATTGAACGAATTGAGAGCATTGCATCAATAAGCCTCATTCTTCTGCCTGTAACCTTGAAAACAAAACGAGAGGTTGGAGGGGGGGGTACGAACCCATGGAGACAAACACCTGGAGCAAAGCAAATCTGTTCACTCTTGTTTGAACAGTGACCAGATAAGATAGCCCAAAGTTATCAGCAAAGATGGATTCCCTGGGGTGTCTCCAAGAGGGGTTGCATCAATGTAGTGGGAGGGAGAGAAGAATCAATCGCTCAAACAGCATACAATGATATATAACCAACAAAACCCAATGAAACATTTGTTAATACACCGACAGTAGCTTTATTACATAAAGAAATTCCAGTTTTCCAAAGAATATTTAAAAAAAAAACAAAGGAAAGCAACACTGCCTCCGCAAAGCGATAAAACCTTCAAAGTAAACATTGTGTGACATTGAAAACATAATCATAACCATGAGGGTCAGAATGAAAAACATACAGTTTGCCTAACTTTGGGCCAGAAGTCTTCTTTTTTTTCTCATCTAGCACAGCAGTGATAGCTTATGTCTTATTCTCTATGCACATTGTTCCATTCTGGCATGGCAATCATTATAGATTGTATAATGTCTTATATGATATGTTTCCACTCCTGTAAATGTCAACAAGTTTCTGTACAAAAGGTCATTTCAATACCACCCCCCACATGCCAGCACACATAAACTTTGCCTGAGATATTTTTATGTACAGGCAAGAGCAAATGGTACGGCAGAAAAGGAGAAAACTTCAATAGTCTAGCCACTTCCTTTCTACTTGGCATTACATATGCACATATAGACTGGCATTTTCCTCAACACTCCATCCATATCAGAGCCTCAATGTGTCCTCTCCATATAGCAACTCACTGCCCTTTCCTTCATGTCTCTTAAGGATTTCTTAGACAGGCTTCAAGAGAGATTTTCATAAACGTCCTCTTTTGCAAATCCACAGCCTCCCCCTGTATGCTCTGAGAGTTATCTCTATCTTAACAGCAAAGGTCATTGGAGGAGACTTGCGGATATGGAAAGGCTAAGCTGTGTGTATAGTATGGTGTTTAACAACTATCTAGAAATCAATAATAGACAGTTTGGTCATAAATGTGACAGATCAGAGAAATAATTTTAGGTGTGCCATCTATGCTGCCTTAAGCAGATACTGTTAGGAGTTTACAATAAGCTGATACTTTACATGGCTTGTGGGAAGTGCTTGAGTTTAATTAATTCATTATTTGTAAAGTAACACTGCATGGGCTACAGTAGTGTCAATACATTTTTATAAATTACAGTATGTATTTGAACAAATGCTTCATTGTTTTCCTAATCGAGATGTAACTAATATAAATCCTCAAAATAACATGTAGATGCATTATTCCAATGTCAGTTTACAAGAGTTACAGATCAAGCAGCTGCTGAACAAGAATGCAAAGTT
Organism: Aphredoderus sayanus; assembly: GCA_027564795.1. NCBI lineage: Eukaryota > Metazoa > Chordata > Actinopteri > Percopsiformes > Aphredoderidae > Aphredoderus > Aphredoderus sayanus. The sequence continues at coordinate 2,124,916 of JAODUG010000015.1, read as the reverse complement.
TTAAGCAGCCAGGGACCAAATTAGTTCAGTCACACGTGTTTGAGCGGATTATCTATTAGCATGTTTCCTGTATTTCCTACTTGATACCTTTCTATACTAATCTCATTACAAGTGTCTGTCAAGCATATGACAATTCATCTTAACAAGGCAGGGTTTCTGATGCCATTTAAATTCACAGTGCTCTTCACAAATGGAAGCACACAATAGGTTTCTATGAAACAGACACTGGCCAACTTGGAAACAGAGAATCGGCCTCAGAGCACTTTTGATCATTTCAAACCCCAGCGAACGGAAATTGTTTGAATGGGAATGTGTTTTTCTTACAAATGTGTTCAGTGTGACCACTGCAAACTTTAATAGTGTAATGACCTGAGAGGCACAGCATTGGCGCTTGGGGCTTTCCTGGTGAAATGTGGTAATAAACATCTGTATTCATTATATACTCCCATTCCTTGTTTATACCTTCCAAGGGCTCACTGTGAAGTCACATTATGGTGACATTTCTGTAAAAAAAACAAATCCCATATTTGGCACAAAAGTGGATTTTTATACCCATAAAAATGTTATGTAACCATTACAGTGTCACTGGTTCGTTGGACCTGTACCATGATTATAATGTCATTTTTAACACAACTGGTAGGCATTTTAATAGGCTAAAGGTTTAATAGGGCTATATCTATTACAACACTTAGAATATATTGCTTTTCAGATGAACCTGCAGATAAGGCAACACAATTAGGGCCTTTTCTAATTGGGCAGATCCATTACTGTGCACTTAGCATGATACCATAATAAATTGCTTACTGAAAGAACATAATGATTTCACACAAGCTAACTGAGTGTACAAGCCGCCTCCCCTGCTCAGGTTTGAGAAAAATTTGACAAACACCTTCAGGCCTTAAAAAAAAAAAAAAAAAAAGATATATATCACAGCAGATTGATCAAAATGTGTGGATTCCATGCCAAATTCCATGCGTGTTAAAACGTTGCTCAAAAGTCGAGGAGGTGTGTTATACATTTTTTTTAATTGTTTTTGTACCTTTTTTGCACAAGGGTGTATGTGCATGTATACTGTATGATCACATGCATATTACATTACGTATTGTTTAAGGCAGAGAACTGTCGCATATAATGGCTGGTGATATATGTAACTTCCAATGACCCTCCGATGAAGGTGCCGATAGTAAGCTTCAAACTAACAGTCTAGATATACCATGACCCCTGAAATCTCTGTATGTCCATCACTGGGGTAATCTCACCATTGAGGATAAATACTGTGAGAGGCCTTAAAGCACTTAAAGCGACCAGTACCTTAATCATGTCTAATCCCTGGTAGCAAGACATATCTTGGGGGGACATGGGATGGACACGTCACCCCAATTAGCGGCAGCCATAGCTTTAAAACCCTGTCATTAGGTGCACGTAACCCTTCTGTCACTCACCAGAAAATATACGTGTGCCGCTAGTGCTACTTAGCGCACACAGTAAGCTCATGGATGTGAAGACACATTAATGTACTTCCTATATCTTCAGTGAAGCAAATATGTGATTTTCTGAATAGCTGGTGGGTGTATACTGTTAATAATAGGTTAACTTATGTGTGACATTCCTCCATGCATTGAAATAAACAGGGCAAAAATTGCTGTAATGTTATGCCATATACGCTACCTTTTTGAGTTCTATGAATTAATATGATACACTCTAAAGAACCATGCATTTGAGATGCCTTTCTTTTCACTAATGCATGTACATGTATTCTGAATGTCCATATAACACGTCAGTATGCAGATAAGGTCCCTGGTGGTTTAGTGAGAGATGGTCTTTGCAGGTCTTTGCTGATAGACAGGGGCGCATTAACTGTTATCTTGGCTGAGGCGCTACCATTAAGCCCGCAACAATAAGAGCAGGGTCAAGGATGAAGTTGAATGACAGCTCAGGGAGAATACAATTTCTGAGGAAACATTTTAAAGGGGCCTCATGCTCACACTAAAGCATGAAATAGTATACAGTGTGTATGTGTGCATACTATATATACATACATATGCTATATAAACATATATACACACACAATATAATATATAGAATATACATATATAGTTTATATATAGTATATATACATATATACTCCAACCTACTTTAATTCTTCACTTTTTTGTAGTGTCTAGAAAGAAGGGGTCAGCTGTAATGGAGGACAATGACCACAGCACTGAGATTGATGGTGAGGACATATAGGCCATCTGAATCTCGGGTAAATCAAAGCCATTCACCGTTAATGAAAGTAAGAGAGACCGCACTGTAAATCATCTTACGGTCTAATATATTAGTGATAATGAATTCACGCTGCCACATTTAACCTTAGTTTTGCAATTCATTATATTTGAGATTAACAAGGGAGGGAACTTAAGTGAACTGTCTATAGGGAATTACGGCTGGGCCTTCATTGTCAATCAAGGATTGTGTTTCCTTGTCTTTCATTAGGGATGGAAATATACAGTAAGACTTTATTTTAATGGTGGGCATCTCTCCCATCCAATGCTCTTCTTGCTCTTCCAACATGGTTAACTCTTCATTACCCAAATTAAAGGCATCCATCTTTGCTGGCTGTTGACACACTGCTATGACCTCTACCTGTCAAAACGTTCATGTAAGCACGTGAGTGATGGATGACACCCCCCCGAACCCCATTGTCAAAATTATCCAGTGACTGTCCAACCCTCTCCGATCCATTCAATCCATCTCCCCAGGCTATGTGCCACCAGCCACGAGTTAACAATGAGGCTGAGGCCCTAATTTACTCTCAAAGAAATTAGAAAACTACCTTTTAATTATATGCCTGGGAGTGTTGTGAGAGATCACCGGGATCACCCCCTGAAGCTTTAAATGCTGCTTTGTGAGCGCCCATCATTTATATTCCTCAGATGTGTTGTTTCAGGGGTTCTTTAACCTATCTCAGACCGGGGGGAATATGATGGAGGAATAGGTAACAGGTAAAAGAAAAAAAAATCAAATCAATGTTCCACATCTGAAGGTCACAACTGTCATTAAGCGAGACCATAACAGAAGGAAAAGTGAAATAATGCGCTGCAGTGGCACGTTTGAATCTATGGATAATCACGGTCCTTTTTCAAGTGGCTCAGAGGAAGGCACCAGCATTTTAGCCTTAAGTGAACGGTTAATGAGGGCCTTGACCGCTAATCTTAGGCTAACAGGCTCTTTGTGAAAAGGCTTTAATATATGCAGGTCGTGCTCTGATCAATAGATGACATAAACTGTGCGTGTTTCTGCACCAGCTCAGTTGTTGCGTCAGGCCAGACTGTTTACACAGACTCTTTGTTGACAAAGGAAGTGCAGTGCTCTGAACTTCCTCTCTGTTTTTTTTTTTTTTTTCTCCTTCATTTGCATCACCTTCAGACACATGTAAATATGGCACCAGTCATACATAATACATGATATAAGTGGTCCCATGCTTGTCTGACCTCTCGTCCCCTTGCCTCCCTGCCAGACAGATGTAGAGAGGGCTCCAGACACACCTCACTTCCTGGGCAGAGAGTTATGGCTTCCTGGGAGAGGCGCAGACGTCCCCCGGAGCCCTGAGGAGCTCGACAGCTACCTACGACGAGGGCACTTCTCTGACTTGTAGACCCGCTGCGGGCTTCTCCCCTCACTTTGAGATCCACTGCGCACCTGTCAAAGGGTCAAAAGGGTACGCTCGCCTCAGTCGACATGACTGTGTTCCTCTGTGTGTGTGTGTGTGTAAACGTGTGTCCCACTGTGGCAGATGCCAGGCGGTTTGTGCAGGAGGAGAGGGCGGGAGGATTTGTTTGTGGGCACATGTGGTGAAAGGGGGTTTATTACGGGGACCTGTAAGCATTGTCAACAGAGCAACCTACCCAGACTGCAGTAGCACATCCAGGCCAAAGCGCGTTCTATGGAGACGAAGAGATGATGAACGTGGTGGAGAGGGTGACCATTGCTTGTTACAGCTTATTCAGGATTATGACTCAATCAGGAGGTTCATGGCGCTTAGGTAATTATTTAATCACTGAGTCAATAGAAGTCGACAAGAGATTAATTATAAGTCGGAGACGATTTCAACTTAGCTTCCTATTTTAACTGGTCCATTCTCTCTCTCTCGCTCTCTCTCTCTCTCTCTCTCTTTCTCTCTATGCCTCTCTCTCTGTCTTTAGCAGCAAGGGGGTTGATGGCATCATGCACAAGGTGACTGACAGCTCTAGTGGAGCATGAATAGTCAGTGTGCTATAGTTAACACTCTTACACTACCCCCCACCCCAAGCGCAGATAGTGATCAATACAATGCTACCCTTGATTAAAAGGTTTAATTAGCTGTATTAAGGCACAATGCTACTTAACCAGAGAGAGGAAAGTAAAACATTTCTTCCGATGAGATAGCTGCAGCTTTGCCTGGCTGTCCAGCTAACATGTTGTTGTATACAGTACGTTTCCGTGGGTGCCTCTGGCTGCATCCTGATCATTGTAACTTGAGTTAAAAAGACGATACCGGTATCTCCATTGGTAGACAATATGGCAAAATCACCTGCTTTCAAGCATCCTGTTAAAATGTATATAGCTCACATGGCATTGCTATTGACACATCTGGTTCTGAACAAATTCCTGATGGAAACAAGTGTGAATGGTTCACAGTCCACAGTCCATGTGTGCCAGCGTGTCGCTGTCGCTAAATGGTGCTAATCCACGCCTGTGCGCACATGCCTTTTAGGGAAGTCATTGGAGAGGGAGCAGGCCAACAGCGACCTGGAGGTGGTGTATGAGTCACTCCTTAGTAACCTGTTATTATTTATAGCAGAATGTAGGAGGATGAAGGGACTCTGGCTGATGGTTATCAGCCAACAGCCTTCTAGTAATAACAGTCATACAGTACTTGTACTGTATAGAGGCTTCTGTATAGCAATGACCTTCACATATCCTATACAGTAAAAAAAAAAATGAAAAAAGTATTATATCTGTAGCTTTATTTTACAGCTTTAAGTAATAGAAACATTGCTGTCGAAAGCTGCTCTATGAATCACAAGAAAGCATTTGATGTCCCCTGTTGATACCGTATACATGCAGTATGTTTATGCAGTGAGACTATACCACTGGGTAATATAATTAGTATGGCAATTTTCATGGCAAAGATAAACGTTGGCTTCCTATCATTTTATGTCACTCATTTAAACGTCCCCCTGGTTCTGTGTAACTTTATCGTTCTGGGGATTCCTCTGCTATGTGTTTAATCCCGGAGCCCTCCCTTGCTGTGTTTTATTTGGCTGAGAAGGACCAGGAAAGTCTTACGCCATCAGAGACACTCGGATGGACGTGGCGCTGAACCCCACAGATCAATGTTAGAAGGCTAACAAGTGAGGGGAAGTTGTTTGTGTGTGTGTGCGTGTGAAGCCTACATGATAGTATTGAATTACATCCACATGAAGACCTCTACCCTCCGCACGCTGACTCACCTCTCCTCCCTTCTCCAGCACAGTGAAAAGGCCCCGGCATAGAGGGTGAGGTGAGCCGAGCAGAGGAGAAGGTGGCCATTCTGATAGCTATGGGGTTAGAGATGAAGGAGTGCTTGAAGGAGGGCAGCGGCTGCCACACTGTGCTACTGTGAGTGCTCGTCTAAGCCACAGCCCCCTACTCCCAGCCCTAGGTGGGCAGATGGTGGGGTGGGCAGTGTTGAGGGCGAGACCCCCCCCCCCTCCCCCCGCATCTCCCACCCTCAGCTGCACTTGTAAGCCATGTACGAAGCGTGTTGGCAAGAATCCATGTCCTTCAACTCCCTGCGCACAGTACCCATAGCAGCCCCACCCGAGCCAGCTGTGTCTGCGTGAGCTCACCGGACTCTGACAGTTGGGATCAAAACAACATGTGAGCCAGGCGTGACACCCGCCACCGTCAAAACAAGCAAACTGCCCTGACAAGACCCTCCTCCCCCACAACCCCCCCACACCACAAGGGGCCTAGGTGTGGTATGAATGTACAGTAGTGTGTGTGTGTGTGTGTGTGTGTATCTAAAGCCTACAGACATGACGGCGACAGCCCTGTCAAGCAGACTGATGGCTAATGCATTAGTCAGTTGCCGTGTCACACCGTGATCTTGCGTCACCACAATTAGCTCTTTGAGAAGAGGAAAGGGAACGTGAACCAACATGATCACCGTATCTACATCAAGGGGAAGCACGCACACTCCTCCTACAAAACGTTTTGTAAGCGCACACTTAGACCATACGAACACGCGCACAGGGAAAGGGAGAATGCAATTCACAAGAAAGCAATTTTAGCAGCGATATATCACGGACAGCAACGGGTTCCTTTGCGTCCATATGGACTACAGACAGAAAAAGGCGCACTTCCCTGTTTGATTATATTGAAACCGAAGAGGCTCAAAAGACACAGTACGGAAAGACAGAAGAATCACACAGGCATGCTTATTTTAACTGCACAGGTGTTCTCAATGAAGACATCCGTTATAGTTGGACACTGAACTTATTGAAAAAAAAAAAACAAGTGAATGGAAAGACATGAAAAAAGACATGAAAGCTCATATAAGCTCTCTGTGCTCGTACTGTGTGGAGATTTAATCAATTTATAAATGCCTCTGATCTTAATGGTCTAATTTCTTTTGGGAACAATAATTATATCAAAAGAGTTGCATCTCTTGAAATGATAAATCACTGTAATGGCTTTGTATTATTATTATGAATGCATCTCCTGTAAGTACATCAAAGACTGTTGTTGTTAGCAAACCTTTCCTAGAATTTAAACAAAACAGCCTAACACACACACACACACACATGCACACGCACACGCACACACACACACACACACACACACACACAAACATAGAGTTCACCTATCAAACTTGGATCACTTTCTCTTGGCTGTGAAGAGTTGTCAGTGTTTTTTGGAGGTGAATGCAACAGATAATCAGTTGTTTAGCTATCTTCTTTCCACAGGACAGGGCTGACAGCTCTACCCCATATGGAAGGAATTGGAGATCATGTATTGGAGGCCTATGGCAGTATGGCATACATAAAAACACACACATGCACACACAGGTGCTTTCATGTACCCTCAACAGAGACCTGAATGACAAGCTCTGTTAGACGAAGGTTACATCATGTAAATATATGTGACTCATTGTCAGATATTAATGCATCATACTCACCACCTCTAATGTACCACCTCATCCCCCCTTGCCCGACAAACACACAAAATGTCACTATACACAACCTCACACACAACCTCCTGGCACAGCTGTTTATTATGGTGGTCTGTCTCTGAGCTTTGGCTGGCATCAGAAGAGTATTTATGGAAATTATGTTCTCGATTATGATTATATTTGAGCTAATTTAGTCTTACCATCCGAATACTATCTCATTCATATACAAAAAAATATTTCAGTTAATTCTGTGCTGGAAGGAGCAGCCCCGCTCGCCATATGTCAGTGAAAACCGATTATTAGATTTGATTAATGTGCATCACCCACAATTACGGAAATATAATTGAATACTGTGGCCATTTTTGGCACCGCTCCCTGTCAGTGGACATGTGCCGGACTGGGCTTGGGGAGCTAAACAGGCTGGCCACCTGCAGCCGCAGACTGAACCAGACGACATTATAAATGTACAAAGTATGTTTCACTGTATTGTTTACTTAGAAGTCCCCAGATGTTGCGAACATGTGGAGGGCTTTATGTGCTAGTTAACAACGGGTCACGCTTTGACTGCCTCTCCCTCCAAAACAATTAATACACCATAAACAGCCTAATGTCCTCTCTGCTCAGCCTTCACTGCATACCACTTCCATGCTGAGAAGAAAAGTTAAGGGAAAACCCCACTTTCTGGTCCCGGAGGAGGTGGGTTTGTCCGGGGTGGGGGCTTGTAATTTAACTGTCTACAACTTCTGCGGCCCAGAGCTGTAGCTGTGTAAATAAGGAGCTGTGCTTGACCAGCAGTAAGGAGAGGATAACGTTGAACTTCCTGTGGCCCGGGCTGCTGCTGTTGCTACCTCTAAGGCTAATACACAACAGTACTTTTGTTTCAAGTGGGACTTGTTCTAACATGGTACAAGTAAATATACCCTGGCTGTTGTCTGTTGTGTGAGAAGGTGTCTGGTTGGTTTGGTGCACTGTGAAAGGCTTCATTGAGCACAGGAATTCTGTGTATGCAGCACGTCCAATTATAAATGTAGGACTGGGTGACTCAGTCACAACCTTGTAGGTGGATGTAGGTGGTGTTCTTTATTTGCTCTCTGCACAGAACTAATTTTATGTTGTCTATTCCAGTGCATATGGGTCCTTCTAAATTAAGGTATCATACAGTCTTGTCCATGTAGATAGGAGGAGTGTATATGTGGACCTTTTGAGGAGCTTTGCAGCGTTACCATTCCCCAGAAGTTTGCATTGTAAGTTTCATCACACTTGGCTAACCCCTTTTACCCAGGATCCTCTAGTTTGGGGGGTGGGGAAGGTGGGTGGTGAGAGGTCAGTCAGCCATCAGAGGAAGCGATCTCTGAGTAGATGACCCCTCCTCAGGCCCCCACCTATCATCTGTCGCTGTGATTAGTTTTCCCATGTGACAGATTGCAACTTAAAATGAAACGCCCCAAAGACACTCTATCGAGGGAATCATGCAGGCTATATACAGTGTGTGTATACTGTATATACTGTAGGCTACATATATACTACAGGGCTTTCAACAAGCCGTGTGCTTGATGAAAGGTAACAGAATCTTCTGGAATGACAGACTGAAATCGGTGGGCTGATTCATTGATTTTTCTGTCATGGAGTAGCACAAAGTACTGGACTGTGTCCCCCCACCAACATACACACAATATACTGTGTGTGTGTATGTATATATATATATATATATATATATATATATATACACAGTTTATATTTATTGATGCTGCTCTGCTAGTGAGTGCACATTAAATTATGGGAGTGGTGAGCCTTTAGTTGTTCACTACCGCTGTCTTTGCGCTCCACTAGCTCGGTTAGCTCCTGGAGAGTAAATCCATTCACTTGGCTTGAGCGGCGTATCAGGTGTCCCCTGGCATGTGTCTGGTGTGTGATTGGTGTGTGAGCGCATCTAGCCTGCAGTGGCAGATGGAGCCCTGCTTAATGTGAAGGCATCCAGGATGGCACATTCAAAAGCAGGTGGTGGCAAGGCAAAGTAAGACACTATTCATGCAGCTCTGTCTGTTATGTAATCAGCTCTTCAAAATGGCCACCGTTGCCATGCTATACATTCAACATCCAATGTTTTTGTATTAAATGGGGCCTATACTCACACACTGTCTATGTGTAGATATTATCCAAGATTGCAATGTAGCACATTGTAACATTACATGCCCACAACTGTTGCAAAGGGGAGGGGTAGTTTGGAGGTCTGTAAGGGCATGGGTAGATAGCAATATTGGATTTAGCAGTTAGTGCATGTGAACTCAGAGTGTAACCCTAGTTTTAACCACAAGGGCCAATTTTGGTCGAGGAGTGTCCCTGCAAGTGGTGAGTTATGAATCAACATAGGTTTCAGTTTCATGAGCTTCCATGAGTACAATATCCATCCCGCTGTAGCTCAGTGGTTAAGAGCTGACCATAAGGAGGCATGCGGGTCATTTTCAGACTTGATTCCAAGATCTCCACTCGGTTTCCACTCAGACAAAATGTAGGCTGCGCGCTGATCATCAGGGGGTGATTTGGCCGACACACCAAGAGGCCTTATTGCTCGTCAGAAAGTGATCCACCATGCTGATTGAATCATATGTAGAGCTGCTGGGATAATTGGACACAGGCCTGCAGGTCAATGGAGTTTGATTGGGACACAGTATGAACTCCAGGATTTCTAGGGTGTTGAGCATCCACCCCCCATACACACACACTGCTATCTATGATATCTTTACATATCACACATCCCCTAATCCCCCATTCCTCCTCTTGTTTCTGCCATTCTCTCTCTCTCTCTCTCTCTCTCTCTCTCTCTCTCCCTCTCTCTCTCTTTCACTCTCTCTGTGTTTTCCTGGCCTCTCCCTGGCCTCAGCCCGGGGGAGGAGGTGGGGGAACACTGCTTGCTGAAAGGTAACAGAATCTTCCGGAATGACCCACTGAAATCGGTGGGCTGATTCACTGATTTTTCTGTCATGGAGTAGCACAAAGTACTGGACTGTGTCCCCCCACCAACACACACATACACACACACACACACACATACCAACACACACGCACACCTAGAGGTGTCCATTACAGTGCCCATCTGTGTGGAAAAAAAGTGGGGCCCTGAGCTAGAATGACCTGTTTTAACATGATAGAGAGACGAGAGAGAGGTTTACCCACACACGCACACACACACACACACACACACACACACAAGCAGAAACCTTGTCTGACACACCTGTTCATTTCGCTGTTAAGTTTGAAAGCTTGAAACATGTGGCTTAGCTGGGGGAACTGTAAGTCTGCCAAAAGCCTGAACATACAAGTTCAGCTGTGCACTGTAACTTTTAACACTTCACACAGAAAATCAAAGCCTTGGCGCTGCTCAGCTGAGCGACTTCGTTCCCCTCCATTACTTCGCCCCAGAAAAAAAAATAGCCAGGAAGGAATAAAGAGAGAGAGAGCGAGAGCAAGAGAGAGAGAGAGAGAGAGAGAGAGAGAGGGAGAGAGAGAGAGAGAGAGAGAGAGGGAGAGAGAGAGAGAGAGAGA
>JAODUG010000015.1:2070504-2096553 GCA_027564795.1 Aphredoderus sayanus | reverse complement strand
CCCTCCCCCCCCTCTCTCTCCTACTCTCCCATGAGCCGACTGCACTGTGTTACTGTTGAATTGTTGAAGGTTGAATAGTCACGGCATGCAGAGTGTGAGCTTGTATAACCGGGGCCTCCATTACCTGCCGTGCGTGTGCTCTAATAAGTCATCTTAAGCCAATGACCCGTGCATACCAAGCCTCTTGGAGAAGCAAGGCCAGGACCACTGCCCATGCGGGTCCTCTTAACTGTCTTATTTATGACGCACATCAAAGGCTCAACTGGTTTGATCGGCCAGGCCTCCCACAATGCATTGTGACGATTGTAGGGGAATTGGTGGGAGGGCTACACGCCTCTTTGCTTGTCTGCAGGTACATGCGGTCCATCCACACACACAGATGGCTGCTGGAGTTCACCGACCTCGGTGTGCTTCCCGACCAGCGACCAGTGAGAGTGAAGCCGGCAGGAATCTGGACAAGCACATTTTGTTTGATCACACCCGGCAGTGTGGCCACTGGCAGCTTCCGAATGCCGCTCATTGATTGAAGGCGCTCTGTGCCGTTCACTGGAGGCAGAGGGGATTGGAAGTGACACGGCATAAACAGGAACTGTCAAACAATTAAACAGTGTAAACAGCACAGATGAGCCACTGATGAATCTGGCTGTCTGAAGCCAATTAGTGCAGCCAGGCCAAGCAGACTGAAGGGTGGTTTTCTATCCGCACATCCATCTGTCTGCACCAGGAGCTCCCACTAAATTAGAAAGACATTTTTAAGTAATAGCGTGAGCAAAGGTTCACTGTGGGTGAATTCAGTTATGTAAGAGCCAGTCCGTTACTTAACTTAGCGTTTTTCATTTCTTGCACTGTTCAAACTCACTGTTATACTGTATATATATATATATATATATGTGCTTTTGCTCACAGTCAATGAGTTTGACAAGTATTTCTGTAATGTTGGTTACAAATTCTGGACGGAAATCTAGGAATGTGCCTTCAAATTATCCTGGCTCCGTCCAAATTTTAGGTCTGGTTAGAGCAGGCTACCTTTAAATGCCCAACGCATTAAATGTGTTGCATTTGTTTAAGAGCTGTAAGCCAAGTGTTCTTCTGGGGTGGAAGACTGATTTTGGGAATATGAAATATATGCACCATTACTAAAGCTATTAACCTTGACACCATTATGCAAAGTGGAAGAGTGACACTAAACAGAAAAAAAGTACAGCGTAAAAATAGTATAAAACATTACAGGGAACAGTGTGAGCAATGAACAGTGTACAGCAAATATATGCATTACAACACTGAGTGAAATAAAGTAGTTTGTCGGGAACAATGGCAATGAAGCTATGAATATTAATGCGTGGATACTAGGGTTACATTCTGAGCACCTGAATCACTGTTGTATGTTTATGATAAATGAGCGCTCCTCCTTTCTGTGGCAGAGTCCCCTGACCGACAAATAGCAGGCTAATGACAATAGCAATAACATATGGTAATGGCCTTTCACAATGCTTTGCTACCAATGACACCTGGAAACGCTCTCTAAAGAGCTACATGGTGGCTATTCACATCCAACAACAAAGCAATCTTCATATTTAGTGTCTACTGCATATTGTTTAGAATGATTGAGCATCTGATTAGCATTGCAGTCGCTGCTGGAGTTCTGGTTCAATCAGCACATTACAAAACTGACCCATTGTGCCTAAATTGAAGAGGACTTGTTACGCAAACAGTTCCAGCCTACTATTGTTATTATAATGGTATTATTGTATTTTGGGTACAGCCAGGTGGTTCACATAGTTGTGTAAGCAGTTACAATGTGGGGAATACTGGCAAATGGTGGAATTCAGAACATTATACCAGGTGGAGAAAAATGTAGACGCACATTTTACTGTGGCTTGTTAAGGCCTTGAAAATCAATAGGGATTTCATCATCCCAGTGGAGACCTGCCTTTAACGTCATGGTCTCTCCCAGTTTGGGAAGCCTGTAGGTTACATGTGGTCACGCCAACACTATCGTATTTCCGATACATCTGTTAGACCTTCTGATTAAATCTGCCATATTTTTCCATCTCCCACCTCCAACATCCCACGCGCACACACACACACACACACACACACACACACACACACACACACACAAGCAATTCCTTCCCAAAACCACACTCGTGCACACTGCACACCCCATTTCCCAGCAGGCACTGACCAGAACCCATAGTCCTCCATTAGCTGTGTGTGAAATGCAGAGTAGCTCTCAGCTCCGCTGTGCTAATCCGGGCCCAGCCGTCCGTGCAGCGCTGGCCTGTGACAGATACAAAGGACGGGGAGTGCTGCTAATCCCGCCGTAGCCCGGGGGTCAGCAGGGAGCTTCTCCGTCCTGGGAGGCAGAGGCAGAAGAAGGCTCTAAGCCCCTGCCTGTGGTTGTAATGCACCTAGGGAGACGGGGTGTTTGTGACGGGCCGCAGGCTCGCAGGATCACAGGCTCCTCACACAGCAGGCCCTGGTTGTCTACATGTGGTATTCCCCTGTACCATGCACTGGGAACAGGCAAATACTGTGAACGCGGCGCAGGCCATATAAAGAGCCTTCCTGTTTCCGTTTAGGAGCATGTACAGTGTACAGTGCATTCAGAATATTGTATTTAATGTGAAAGGCAATCTCTCTGATATTAAAGTACATGTGAAAGAAGAGAGAGAGACGGTAAAGGGTGCTGTGTTTGCACAGGCTCCAGGACATGTGGCTAATGTTTTTGTAAGGCGACACTGTAAACTTGGGTGGTGAAATATAGGTATGTACACCTACTGTATATCTGGGAGAGAACGGCACAGGTGTGACATTAGCAGGCCGACATGTGACCCTTAATTCAATAATTAATGGTGATAACCATCATCGGTGGCCACAATCGATTCTTAGCTCTGCCTGTGTTGGGCAATTCTACATGTTTAATGCTCTTGTCATTTTGATTAAAGCCACATCTCCACTTTTGTCCTCACTCTCAGCGAGACTTGGGAGACCGCAGGCAGCTTGAAGTGTGTTCTACCACTGGGGCTCTACAGTAGGCCTACATGTAAAATATGGGCTTGTCAGAAGCATTGCTTCCAACACTGTTTTTCCACACTATTCGTAAAGTATATAGTTGGTATTATTAATGTGCTTTTTGGATAATGTGATATATTTCTCAAGCTTCCACCGACCCCCATTGTCTGTCGATTCATTGCAATGTCATAAACGATTAGATTTTTAAAATAATTCACCTTACTCTCAAATAGGCTCTATTATGAAATGAAAAATGTAGGTTGAGCAGCTGAGGAGCAGAGATTAACCAGGCATTTGTCATCTTGGTTCTAGATGACACTCACACAAACACACACACACACACACACGCACACACGCACACACACACACGAGCACACATACCTAAACTGGCAGGCAGCACAACAGCAGTGTCCTGTGGTAGGTGCACAGCAGACAACAGTGGACCCCCAGGGGCTCAGCCAGCCATCATGAGGAGAGGATTAGGAGTGGTGAGGTGTCAAGTGTGTGTGTGTGTGTGTGTGTGTGTGTGTGTGTGCGTGTGTGCGTGTGTGTGTGTGTGTGTGTTAACATTACCATTTCTCCATTCCTGCTCTATAGGGAAGGTAAGGGGGGGGGTCTTTTAAGGCCCAAACACTGTCCCTGTGTTAATGAGAGATGTGGCCTATAGTGATATTGTATTGAGAAGGAGAGACCAGGTTAACCAAGCCCCTGGCTGACAGTTAAATACATTTCAGGAAATGGAGCTCTTGTGTAATCACATCAGGGTGAATGCAGAAATATTCATATACTTGGCATTTAGGGTACTGTTATCAAAACCCCACAGCATCAAGTTTAACATCCATATTTATGTATCAGTTAGCGCTACAATCTCACATAGGTAAGCTAGAGATCCTACACAGAAAATAAGCGTCCCCATTCTGTCCATACAGTAGCTGCTTAGAGCGAATGTGATCATTTACCACATGCCTACTGTAGGTGTCGCCAAAATGATCTTAACTGGAAAGCATCAGATTGGAGAATTTGTATGCTACAGGCAGATTTGTATCTTGAACCTAACCCTGATTTACATTAATTTCAACTCTTATGTGATGGTTGAAGCACTCTTGTTTGATATGGCACGTCCACACAGCATCCATGTTCAAAGTGCTTACTCATGCAGGCTGTAATGTAAAGGCTAGAATTATGCCTGAGTTAAATGTTCTGTTCCTAATGCACTGAAATAATGCAAAATTACAGATGGCTGGTTTTATTTGTGTGAATACATCGGTGGTTTAATGGTTTGTAAAGCATGTTTTCTATGCTTAGTTTACAAACAGGGACTGAATGCCCCTAATGCTGAAAGCAGTGTTACTGCCTGGGATACAATTGTTGTTAATTTGAACAACACAATAATTAATTGGAGGGGGGAAAAAACACGACTGGTTTCCCAGTGTGAATTGGGCGAATAATCTCGAAAACAGTTATGACTTATTCTTTTGTGCTGATCAAAACCCACTGAACCGCTCCCAATGTGCCTTTTCTCAGCAGAAAAAGACATTATGGCTCATATCCAAATTAGTTGCACAAAGTACACTAATGTATGTAAAAGAAACCAGACAGAGCCAAATAATAGGCTATGCTATAAATACATACACATTCTCCATGTGGTATAATGATAGCAAATGTCTACCATATCTGATCACTCTGACTGAAAATTATATCTACTCCTAACAGATGGTAATACACTGCCCACAATTAGGCAGCACATGGCCAAGATCTGGCCATTTCTGGAAAGTAAAGCTGACATATTTTTCCAGTTATCTGCCAGTATCTGACATTAGTCTGGCAATAGGAAAAAGCATTTGGCACAGCCCACAGTGCCAGTGTTGTGCTTCCTGCCTGTATATTCTTCAGCTGACTGTGTATTTTGGACCATATCTGTTTGCTGAGGTTGTACGGAGAGAGAAACTCAAAGCTGATTTTGATGTGTATGTGAAGACAACCTGTTGTCATAACAATTTCCAAAAAACCATCTGAAGAACATCTGTTCGCTGAGTGATGGAAAGTACCACATTTGCAGACTTGGAAATAGGCAGTTTTTGCCCTCTGTCAAAAACGCTACCCGAATGGCAAATGTTTATTTATGCTGGGGAAAGTCGAAAAACGGTCGATTGAATTCATCAGCATTAGCGCTTTTGGTGACATGCTAAATGTGCGTCGTCTTCGCCTGTGACGGCTCAGGACAGGCGGTCGTATGGGTACAACGCCTCTAAGCTAGCCTGATCAAGATTGAGCATAGCAATAATCAAACAGCGAGGGACAGAAACACCTGCTAACTCTGCAGCGCTCTCAAAAGGCTCCCCATGAGAAAGATGGGCGCTATGTAATCAACAGAGGGAGGGAGGGGGTGTTTAAAAGAAGATACCCCCCCCCCTTCCCCTTCCATACCCCAACCCCCACCTTGGTCCTCCTCCACCCAATTGTCCTGACACACGACACGCAGCACTCCTTCCTGGATACAAGGGAGTAATGGTAATGGTGGGTGGTGGTGGTGGGGGGGGGTAGTTTCAGGGGGACCTGAAAAGGAGTCTTTTATTTTTAAGTTAATGATTGGACAAACACGCCTAGCTTGCGGAGTTCTCTCTCCTCTGGTGGGCGTGGCCTCCCTGGAGGTCAGAGGAGGCGCTGACTAATAAGCCTCCCTTCACACACAAAAAAAAGAAAAGAAAAAAAAAAGGGGGGGCAATATTTGCTTGGCAACTGAAGGAGGTGAAGGGTGAAGGGAGATCCAAAGGGATTGGCCGAGCGGCAAGAGCGCCTAAAAAGGACTGAGGTGGGGCTGGAGTGGGGCTGCATGGTGTGAAAGGAGAGGAGGAGACAGGGATGAAGGAGTGGCGATTGGCCGGGCAGGGGGGCCTTTTCTGCCACATATAGCGGCGCTAGGAACAGATGGGGCCTGATAAATCCTGAAAGGGAGGCATTACCTGCCCAAGTCACCAAGCAGCCACAATTATCACAGGGCTCTGGGTTCATTGTCAATTAGAGTGGCAGTTAAAGCCAGGCAGCAGCTGTGGCAGATGGCTGCTTTCCAGAGAGGCTGTGGGGAGGGAAGGAGGAGGAAGGGAGGGTGGGACAGAGGCCAGCCCCCAGGCTCTCTCCCTCTGTCTCCAGCTCTCCTCCTCCTTCCCCCTCGTATTCTATAACTCTCTCCCTCTCTCGCTCGCTCTCCTTCCCCCTCTTATTCTATGACTCTCTCCCTCTCTCGCTCGCTCTCTGCTTAAGAGCAGGATTTACTTGTGTTGCTGCGTATATGTCTTTGTGTGTACGGGTGAGAGAAAGAGACAGAATGAGAGAGAGAGAGAGGGAGTGAGAGCAGGGAGGGGGGGGGAGAATAAAGAGAGGAAGGTAGATTCAGAGGAACAGAGGCACATGTCACTAGAGATGTGGGGGTGGGGGGGGGGGCTGCTGTCTGACATGGGAATATATCTTGTACGCTGCCTGTTTGATAAAAAAAAGAAAACAAGCTAAAAGCAGGCAGCCTACTACAGTGTAGAATCTGGAATCATCAGGAAATCCCCATGAAATAATTGTTCTACTCAGTTCATTTCTTCCATGGCTGCAGCTGAGGCTACTAGATGTCTGCTGACAGTCTTGTGTAGAGGTGAGAGCATAATGAGTGATGTATGTATGTATTCAGCTGTTGACAAACGTAGTAATTGCAAGTCGCTTTGAATAAAAGTGTGGGCTAAATGTGGTAAATGGAAATGTACGAGCTCCCGCTACAAGACATGTTGTTTGTTCTAGCGCGTTTATTCGCCGAAAAAGAAAAGAAAAATAAGAAGTGCAGAAGTGCCAGTGTTCCCCGCACATGCTGTTGGGGGATGCAACCCCCCCACCCCACCCAAAAAAAGGCTTCTTGTGCGTTTGAGTCCTATTCTAAAGCCCTTTACAATAGAAGGAGACACAGAGAAAGGGTTCTGTTGAGTGTTTCACTTCCAGCCCCCTCTCTCTCTCTCTCTCTCTCCCTCTCTCTCTCTCTCTCTCTCTCCCTCTCTCTCTCTCTCTCTCCCTCTCCCTCTCTCGCCCGGCGTCTGGTGGCGTGCCAGCGCGGACATCTTGGTGGGCGCGCATGGGCGCAGCCGCTCACCGCCTTCGTCCCCGTGATCTTCCAGGCGCGCGTCTCCCCTCCCTGCCAGCCCGAGCCAAGGCTCACCAGCAGGCTTCACTTTCAGCAAGTGCCACCATTCATCACCAGGCAGGGGGCGCCGGAGCGGGGGGCTACGGGGTGGACGGCGGCGGTGGGCGGGGGGAGGGGGCCCTGATCCCCCACTTCCCACCGCTGCCCCCCCCTTCTCCTTCTCCACGGGCTGCTGAGAATATAGGCCTCTGCCACAGACAGCAGCCACACTCCTCTCTTTACACCCCTCACAAAGGAGCTCCCAATTTATTCAGTGGAGGAAGGGAGGCGGGGGGCTTGCCTATCTCCCGCACCCTTGCTTCTTGCCCCCCCCCTTCCCCCCGCATTCTGTCTCTCACTCCTCCACTCACCGCCCTCACCCCTCCTCCTCTTCTCCTCCCCCCGCTCGCCCCCTTTTTCCTCCCCACAGGGGCGTCATTCCTCCTACTTTGTTCCGCCGTTCCCGGGGCCAGGCGTCTGGGCGGCCCTGATAGCCGTGCGGAGGCTGCAGCCTATCCATCTGCCTGCCCGGGGCCCAGGGGCCCAGGGGCCCAGGGGCCCGGGGGCCGGGGGCCCGAGCCTGGCCATGCGGGGAGAGAGGAGCAGAGGTCCCTCATTCACAACAATAGCCATTAACAATTGCTAACAGCACTGCCGCGGCAGGCTGCAGGGGCTGGGGGAGAAGGAAGAGGGGGCTGAGACAGGGGGGCGCAGGGGCCAGACAAGGAGCCCGGGAGAGGGGGCCCCACGAAGAGCCCTGTCGCTGGGCAGAGTTAGAGATTGCAAAGATCCGATAGGTTTCCGGGTGCAGACAGCGCTGTGTGTTTATAGGGTGTTAAGCAAGCCCTCTGAGTCCACCAGGCCTGCAGACGAATATTGATTTTGTTTCCCCCCCACCCTTGTGGTCAAACAGCATGCGAAGCCCCATCTGAGTGAAGCTAGCTGCTCCCTCCTATTGCCTTGAGGTTTCATGTCCAGTGATTTAGGGCCGTGGTTCGAAAAGTGATATTTCAGTGGGACGAATTTGTTTGTGAATAGAATTTTCTGCAAAAAAATAAAAATAAAATCAATAAATCATTACCTTAACTTGACAGAGAAAACTGTACACATAGGGAGTGCATATTTCACTTTTACTTCACAGGAAGTAGCACTGTAAAGTAATGTTGTATAGGTAGGTAAGTAGGTACTGTATTGCATCAGCGGCAATAGCGACAGCAGACATGTGTGTTCCACTGACAGCCACACAATAGATGTAATGATGTCCAAGTAGGCCAGATTTACCTCTGGTACTCATACCCTTCCCTCCTGAGTTTTGACACATTTCCACATTTATCAGGAATGCCGATCTGTCTCCGCTAACAACAAAAGGCAAACCTCTTATGAAGCACACCACATGGAGCCTCCTGTGAAATGGTTACAGTAGACCCAACCCCACCCCCACTCTTCCCATGCCTCTTATCCTTGCAATCAAACTGTCAAAAAGCACAGTTCTTTGCCATCGATGGTTTTAATTAGGTTTGGATGGATTTCAAATCTGCTCTCGTTTCCTGGAATGAGTGAAAGAAGACACCGCACAACAAGATTAACCTCTAATCTATCCTCTGGTTATGACCAAACCCTACCCATCTGCCCAGCCATGCACAGGCTAAAGCTCTGTTATGAAAATGTGACTGTATATGATTTTATATTTTTTTGTTATACTGTATTGGTGTATCGCCCTATAAACCTTTTTATAAGGGAAGGAGGGACACAAGGAATAGTGTCATATCCAGAATACAAACAGGTATTTTAACAAGACAGTTATCGGCAGCTTGTCATAGTTTGTGTTTCCTTCTAGTTGTAACAGTGTGTTTAATGGTTGTTTACTTATGTTTATGAAATTCTGCCAATTGATCAGTTGTTCTAGTAATATACGCACATGGTCTCAATATACCATATATACCATCATCTGGGGTATCACACCTTGGTGGAGACAGTGGTGCTGTATAGTACTGTATGCTTAGGCTGGTGTGGCTGTCACACAACTTGATAAATCAGCTGATTGTGCTCGCAAACTCCCACTCGCGGTGTGGTTCGGGTATGCACTTGATCCTCTGGTGCACTTTCATCAATACAATTGAATTTAGCCGCAAGGCAGCAATACATACTGTATACCATCAATGGCTCTAATCAATATTATCCTGTTATGGCAACTTATTCCAGGTGGAACAATCGATGCTGCACAGCGTCAAAATCACTGTCTTGTGGGCTAATAGCCTTCAGCAACCAATATGGACATTGGCTAATTCATTCCAAGCACATTATAAGACATATAAAGTATACTACAATGTTATATTATACTATATAAAAGTGTGAATTGTACAAGCTATCAATAGAATGCAAAAGTCTGCCCACCGAGGCATACTAAATTTCTCTGATGTTTAGCGGCATGCGCTGTAGGCAAACAACTTGATGTGGCACGAGGAAATTGCCTGGAAACCTGACACAGTCTGCATAATTTGCTGACAAAATTGTCAATGAGTTAATGATCATGGAGAATTGGCAGGGAACTGCAGCCTTTCAATCCATCTTTGACGCTTTCCTTTCCATCGGCAGGGGCTGAACTCTCCACCCTCAGTGACAACAAAGACCTTGTATAAACACACTACCGCCCGCTGATTACGGGCCTGGGCCCAATTACAACTAAAAGTCACTTATGTTGCTTTTGCTTGAATGTTCCTCCAATACAAATGTTGCTGGAAGTGAAACTTTGGACCATTTAAACTGGTTCCACCATGTCAGACACTTTAAACGGTT
Source organism: Aphredoderus sayanus (assembly GCA_027564795.1). Classification (NCBI taxonomy): domain Eukaryota; kingdom Metazoa; phylum Chordata; class Actinopteri; order Percopsiformes; family Aphredoderidae; genus Aphredoderus; species Aphredoderus sayanus. Next base: position 2,086,586 of record JAODUG010000015.1, on the reverse strand, counting down.
TTCAAAAAGTATTGCGACAAATAATAGTTGAACTGTTTTTCTGTGATTGCGAGGTCAAAAACACTCAATGTGCTTGGTCAGATTGATGGCACTATGCTATGCATTTACAATCTTCTGTTTTCTGTCTGCAGTAATAGTATAAAACTATCAAATTAGGTTACAGACCCTTTATATTATCCTAGCATCTATGAACGAACGGTGACTGCCAAACTGTCCTTTAAAAACAAAATATATATCTTTATTACGAATGCATTTTCCCTCCAAAACCTTACTACAGCATCATTTATATAGTCACAAATACATCCAAATGGAAATTAACTTTCCCCGTTTGATGCCAAGAATCAATATTCATTTGTTTTGTATGCAATACTCTAGTGAATGCCTTTTTCATGCATCATACTGCTTATTCACAACTTCTTTAAAAAGGTTCCTAGTGAGATTCATTATTCAGAAAAGAAATACGTTCCAATAGCTTTAGGTGATTTCTGAGCTGTACTTGCCATTAGAATCAGACTCAGACCCCTGAGCTATACAAGAGCTTTAATGTACTATCACAATTGCTGTGACGTTTTAGGACAAGCAGCCCCTCCCTACACGCTACCCTTCTCCCATCAGTGTAGGACAAGCTTAATAAAAACAGACTTTTGGCTCTAAATGTAATGAGTGAATGGGGGTTGTATTCACAGAAAAGGTATTTTTGCTTTTTGGTTGTTACGGCAACGGATAAATGTGTGTTTAAAGGAAAAACAAATATAACCCAAAATCTGTACTGCATCATACTTGCATCACTCATACCTATTCCCTCTACAATGAGCTGTCAAGAATAAATGTGCATCATGTGAACGCATTATGTTGTTGTAAGTGGTACATTTGGTGGAATAAGAAAAGAAAATATTTTATCCACAGGGAAGTTCAGGAAATTGCACAGAAAATTACTTATTGACCTTTTTGGGGGATTTTTGATTCATCATTACTGTTCAAAATGGAACAAAACCAAAAATAATAATAAATAAAATAGCATAATAAAATAGAACAATAAATATATAATGAAATAAACAAAATGCTCTGCTGTCCTTCCTAGTCTCCAGTGGTTGCCTTGTACATTTGTAGCAGATCTACATCCTCTCTATATTTCCTTTACAGGATCATCCCCTATTAAGAATCTGTACACTGGCTGACACGGTTCAATATCTGTAAGCTTTCGCATACCATAAAGCATGAACAATGTCTGTTGATAATGATTCAGGTGACTGCTGTATGCCTTCAGAATAGTCTCAAATGCACAGTTTAATGACTATGTATGTGGGTGTGGATGTGCAAGTGTGTGTGTGAGTGTGTGTGTGTGTGTGTGTGTGTGTGTGCCATCCTGGTGTAGTTCTCTCACAAGGCGGTTGTCAGGCCCGTAATTGACAGTCTAAGTGGGGCAGCCGAGAGGCCAGGCCCTGTTAATTTATTTTCTGAGCTTCACCATCCATATTTATGAGCCCCTGCTGTTTTGTCTATCACCACCGATCAGACTTAGTGTGTAATTGCGCTCGCCAAAGCCAGAGAGCCCACGCGCGAATGGTCACTCGTCCCACAACATTCAATTTACCAGTTTATTATTTGATTAATTCCTGTCCTCGGACTTGGAGCGCAGACAGAGAGAGGGGAAATGCAAGGTGCGGCCACGATTAGAGTTGGAGGATAGGATGGGGTCATTATACCAGCATCCTCTGATCTGGCCCAAACTAATTGCTGAAGCTCCTGTGGGCGAGAGGTGGCAGGCTCCTCTGGGTCCACTGGGCTATGCTTATCACGGTTTGGCACAAGCTCATTTATTATGTAGCATCATTACTACAATGATAACTTAATGAGTTCTAATTGTACGGGGGGAAAAGCATATCACTTCTAAAGCTGATCATTAGTATATATCAGATAGCTGGATGTGCTGTTTATAATAACCTAGCGTGTGTTGTTAAAGAGCTAGTGTGTAAAAGCTATAGTGTCATTACTTCCATTTCATAAGCATTTTCAAACATCTGTGTTTCAGCAGGATATTTCCATATTTAATTTATACACGCATACATAATATTATACCGTTTCTCCTGCAGTTTCCATGAAACCCCTTTGTTGAGAGAAACTATATGCATGCACATGATTGTATGAAAGAACACCAGTCATTTCTCTGTGATGCCCCCCACCAGCCAATAAATTATCACTTTAATTTAGCAATTTTTTTTATTTTAAATCACCTCATGAATTTTATTTTAAACAGATTTTTGGACATATTTAAGTAGTGTTGTTTTATTGTAAAACCTGTTTAAAAACTGTTGTTAACCCTGGTTTGCAAATTATTGCAAATCACTTTTCAAACTGTATTTTTATTTATTTCATATAATCTCCAGCCAGGCAGAGATCCACTTTGTGTTATGGTGATGCTTTCGCTTAAGTTGGGAACATGAATTGCCTAAACAGCAACACACAGGCATGTGTCTGTTTACATCTCATTCCCTTTAATGGATTTAATTTGTTTACAAACTAACCTCAAGGAAATATTTGCTGGAGAGACCTTGATGTTTGCGATGCTACAGTAGATAGCGACATACCTGTGATGTCAGGGGTAATGGTGTAATTATGTGCTATTTTGATCCCACAAACATACATTCATTTCCATTCATTATGACTTGTTATGTTTTCATCAAAACAACACAGCGGCCTGATGTAAGCATGCATAATGGGTAATTAAGCGGCCTGGTGGCAGGCAGCTCCAGTTTCGCCCCAAAACCCATCACCTGAAGTCATCTCAACCTCCGCGCCGGTAAATACCCCCTTCTGTTCAAGCAAAGCCATCTGATACGGTTTCATTTTGACGTAGCCATGCATTGTTGTGGGAAGACATTAAGGGGGAATTCCCGACAATTTCATACCTGGACCCTCCAACCCCCAACACCCCCCCCCCCCCTTTCCCCAAATCTCTCCAAATTGCAGCATTCAATGGTGACTCCATAGACTATTAACTCACCGTAAACATGCTCCTTTGAATTCTGTAGCATTAGGATGTGGTCGGATTTTCTATTCAATATGGTCATTTACCAGACATGCACACATTGCAGTACACTACGAAGACATGCACTGTAATGGACCGCATGCATTAGACAATGTTTTTGACATGGTCAAATGAGGTTCAGGTCAAAATAGGCCAGAATTTCCACTTAACCGCAACTAAATTGCTCTCCTTTCTTACATAATCATTTTTCTAAATCAATATCAAGAATTTGTATTTCACATTAGGTTGAGACTTGACAATAGATGCTTAAAAGGCAGCACTTAATGTGCATTGGATAAATCATGTAAGTTGCTCATTTGGCTTCTCTCAAAACGCTTTTTTAGTTTGCATGTTGTTTTCACATTTTCTTTCTCACTCTTTTAATTGCACTTTTCAGATTTGTGATTGAGTGCAGTCACTAATGGTCGCATTGTGAGTTATAAAGTACAAATGAATTCTCTTCAGTCCAAATGAAACTTAGTCTGATATGGTCTCCCAGCATGCATTGATGATTATAGAAACCCTGGCCGTGAAATTGTCTTTGTAATTGTCTCATGGCTCATAGTAAGCTAGATACTTCCCTAATAAAAGCAAACTGAAGAGACATATAAAGCATTTAGTTTCTAAATGCTTTATTGCAGAGAAGAATTCCTCCCTTATATTCTTTGCCCTCAAAGTTGTGTGTATTGTTTGTACCCTATGTATTGCTCTTCCAGTGTATTAAGAGATAGCATGATGATCATATTGTCATCATATGCAAATGCATTATATGCAAATGGTAAGGTAACTGTAAAACATTTTCCTTTTACAAAATGACATTGTGGATGTTTAGACTGAAATACAGGAGGGTAAGTATTCTTGTACGCTACAACAATGCAAAGCAGTCTGGTGGTTAGCTACAGACAGTAAAACTCAACCAGGCCTGTAATTTCCACATGTATGGCCAAACAGAATGTGTTTACAGTTGCTTTACCACGAACAGTGGTGCTCTGCTCATTCCCTACCTCTCAGAGCACAAGCTCGCAACCCCAGCGAAACCAGTCTGCCCTTTAGTTGCACTGTAATGTATGGTGTGCCTCCTTTACTCATGTACTTTCTGGTGCCTCTGCTTCTAGACGACACAAAGAACAGACAAAAACATGTTTAATAACCGAGATATTTTGGTACTCTCCCCTGCATAAACATATACCAACAATCTGCTCGAGCCTACAGTTATTTTAAGGAAAAGACAACGAGAGCGAGCGGATAGAGGCAGGGAGGGAGGAGGAAACAGGGCCGTCTATGAGCGTAGGCAGGGAGCCCCGGGTGGAAACGTGTCATTGGATTGTCTTCAGAGGTTGCACCCACATGACTTGATTAATCAATGCCCCATGTTGTCTTCCCCCCTGCTTGAACCCAAGGCCGCAGCAATATTTCACAAGAACAAATTGAGTTGGGGGGGTGGGTGCGGGGGAGAGGGGAGGGGCACAGGTCTAACCGTAAAACCAAAAGGTAATTAGGAACCACTGGAAGAAGTTCCATAAAAGACAGTAGGTCAAACAGATTCAATACACTCACAGAAATAGACCCCGTGGCTGCCTGGAAGCTTGCAAGGATACTGTGAGGTGAAAGAGATGGCAGGCCCTCTCTCTGCGTGTATTTATTATTATGTATTCACATTGTTGCCGGTGTGCACATTTTGACTGAATAACACCTTCAGATCAAAGCGGTAATTAGATTCACCGCGCGCTAACCTAAAGTGATTTACATGAGAATTGAGTGTGAGCGCCAGACTGATGTTAAACTTATCCGGCACCCACAACAGAGGCAACGTTACTTTGTGAGATTGTCACAAGGCTGGGACTGATTTACGCCATTCATTGCTAGATGCTTGCCACCGCGATCAGTTTAGCTAATCGACTTTCCAATTCACCCACCTGCTTTATTTCACTATTAGCACTTTGCTTCATCGCAAAATATTCCTTTCTTATCTGTATCTTTGTGCACTGTTAGGGACATAGCAGCGCTGGTCATTAGCCGCATTAAAATGAGAAACGGGGGGAAAAAGTACATTTTCATGCTGATAAAGGCCGTAGCAGAAGGTAGGTAAAGGGTGGGCGGAGGCTATCAGTTAGTCATTCTACCTAAATGCCTTCGCAGCAGTACACCGCCAGTTAGACGGGCCTCTTTTTATTACGGCACCGTTATGAAATCTGCCGCGGAGTCTATCGGCTGGGCTCAGCGGTTAATGTAGCTCGAAAAGCAAACAGCCAGACGTTCCTTCTTCCATGCTCCCCTCATTATGGAGAGAGATGGAGAAGGCATTACGGCGCTCCCGTAGCCTTTCAGACACTCGTGTTCTGAAGTTTGTATGGGGACACGGACTCGGCTGGCTGGGTGAGGGGAGGGGCCGGGGAGGAGGGGGGGGGGGGGTATCGGCAGAATGCGCAGTAAGCATTTTAGCAAAACAGCAACTGTTATTAAATCTATATTTAGATGTATGGGACAGGGGACCCGACCCTGTTGCATGAGACTGTTGCCATTTTAAAGGCTGTAATTTAATAATGTTCAGGTCCTGGAAATTGGAAAGTGTCCAACGTGAAAGAGTAAATAATTGCAAAGAGAGATGGTGCAGGGGAAACACGAGTGTATTATACAAATTTGCCTACAACCAGACTGTTGTAGGGGTGTGGTTGTTTGTTTTTTCCCTATACGCCAAACTTCATCAAAGCAGACAAGTGTGACATGTACTGGTACCTGCTCATGTAAAACCCCACCTGCAGTTAATTGAAGCGAGCCATGATTAAGATAGCCAAAGTGTTCCTGCTTCACATAATTGCTGTGCTGCACATGTTTCCCAGGAGTTAGGATAACAGTAGGAATCACTGACAACAGTTGAGGTGGGGGTCCCCACTACCCACAGCTTTCTTCTGTTAAAGGCCAAGTTTGTGATTCCTGCAAGGCGGCGTACTGCCCCACCAACGAAGTCATCGACTAATGACTTCAGTAACATACCGCCAACATGCCTATTTAATATTTTAGTGTGTAGCTTCAGACTGATGTGTTTGCTTCTTGTAAGGACAGAAGAGGCTAGGCTATATTTTATTTTGTTTTTGATTTAAAACTACTTTTGAATTTGTTATCTTGGGTGTATTGTGATCATGTTTGGGGTGTCAGATGGGGAGAGGGCAGAAATGGCTCCTATTCTGCTGTTAGAATGAAAACAGCAATGAGCGAGGTTGATTCAGGCCTGAGACTGGTAGCTATCATACTACTGTATCTGTGTGGTAAGTGAGGCTGGGCTGAGCTAAATAGCAGTGATGATGTTGGTACTGTAGCTGCATCATTGTGTTGTGTTGAAATGCAGTACTTAGCAGAACTGAGTCAGTTAATAATTAACGGATTGGACAACAATAGAAGACATTTGCTGAATATCTTCAAATCGATTACCTTACATGGAGTGTGTACAGTACGTTTACTAAGTATAGTTGTCGAGTCTGTATTATTGATCAAAGTAACAAAAAAATTATGAAAAAAAAGAAAGAAAAACAAGCATGTCCAAAGATAAATACCACTTTAAATCTACTTAAAAAAATAATAATAATAGAAACAAATAGGCTGAATGTGGTCAGCGCTGCCACTGGTGGTGCTACCAGTCCAGTGTGCCACAGGAGGACGTGAGGCGGCCCTTCCAGATGGCATCCGCCAGCATATGTGGCATGACCTTCTGCAGTGCGGGCACAAGAGGGGACACAGGACTCTGCAAACAGCAGGCGGGGCCCTCAGATGTGTGTGTGTGTGTGTGTGTGGTGGGAGAGTGCCCCCTCCCCCTCCCCCACCCCCCGGGACCGTGCCGCTGAATGAGATGCCCATCTATGTGTGGCTGTGCAGATGCTTCTCACTACTGCCAGGCTTTCAGCTTCATTAGGCCCAGATCAGATACATAGAGAGGAGAGAGGCCCCAGGCTATCTCTGTCGCCTCCCCGTGATGGCTGCGCACACACACACACACACACACACACACACACACACACACACACACACGCACACACACAGACACACGCGCAAACACACACACACACACAGACACACGCACACACACACACGCACACACACAGACACACGCACACACACACACACACACACACACAGGCACGGTCACAATCGGAATATTTTCTAAAAGGGAGCCAATTTCATCAGTGCAAGAGTTCATGTTGACAGGCTTTCTGTTTTTAATATGTATGGAGAGGGCTTGCGTAGGTGTCCATAACTGCGTATGAAATCAGAGATCCTTTAACCGACAACAGCAAGCACACATTTGCATGGAGCTGCTGCCAAATTGTATCTGGACAGGGCCCTGCCCTATAAGGTCCGGTCACCAGGAAAACCGTGACCTACTGCGGTTGAAATACATGTTTAATAAAATAGCCTAGTAGTGTGCCCTGTTAAAAAGAGAATTGTTTTTAAAGAAAAACATCATTCATTTTATGCTGTGTCACTTGGAATCAATTTCAAGAAAAAGGTTATCTAAGACATGTATGGAGATAAGATATGCATTATCCACCTAGCATTAGCCTTGGTAAAGCCAGGACATGCCGTCTAAACAGTACCCAATACCTCGCTGAAGAAATCTGAACACCTCCCAGTCAGTTGTTATGCTTGCTGTACTGTATATTATGCCATTGGAGAGATTTCTCACCATGCAATATGTAATTAGTGTGTAATCCCCCTGCCTGACTCAAAATGAGACCAAAAAACGATGATGCAGAACCGTAATGAGATATTAATTCAGAAATGCCGCACCATCGACATTTATTTTCTTTTTTTTTTCTTTTTCTTTTTTCCCTCCCCACCCCTCTCCTACCTCAATAAAGCCAAGCCGTATAAATTATTACAAAGCTTTAATGTAGATACGGTTATTACAGCAATTTGTATGGGCAACCAGTGTTTCATTTCCGCATCCGTCTGTGTTTTTCTCATTAAAACCTCAATCCCTATCCATCAGTTGTCTGGCTTGCTTGGACTAACTTATTGGGGTGAGGAATGTTGGGAAGACAACAGCACAGGGAAAAGGTGGTGGTGGTGGTGGGGGGTGATATGCCCAGCACACAAACACTGTACGCACACAAATACACACACTGTGAACATTTTTCCTATAGGAAGTCCACATTCCTAATCAACATCATTTCACACAAATGTCCCGTCTGTCAAGACTCAGAGCATGCAGGACAATTAGTCACCAGTTTAATCCCAGAAAATCACCACTGTTGCCCTGACACATGACACATTTCTATAAGCACGCCTGTGCACGAGCATTAGATTGAATGTTTGTATGTGACAGGAATTAGTCAAATGAGCTACAGTTTAGATGAAGGGGCTCCAGCAGTGACACATTAAAAATGTGGCTTCAGGATAGCAGATCACTGTCTAAAAGTGATGAATATATGAACAAATATATTTGGATAATTGTATTTGAATATTTGGGTAATCTATCAAAACAGAAAAAAGCCAGTGGCAATTAAGTTCAGCTAAATTTCCTCACGTGAATTTGTCTTGACAGCCATCGTTTTTTAAATGTGAAAAATAATATCTAACAAATTGTCCTGAAGCACCGCATTCTCTCCTTCCGTAACTGTATTATTTACACAACACAGTGATAGTCATTATTTTGGTGATTTGTCAAAAAGTACCACAAAAAAATCTGTACCCGTTTATATCGACACAGTGATTCATCATCGACAAGTCTGACTTACTGATTAGGAGAGGCTCCCCTCCAGTGATCCAGTGTTTTGATATGCCGAAACAAGCTCGTCACAGGGCCAATTTATATCAGAGGGGGGGGGGGGGGGGGGTAGGTGTTCTCAGATTGCATTTTTGGCACTGCTATAGGAGTGTGAAGTAGGTGCAAGTGAGTGAGTGTGTGTGTGTTTGTCAGGGGGACGTTATGGGGTTTGAAGGGGTGTGTGTGTGTGTGTATATGTGTGTGCACGTGTGTGGGTGTGTGTGTGTGTGTGTGTGCGTGTGCGGGATGGGGGGGCCACTCAGGAGAGTTAGGTCATCCTGTTGCCTGGTAACAAGCCTTAAGATTGACAAAGGAAGACCAATTTAGGACTACTTTCCCCAGAAATCAATACGACAGGCCTGACGTGATGATGTGAGATTAGCCAGGGGAGAAAAGCCAACGCACCTTTTTCATAACCAAGAGAGGAGGAGAATGGAGGAGGGGGGGTTGCATCTGAAACACTGAATATATAGATATAAAGGTCTGGCTACCTTGATTTGAAACCCCCACCTCAATCCCCTCACTTTGCTAGCCCTTGTCTCCCTCAGGTAATGGAACCGTGGCAAAGCGAACACTCGTGAGACCAGAGGAATCCGATTTTAGCTCTCTTGTTTAATGCCGTCTGTCAGACTGTCGCTAATATCGCCCGGGGCGAGGAGATACACTCCAGGCCTGTAATATTGGAAAGAAGACAGAAGAGAATTCTGAGTAAAACTTTGGGACCGACTGCAGGGCTGTAGACTCTTGCTCTATGCATTAAACATGCTCGTGAGGACCTTGAGAATCACTCAACTTGGAGGGGTTTTGTAAAGTCCAGAATAACACACCGTCCCAATGGATAAATATATATTAAACATCACAAAGGAACAGGTTGTTTTTCCCAGGCAAGAACTTTGCAAAAACACAAACTTGCTGTAGAATTACAACTTTCTACAGACAGAGTGTAACCAAGCACTGCTCCACTAAAAACATCATTATGAAAATATATACAGTATAGCCGTCTGAAATACATCAAAATGTATATTTTAAGGTGTTTCACAGACAGTGTGAGATGAAATGGGGACATGATGCACCATTAGAGAGAGACAGACAGAAAGAGAGAGGGAGGGAGGTAGATAAAGTATTATGGACAGAAACAGAGAAAACAACAGGTCCTGGTAAGGCCACAGTAAGAGAGAGGGGGAGCCGACAGGTTTTCCCACCAAAGGCGGCCATGTAACCGGACCCCCTGTGAGGCTGGAGCCGGGAGCGCTGGAATGCACACACCGAGAACACAGAGAGACCAGATTGGTGGTTTGGGGGGGCAGGGGGGTTTAGTAGGTGAGGTGGGGGGGGTGGAACAGAGGGGCCTGGCAGAGGATCACCAAGACCTGTGATGACACCGCTGTCATCACAGGCCCTCTGTCCCATGCCAGGAGAGGACAAGCTGATAGGGGGAAGAAAGCGTGAGAGAGAGGGAACGGAGATAGAGGGATGATGAAGAAAACCAGGAGAGGATAGGGGGCCGGGGTTGGAGCTTGCCCAGGCTCCATAAACACTGCGAGACAACCGTGGGACGGCAGGCGCACTGCATGTGCACCCTGCTGAGCAGCACCCGGGTGGACAGTAACAAAGTACATTTACTGGAGGACTGTACTTGAGTACATATGTCCAGTATCTGTAATTTACTTTTTTGGTGACTTACCGTATAACTTTAACTCTATTATATTTTAAGGCAAATGTCGTCTTTTGGTTTCAAAAATTCAATACGCAATATGCTGTGTTAGCAGAGTCACAGGAGAAAACAAATGTTTTTCTTTTTACGTACTACATACTGTACTGTACAGTAGTCTGCTCATCCTACAGTAGGCTACTACTTGCTGTCAGTCAGCTTCTCGCTGTATTTTTGGACAAGTTCAAAAGTTACGCCCCCACCTGGTTACTGTTGCCAGTGTACTACTGTATTTGCTAACTTTCTCGCTAGTCAAGCTTAGTTGCACACAGTAATATATTCAGTGAGAGATATTCCAAAGGCGCAAAATAGCATATTTCTGCAATAATGGTACTGAATTATTACAGTAGACAGAAATGACTATAAGAGCTAAATGTACAATAGAGCCTAAGTGGTAGGGACTCAGCAGAGTAAATCAAGAGAATAAACCTGCGGTCCATGCATTAGTACAGGAACAAACAATGTTCTGACTTGCACAGCAGGGTAAGTCAATATATTGTTTTATTTTAAGCTAACGTTTTGTGATTAGAGATGCACCGATCGTTTGGCCGGTGGCCAGAATCAGACGTTGGCCAGAATCAGACGGTTTTCACCTTTACCTGTGTTGTGACATATCTCACCAGTCAGAATATCTCGCCGTGGTGGGCGGAGCTTATTGTCAGGAAACTGACAATTAGAGGCGAAATGGGGCAGAATGTTAAAGAGATTTCAACAGTGTTTTGTGGTATTGTTGGGCAGATATTTTCATTATTTGAGTAGGCTTCCTGCTTTGCTTTGTGAGAAATCAGAAGTAGACAATGTCGATTTAACATATAATATGCCTTTGCAGCATGAAACGGGAACACTTTATTAAAATTGGCGGCACAGTATTCCAGGCTATATGAGTAAGCTAACAATATTTTTTTACGGTTTTATTTTGAAAAAATGTCCTTTGCTCACTCAGCTTGCAAGTTTGAAAAAGCTCTGTTTGGTCCTATTAATTCCTAGCATACTATATGGAGGAGTGTAGACTAGGCTATTATTTATAATCAGTCTGACAGTGCATAACTGAACAATAAGAAGATCAAGCATATGTTCAACAAATGGTTTTCACACAAATGTATCAAACATGTATTGCTAATTACTTTGATTGTACAATATTTTGAACCAGTGTTCTACTTCTAACTTAGGATATACAGTATTAGGATTCTTTACTTTGAAGTACTGTAGCAATACAAATGTAGCAATCACACACACCTTAATATAATTTAAAGGGGTCCTATATATATGACAAACAGCCTGATTATATTTATTTTAATAGTAAAAATACAAAAAGAAAGTTAATGAGGAGCGGTATAACAGCATTTATGGACTACAAAGTCCAACTTCTGGTGGTGATCAAAGATAAGGAAAATAAAGGGATTCAAGCTTACGTTAAAGGTAAACTTCAGTATCATTACATCATGACACTTGTCACATCACTACACTGATCCAATTGTGAAAAGGGAGCCTACAATGATTCACTACATTCTTTGAATAGATGTCATGTTGTAGAAGTGCACAAGAAGGAAGGGAGAAGGAGCATCTGGCCAAAGTGGTCACTAGTACCATGGAAGCCACTTAAATATTTGTGGACTTTCCTGATAGTTCAAGGGGGGCTCGTTGTGGATTCCACAAAACAACGGAGGCCATTTCTGCAAGATGTTTTTGGCCAGGGGTGACTAGGGAGTCAAAATGAGTATATTTTGTAACCTCTGATCCCTAAATACTGATACATACTGTATGTTTGTTGTTCACTGGCCTAAGGATTAAATATTTAAGGAGGAACAATGTTAAGGTTTAAACATCTATTCCAAATCCCTTCCTTATCTAGGCTGCCTAAGTCCTCCCTGTCAGGCTAAACAACCCACTTAAAAAAAGACATAACACGTCCTTATAAGGGTATTGCTGAATAAATTCTTGGGTCAATCTTGTCCCACCATGCAGAGAAATGCTAAACAAATTCTGACATATCTTCATTTCAATACTGTTTCAAGTCTATATGAAGACATCATTTCAACATTGGCTGTTACATGTCAATTGCACGGGAACTGCAGGTGTGTATATATACAGTGTATATCTATTGGTATTCAATTGTTCATCTCACTGAAAATAAGTTATTTTATGTTTAATCATCCTGTTTAGCTGACGCTGTCTTGTACATTTATAAAGATGACAAATGCAAGCACTAGCAGCTTTGAATACAATAATAATCAATTATAATGTACATGTAAATTTACATTAGAATTGTATTCACTGTATGTAGGGCTGAACTTGAAAATCTCCATTGACAAGCCATCTTTGTAAGTTATCTTTCACTTGTGTTCAGTAAGTATTTCCCCTGCAGGCCTATTACCTATAGCGTCATAGGAGGTGAAATCACTGCTCGCGAAGCTGGCGAGTCAGCAAGTCGGCAATGTCTCTCTGTGTCAGTCAAGACGCTTCAGCTCACACATATCCAGCACACAATCTATTCATTGATTAGTAGCCGCGACGACGTCTGGGAGAGGAGTCAGCCTTTTGAAACTCCATAGTCCATGGACATTTATCCTCCCTATACAATGATGAGGTAATCTGCCTAATAGTCTCTTTCTCTCTCTCTCTATCTATCTCTCTCTCTCTGCTTATTCAAGCCTGGGCTCAGACCATTGAAAGGTAATATCAGCCCGTCATTTCCCAACGTCTGCATCATTACTCCTGCCTGTACCGGCCCTACTGGACGGATGCCTCCGTGTCAGGCCCGGGTGCATTAGGATGTGCTCAGGTGCTGTAATTCACCTCTGGATGGGCAGGAGGTCAATAGCGAGATGGGGGCCTGCCGGCCATTAGCCGCCAGCGGGAAGACGGCGAGGTTGACTCCGGGTCAGCCAGGGTCGCCGTTGCTAAGCGAACCGCTGCGGCGGCGGGAAAAGAAAAAGACGACGAGGTATTAATATGAAACGAATAAATGGAACGAGAGATAATAACCTGAACAGGGTCATTACGATGCTGAAGTTACCCTCCGGCAGTTCAAAGGGACGGGGCGGAATTGGGGGGGGGGGGGGGGTCTTATTTTATTCTGCCACTCAGAAATAGCGGTGTACGGTTACAGAAAGGAGAGAGCCAAGTGAGATATGAAAGGGCTCGGGCAGAGAGGCAGAGCCTTTCAGTTTAGTCCCGCAGTCGATTATCGGCCCACCAGTGGACATTGACTTACTGTCGGTCACTGTAGATGATGTGTACAACGGAGTCACATTACACACATGTATAATTCATAACAAATAACCATGTCGTCTGTATATAATACCATTTTAGGTCGTCTTGCATTTTTTATCTATGGAAAACACGCTGACCTGATTTTGCTGGTGTGACAGGAAAGCGTGTTATTCACACATCTGTATATTTATGATGACAGTGGATGTTCCCTGCAGCCTAGGATTAAAAAAATAAATAAATAAAAAATAGAACACGCCCGCCTGAAGAATCAAGTGACTCAAGCTTGGCTGGCAATCGCTCCCGACTCAAATATCTGTTAACAGACTGCTTCCTGGCAGAGTTACATCAGCCCTGGCACCAGCCAGACACAGGGAGAGAGACATTAGTCAGCACTATTTTCTCTCCGGTTAGCTTGCTGCTGTAGTGCATCCGGCAGAGTGCTTCACAGATCGGCAGATAGCTCATCGGCGGTGTCATTTACTGTAATTTAGGTCAGTTATAAAATCATTCCGTGCGGATGAGGCGGCCATGTTTATGATGGCTGAGCTGTTTGGAGAATTTGCAGAGGGGCCGTCTCATGTCTGTTAGGTTTATTAGGAACAACTCTGCGTTTGTGTGTGGCAGCGCCTGAGACAGTGGCTCTGTGTGTGGGCTTATGTGGCTCATTATGATTGACAGGGTCTAATATAGGTGAAGAACACCCAAGATTGCCACACCAAAGGGAGACTGTTTGTACACCGATAGGCTGAAGTCATTCAATGGGCTTCATCAAAGCATGCAAACACACCACGGTTTGTTTTGCCAGCACCCGGTGCTGTGCGCACGTTCATGTGTGTGGGCGTGTGCACGTCTGTGTATACATTTACGTTTACAGACCCCCGGGCATGCGAGCCACATTGGATGTCATCCCCTTAACAAGACGACCGCATAGAAGCCCACATAGGCGACCCCAGTGTTATGCAGGCGGGGCCTCTTCCCCTGATGGAGCTCATCATTCGGTACGGGCAAATGGCTTAATGCCGCCATTGAGGAGAATGTGGGGCTTGTAATCTGAGGCTGGATGTGTGTCACGCTCGGCAGTGTTATCACCGACACAGCATGCAATGAATTCCGCCATTTTCCCTCCGCAGGACCATGACAGAGCTCCCCTTTTCTAGCCAGCCCTCGGGAAGGGGTGGTGGCAGGGGGGAGGAAGAAGGGAAGAGTATCCCGGGAGATAAGCACAAAGGAGGCAGAACGGCCTGACTAGGAGCTGTTGATAAACTTTCAGAATAGTTCTCTGTTGGGAGACGTAGAATGAGGAGGGGGAAATGAGAGAGAGATAGAGAGAGAGGGGGGGGGAGAAATTTGAAGGGATTTCTTTGGCTAATCACGAGCAGCTGAGTGAAGGACAACAGTTTGAGAACAAGTGCCGTTTCACTCATGGGGCTAGACTTAGAATTAATCTATAGGGCTCGCTGTGGCTGTTGGATTGCTGCATCGAAACCCAGCGTAAAGGGTTTGACCCCACGAGGAATAACATTCCCAAAGTTTCGCTCGCGTTTGTTCAAACATTCATAAACCTGTCAGAGCTGTATTTCCCATTAAAATGAGTCATCACAAATTTCCCCTTCAATCAAGCACAATTTGGTGTTATGATCCACCATAAGAGCCTGACAGAGCTTAATAATTCAACTTCAGAAAGTAATGCTTAAATAATTACTTATTCTAATTATGATGGCTACAGAGTGTTATGTATTCTTTTTCCATAGCAAGACTCTAATTAGCATATTTTCATTATCTTGGCAAATTAATAATTTAGAGGGTCTGTAATAGACATGAATTATTCGTCTATGGTACAGTGATGGATTTAAAGGAGCACTACACTCAATTTGTGTCTCAATCCCTCCCAGGGTGACATGAATAATTAGTGGAATAGCATCACTCGTGTGTTGGTCAGTGTAAAGGTATTGTACCATAGCTTCTATTACAGTGCTGAATGGCTATTAGCAAACATTTTACCTTTATACCCTTGCACCTAAACCATATATGTTTTCATTTAGCCAGCACCTGTAGTTCTTTATTCAATATTCAAATTCCGTTTAATATGCGTCTTATGAACCGTGAACATTATAGTCTCCCACTAAGGTAGTTTGACTCTTTTCTGTAAACCCTGTATTAGAAGTTAAAACAGACATAGTTCTGGAGGGAATAACCCAAAATTATCTCACCACAGAGGATGTTTTAAAGGTACTGACCAAAGAGTGCAATTTTCTGCAAATGGTTGGCAACCTCTTCCCTGACAACAAATCAATCTCTCTCTCGCTCTCTCTCTCTCTCTCTCTCTCTCTCTCTCTCTCTCTCTCTCTCTCTCTCTCTCTCTCTCTCTC
>JAODUG010000015.1:2058849-2070404 GCA_027564795.1 Aphredoderus sayanus | reverse complement strand
AGAGAGAGAGAGAGAGAGAGAGAGGGAGAGAGAGAGAGGGAGAGAGAGAGAGAGGGAGAGAGAGAGAGAGAGAGAGAAATGGGAACGATAGGATCCTTTAACATGCAAATACAGCACTTTGTTTCCCCTTGCAAAGATCAGTCATAATTGGGCAGGTACACACAATCGCAGGGGTAATTTGATGACCCATTTTATTTTTGGATCACGCTCCCCAAATCTCCCCACGCTCCTCCCAAGCGTACCGTGTGTACTCCGCATTCATTGACTTCAGTAGCAGAGCGAAAGAAAGAAAAAGTGACTATCTAAAACTCGCCACAATTGCAGCATATGGCGTATACAGCAGAGGCTTCCGTTTGCTGCACTTCTATGGAATACCCTCAATATTTCTCACGTAAATTCAGAATAAAAATAAAAAAATAAAAGAATGACACCATGGTGAAGCACATCTCAGGCTCTTTAGCGTCGCTAGCTACTCCAATGGCACGAGGAGTAATTGAATGGAGTTGCACTCTGATCTCTAGTCACTCTGGATCACACCAGCTAAGTTCAAAGGACAAGGGGTTACACAGCGCCGCCGCTAATGAATGTTCCGGCGACGAGACTCGCGAGCCCGACGAGTCGCTAACGAAGGAATTCCGAGACGCGCGTTGCTAACAAGCGTACGCTTTATCTGAGTGCACAGGTGCACGTCTAAGGATCCAACCACCCGCAGACCCGTCCCAAATACACAGTGTTCCATATCCTGCAGAAGCCTGAGCCACTTATCCTGTGCAAGCGTTGCTGTTGTTGTTAGCGAGTTTTAGTTGCTTCTGGCCTTGTGTGAGTTGCCTTCCTCGCCCTTCTCACACCCCCGTTGGGCTTCGAGAACCAAAGTACAGTATAGCTGCTTCGAATGTGATGCTGTGGGCTCTTAAAAGCTCTTGGGAGAGGGGAAGCTAGGACGTCATTGATAGCCTGTGTGTGTGTGTGTGTGAGTGACAAGGTGCTAATATACAGTCTCTTGAAGGTATACACACAGGGAATGGTGCCAACATATGTACCTTGCACCACAGCACAATGTTGTAAACGTTTATGTGCACACGTCAATGCACACATGTCATGTCAGACAGAGGTCAAGCTCAAAAACACCAGCTATCCAATAGGACTTCATGACTAATGCAGCACATTTGAACGTGCTACTAGACTTTAGTAACACCCAATAGCTTCCTAAGTGTATCTGTAGATAGCATGGGAGCTCTAAGAACGGCGTGCATGTGTAGGGTGTAGTCATAAAGACTAACCAAACAGAGGTTAAATTGCAGGAACACGGGTTATTGTGTGCAAAGTAACAGTCACTTGCCTACAGATAATTGATACATACAGTATGTTGGAGCCAATTGCCAATTAATTGTGTTCAGTCTATAGAGGGCACTGTTCCTGTGGTTTGTTATAGAACATTCTACACATCTTTACTGAACTGAAGTTTGTTTTCCTTTTTTTCCCCAATCTCGTCTGGCTTCAATTAATTGTCAAAAACATTATTGTTCTTCTCATTCCATGAAGAGGAATTCTTTCCTGGTTGTGTGTTTTCATGTGTTTTCAAGTGTTGTTAAAAATCTAGCTAGCTTGTCTAGCTCGTCCACAGTATTCCACAAACAAATACACAAACAAAAACACAAACAATGATACATTTGATTCAATAACTACAGTGACCAAATGAAAGTGTGTGTGTTTATGTTCATGTTTACGTGTGTGCCTGTGCACTGTACTGTATCAGTAGTGGGCTGAGATTGACTTGAACGCCTCTGAGAGCTGCTGGATGTGTTTACCATTGGATTTCCAATGTATCGTAGGGCTAATTCCACAGGCCTCCTGAAACTCGCAAAGTATCAATCTTCCCTGACCTGGTCAAGAGCCCTGCCCTCCCTTAGGAATCAAGCTCCTTCCTCCCTCTCGCTTCCTCTCTCCCAATTTACCCTCCCCTCATCCCTCCCCTCCTCTCGCCATCTCTCCATCTCTCCATCTCTCTCTCTCTCTCTCTCTCTCCCTCTCCCTATCTGACCTCATCCCTCCTCTAAATCTCCTTCCTGTCAAGCCGAGCACAGAGACCAGCGCAAGTTGTGAACTTGTGAGAAGTGAGGATCAATAAAGCAAGGACAGGCTGGGCAATCTACCCAGAGACAATGTGTTTTGTGGATGGGGCGGACGCTACAAGCCATAAATCCTGCCACGGCAACCAGGGTGTGTGTGTGTGTGTGTGTGTGTGTGGGAGAGGGGGTGGGGGGTGCTGTCTGCTATAGGCAAAACACGATGGTGGCCACCATCATCACCATCAGCAGTCTAAGCAGTCACCTCAGCCCATCCCACCATACACCACAAGCGGTACAGATAAATCCATATTAGCAGCGGTGATGAGAGCGACGTTGATATATGTTCATAACAGAGCGACTATAAGGAAATATGAGCGGGCCCTGTCATATATGTCACCACAGCACACCGCAGATGGGTTTTTATATGACGGAGGTGCATTGCAATAGCTGTGGATAGTGTGTGTGTGTGTGTGTGTGTGGGGACTAATCTGCCACGTCTGTGCAAACCTGAATGCATCTTTGACCTTTGATGACAGTTTATAATGATCCATACTATAATATTTACAGTATATACTGTATTCAGTATGTATATACTGTACACACTGATCTATTTATAGACATTGTAAATCTAATTCAGTGTGCGAAAATGCACAGACAAGCATACACACTCGAGCACACACACACACACATCATTTAAGAATTCAATGACACTGAAAGGTAGAGCAACTTTTTTATTTTTTTCCCCTCTTCTTAGGCCAGAATTGTGCGTGTTAAGAAGAAGCCACACTAAATATTTTATTTATATTCCATACATAAATAGTGGGGCCGTCTGGTCCCATCCCAGCAGTCTTCATATTTCCCGGTGACATTATCAGGCCTCTCCATCGTGTGCGGAGCGGGAAATAAATTGCATTTTGGCTGGTGGTTGTGCGGCTGCAGACAGCGGGAGCAGCATTATAATATAAAAACGTGAATAAACAAAATCACTCATGAGCAAATGTGCGGGAGCACGGGGAGGTAATCTCCTTTAGGCATGGTCCTTGAAATTAACTCAAAGAATCTGCACATGAAACGTGTTAAGAAGATTAATCAAAAAAAATATTTGCTATTGCGCTTCACCCCTTGCTATCCCCCTCCCCCAGACATTTCAAACCATTATGGTAATTGCTTATTATTGTGCTTATTTGAGGAAGATTTCTTGGTCACAGGTGAGTCGGACTGAGGTAAAGAAACTACGGAGCGCTGGTATGAAAAAAAAAGAAAAAAAAAAAAGAGAGAGAGAGAGAAGGAAGTGTCATATAAAGTATTTTCCAACGTGGCGTCGGCGGTCTGTCAGTTGGTGCCTGAGGTGCAGGAGCCACGCGCAGGGGCTGGACGGTGAACAACAGGGGCGGGGGGGCGTGAATAAGCCACAGCACATGTGAAGCAGGCAGATAATACTGGGGAACTTTGAGGACTGTAATTGGAAAACTTGGGGAGAAAAAAAGGCACGCAAACGGAGCAGAGGCAAGCAGTGGGTCAGAGAATATTGGGTTGCTTTCCAGTGTAGGACAGACTAGTGGAGGAGTGTGATGTGTTGCATTGTATAGCTCCGTATACGGTAACATTTACAGTATTTTAATGCAGCAGTGTCATTTTAGGCCACAAGGTGTAGTTATGAGCAATACATGGAAAATGTTCACCATGTATTTTGCATGGGCATGTATTGTATGAGGATACGTTGTCTAATCATATGCCCCCAGTGCAGCATTCAGACAGAAGTGTGTATTTTGTTGAATGTAGTTTTCTCTTAATTTAAGGATTTCATGTTATTCTCAGTCAAAACTACTATTTTTAATTTTATATTACACACAAAATTCACCAAAATACAAAATATTAGTAGTATTAAATACTTAAATTCACAAACTGCCGTTAGATTTTGCACACTGTGCCTTTAAGTTGCTAAGCATTATTTCTAAATTGTGTAAAAAAAACACTGTTCATAAACATAGCATGTATCAACATCCCAGGGGTAGAATTTGCTAAATAAGCATTCCCTTTATCCTCCGCCTCCTCACGGTCGTAAATCAATTATCGGATATTATATGCATTAGCTACATCCAGGTGCTACAGTTTAAAATTTCAGGATGGGGTGTCACTCATGTGTCCTTCCTTCAAAATGGCTGTCAGACATAAGCGCAGGTAAATCACTCATCTGTCCGTGTAATCATGCAAATATGGTTTATCCTTCATGTCCCAGACATGTCTTGTCGTACACACACACGTTTTCTTCTCACCTCATTGCCTGCATTATGTTGCAGCAGGTTTGTAGTGTGGAAAACACAATACAGTTTGGATAAGTATAGGTGTACTCTTATTCTTGTGCCACGTATTCTTATTCTTATGTCATTTATTGGGTGTGGGAAAACAACAGTTTAATATTTGTCATTGTGATTTCAATACAATTTAACAGTTACAGTTTACACATTTACGGTTTAAAACCATTTTCAGACCAAAAGTGCGCAATTACAAGTGGACATTCACACTGTACAGTGCAAATCAAAACAAGACACACAAGTCAAAACTACAGTATATGTAACAAGTATACTGAATATAAACCCCACCTATAAACTTTGCCGCAACACCATGAGATGGCATATGAAAATCCATCTCGCTGACCAGCTAGTGTGACAAAACATAAGCCTTTGTGGCCTTCAATTTCACACCCAACCCAGGCAGAGTGACAGACTTTTGAGAAGCAAAGTCACACTCAGACCTTGGAATATGCTCCGGTATGGCCCTGCCAGAGTATGGACATTAGTGTGTGATATGGGAAAGGAGGCGTGGAGGTTTGTGAGAGGTTTCCCTAGTGGCCCTGCGTGTGTGCACGGGCGATCGGTCCCTGGTCCCAGCCGGGTCCTAGATGACTGATGAGCTGGGGGGTGGACCTTGGAGGTTTGGGCGATAGCCTTTCAGCGTGT
The DNA here is from genome assembly GCA_027564795.1 of Aphredoderus sayanus. Classification (NCBI taxonomy): domain Eukaryota; kingdom Metazoa; phylum Chordata; class Actinopteri; order Percopsiformes; family Aphredoderidae; genus Aphredoderus; species Aphredoderus sayanus. The sequence continues at coordinate 2,065,375 of JAODUG010000015.1, read as the reverse complement.
GATTCACGGGGAGCACTCTGTGTGCTGACATCCCCACACATGGTGATTGAGTTCACAATCCTGCACCATTGCTCCACTATATGTGGCTCCCAAGTAAATAAATGGCCAAAGTATGAGATCCAAACTACGGTATAGTGCCTGGAACACTGTGAGCTACTCTCACCTACATTGCAAATGTGATTACCTGCAAAAGTGTTTATCTATTATGTCTATACCTAAGCCTCAATATAACATAAGATGTCCTTGCTCAGGTTTGGCCTGGCTGGGTGGATATGCTAGACTTATCTTCTGTAATAACAACAAACTCCTCTGCTGAATCCTCAGAACTACAGATTTCTGGTCCAGATGTTTGAAACAACAAAGCATCAAAAGAGAGACGAGTAGATAATTGCGGGAAGGGTATAGATATCTGTGAGTATTTTAGAGGGGAGGAGTAGGGAATAGTGCCAACACCCATGTCTGGCAGGGGCATATACTCTCTTGGGTTTCAAGCAGTGTTATTGTAACACTAGTTTACACCACAAGGGGCAGTAGAGACACATATGGTGATGCGCATAATGGCCTATAGTGCAAAGCCTGGCTGATGTCAGCGGCGATGTTATCAGAGCCATCTTTCTCTCCTTCCTCCACCCTCTCTGTATCATTCTGATCAGTTAACTAGCACTCTTTGAATCTCTATAGACTGGACTGCGGCGCAGACAGACTCCTTGCTGGGACCCCTGGCAGAGGATTTGATATCATGTAAAAAGAGGATTTGCAGGAATAACTCCCTAATCTCTCGCGACCAGTAACCGGGTGACGTAATAGTTGCTGCTGGTGAATAACCAGGCAATATGGAGGTGAGTCATTCCTCAGTGAGAATAGGGTCTTAGCTCAAGACTTTAAGCAGATAAGCCTGTTTTGGCTAATGAATGGGCAAATTCAAGAGTGTCATCTGATCAGGTAAATGCGACAGGATACAACTGTGCCTGGATACAACAAAGTCAATAAATGAATTGGAGAAACTATCCAACAGTGGATGTGAGCCTTCTGTTCAGGTTTGTCTCCGGCATACAGAAATTATTTGTGATACGATCATCAGAGAACTTAATTATAAAGTGCAATTTAAGCACATATGGCACAGCATACAGAACACATAAGAAATTAAATTGCCTTAACGACGTACAGACAATATATAGTTCTCGCGCCCAATGTTTTAACAATATCAAAGAGGGGCTGTTAGCGAAGCAAAGTTCACGTTTCTCCGCAGCAGCGGTGAAATTAACTGGATTTGCAATGGCTCCACTCAGAGATACAGATGTCCTACCAAAGCCACGGCTGTGGACCGAAAGCAGGACTGCGGGCACAGGACAACGCACTCTGCCCAGACCTCAGATGTTCACAAACGAGAGCCCAGCATCTTATCGGGCCCCTGAAATGGCCCTCTAATTGGGGACATGTTTCTACAAAATGTGTATAAATCGACGGTAATTGCTTTTGTATGCATGGGAATGCTAATGCCCATCTATAATGGCTATCAGGAGAAACATGCAGTGTGTTCCTCCATCACGGATGAATGCATCATAAATAAGTCTTTGAACATGTGAGCCGTGCGCACCGTCTTAATGTAAAGCAAATGCAAATTGGAAATGGAACTATATCTCAGCCTTTCCGAGCACTCCTTTGGTAATTACTGACTAAACCTACACGATTGTGGCCTTCCCGTCTCATGTTTTCCCACAGGAGAATAGACAGTGGATGCAGAATGCGGTGTCGACACACTGTTCTGAAGCACAGCGCCCACTTGAGATGCTGACTGCTTGCGATAACTCCTGGGTTGAGCGTCCCATAGGCACAGCTTTGGAATAATCCATTCTCCATACAGATTTCTCCCACGGAAGTGGCTTTATCCCATTATCACAGGCATTATACAAATGTATACGGCTGTAATCCACACACTTAGAGAGAGCTTGATTCCTTTGGAAACAACCATACTGTATTCTGATTGACAAACAGTTTCTGATAGTCCAGTGCACACACTGTCACACGGATATTCACAAATTGACAGTGACAATGTCCACATTAGTCCATTTGCTGCGTTAAGATCCCAGCCGACATTTCCACCCTTCCCCCTCTTTGTGAGGGAAGATGCTTGGGCTTGAGAACGCACATTGGCTATTTACCATACCCAAGGTCTCCAGCAGAGACCCACAGGGACGACAAGATTGTCACGAGGGATGCTGCTGCTGCTGTACGGTAGCTCTGTGAACTTGGCGGGAGGTGGAGAGCAGGCATGCGATAACTAGATGTTCTCCACGACAACAGCGGTGGAAGTGATGGCCTGAAGTCCTTAATGTTCTGTGCTCGGCTAATAGCACAGTGGTGGCAGAGGTTGGGCTTCGGCGAGGATGGTGGCCTCACTCACAACAATGACATTAAACACACAGAGAAACTAGAAGAACGTAATCCTAGCCTTTGGGCCTTGCATGACCCATAGGACAGAAATACAGCTGGTATATGTGGGAGGGATATAGGAAATTAGGAAGGAAGGAAGGAATGGAGAAAGGAAACAAACCTTATAAAAAGAAAATATAAATTAATAAATTAAGTGATATTGAATTAATATCACTTAATTTATCGAATAGCATTTTAGAGAAAAGTAAAACAATATTTTCACCTATCCCTCTTAATTACGGAGGACTGGGTCGTACCAGCCAGGCTTTTAGACCTGGCAGCGCTGGGCCCATGCACACATTATGGTGGAGGTGCAGCTCGCCAGCTGATGGTTGAGATGTACGCTTCGCTGGATCCCCACAGTGCTGAGGGAGAAATCACCCACTGGCAGATGTGCGCAGCTCAACCACTCTCTGCCACCTCTATAATTGACATCTGCATGTAAGAGAATGGCAGCGGCGCCAGGCTGTGCCATGTTTTGGAGGGAGAAAATAAGGCAGAGAATAAGCAGAGCGCATCCGGAGAGGTTTGCTTCAGCCGTTTCTCCTAATGCCTGCGAGTGCTCCGGCATTAATGGAACATATTATGCCTCAAATTATGGAGTCGTGTACAGCAGCTGCTGATCCAATTTGGATGTGGTGCTACAGCTGAAACAAGTCCCTCTGGGGGCCGGAAACATTGTCTAGTTTTGGTTTATGGCAAGGTCCGGATCGCTTCCATTGGCATGACTTTATGCAAACACCCTATATATAGAGAGAGAGGAGAAAAGGGCAGGACTAGCCAGCGATCGATAGAACAATAGTATCTGCAGAGGCTTCTAAATAGGCCACTACATTCAAGTGATTCAATCCATTCCAGTCTATGCCTTTATCGGTTTTAAGTCCTGTGCTATTGGATTTATCCCATTTTAACAAACTGCAAAGCTACAGGCTACAGGTTTAAGATTCTGTTTTAGTTTTTATTTTTATTTCTTACAAAATGTTGTGCTTTTGGATCAAATATTTTTTTATTTTTAAAGGCCGTTTAGTTATTGAGTGCTCCAACAACTATGGACTGGTGAGATGTAATACTTCATCAAATTCTTCCAGTATATGCAGATATACTTGCAGTTTATCGTTATGGTTAGATTTTTATGTATTTATTTAGATATTTTTGTAAAACCAGAATTATGGATATGCCTGTTCTCTGGACAAAATTAACTTCTACCTTCAACTGGGATTAGGTAGAGCCACTGTAACAAATTATGTTCCTACAGTGGATAGAATCCATTTTGATTTACTGGAGCCCCCCGCCATCATTTGGGGTTAATGACTGTCTTCTACAGCTATCCTCATCGCCATTTCATACCCTTAGGGATTTTAATAATTCCCATTGATAGTTTCACAATCTCAATTGAGATTAACCCTTGTGACGCCCTTAAAATATAGTATTGAACCACCAGGCGGCGCCATCTGATTGTGTATGATTGTATGGTTCTTTTTATTGTTATTGCTGTGTGTATTTGTTTCTTTATTAATTATTTATTTATGTATTTGTGTTGTTTTATGTGCCTTTTAACCCCCCTGATGTCCTCAGGTTCCAAAGACGCATTTTGTTGTGCCAACAGTGCACATCATATGTCTGTGTAAGTTGTAGAATTAGGTTCATCTCCTTCTATCTGCCACAAAGCACTAGTGATTTGGGTCATTTTGACCCTGAGGACATCACAAGGGTTAAACAGGAACAGCGCAAGCAAAGCCGATCACCATGAATTGACATGCAAGAACGTCCAAATCGGGAGGAAGGTGATGCACTAGAACCATGTGGTAATGGCCAATGATGTTATGGGGCTTCACACAAGAGGATGATGATATTTGAAGATCGTAGCACTCTCTACATAATCAAAAGAGTTTGTTTAATGAAAACTGAAGTTGGCATTGAATATTGTTGTTTTACATTTAAGTTTTTGGAATGCATTTGTTAGCATACACTCTTCATTCTCGAAAATACCCCATGGCGTAGCCTGCTCAAGTCTTTGTTCAGTCCATGTTTATCAGTCAAATGTACTTGGCAGACTCATTCATTTACTTTAGACAAGTCAATGTTGTTCACAGTAGGGCTTGGTAAAAACCGAGGCGGAATTTGTGCGCTGTGGGGTGGGAGCCCTATGTGGTATCGGCTTTGGTATTTAAGTTCTGCAGGATAAATCATTTACGTCAATTCAGTTACTGATGAGGCATGAATACATATGGCGAATTTCTCTTCAGACGTGATTTATTTTAATTGTCACACTGGGACCTGCTATTAGGCTGCCGTGGAATGGGTCAGTGCATTAGAAAATTAAAGCAGAGACTCTCATTTTAAATCTATTTGTAAATTCTGGCCTCTGGGATAAAGATGTGCTGAACACATATAAATGCCCCCCTGATGTCCCCAGTGTGGCTCGGAGCTCTCTTGAGCAGCACAACAGTAACCAGGGTCACTCTCTCCCAGTCCCAGCATGCCACTGTGCTCAGTCTGAAGGAACTCCTATTAAACTGCTGCAACTGTGCACGTCTTACATGGATGAGTATATATATATGTATGATGTGTGTGTGCGTGTGTGTGTGCGTGTGTGTGCGCTCGCACACGTCTGGGTTTTGGGGGTTGGGGGCACTGCAAATGTGTGGCATGCCGGAGGCTGCCTATGTTCTGCTTTTCATGTGCCCTCGATTCCACGGATCATTTTACAATTTTTTTTACCATCATCCAGATTGGTGGAAACATCCGTGGAGGTTGGAGGTAATAAATGGAGTTGGCAATGAACCTTAGAGCATTTGGGATTTAAGTAATTAAAGTTACTAAACTACTGTGTAACACTAAAATGACTGTGTGATTACAGAGATTAGACTACTTAATGTCAAGAGGAAGCGTTGTCAATCCTGCTTACTGTTTTCCACTGTCAGTTGACAGGTAGCCAATATTGTGCAAGCATAAATTTAAGTCTGACCCTCCAAATGTTTGGTTTGAGACTGTTCCCAATGGATATGTGCCCTTGTGGCTTGTCAGATGCACTGTCAGACAGGCCAGGACCCCTAAAACCCTCTCTGACAGGTTAGAGTGAACAGAACAGCTTATAAAACTGCTTTTTTTTCAATTGGCCTTTTGTCTCTTATTCTCATCAATGTCTTCCATGGTTTGTTGTGTTAAACCACATGGGAGAGCTTTGTTCCAGAACATAGATGTGCTTACTCTTGTTTTAAACAGGAAGAATAAAAATGGAGGTTAAAGTTTTGCCCAGACTGTTTGGAAAATATGACCTTTCTTCTTTCCATAAAACTTTCCTTGACTTGCTTTACATCTTTTGGCAGCATGGCTGGGGAAAGTCAGCAAGACATTTGAGACAGCTTCAATACAGCCGAAGTTTGTTTTGTTGGATTGAGAAGCAGTGATGTAAATTTTGTGTTCAAACACAATTTTGTAATGGATAGTAGTGTAGCATAAATTCTGCATGTACATCCAAATATGTGTACAAAACATAAATCAATAAAAAGTGTAATACATTTTTTTTGGTGATATTTAAAAACACACACACAAACACACACACTGTAATTATTGACCGGATATGACTCGAAGTTATCAAACTCTCAAATATTAACTTAACACAGCAATTCACTTCTATCATTTTGCTCCATACATTATTGCATAAGCCTGCATTCCCTAAACTCTACCAGTACATGACTTCAAATCTAAACATAATAACCCTTGTTAAAGAGTAGTTGCGTAGTGAAGTACTGATCATGTCCTTGATCATGTAACTATTGTTTTCTCTAGAAGCAGAATCATTTGCTTCCACATGGGCTCTCTGGATAATGATCAATCACGAACAGACCTGGCGTGGGCCTGAAATAATGAGATCACATTCCCTTTTCATTCTACCTTCACCTTCCAATGCTAAAGTCAAGTTTAAGTGGAGGCTGAGAATGATGGATTGGTGGAGAGGAGGTTTTGAAAAGAGCGGTGAAAGAGATAAAAGAGGTTGAGACTCAGGGATAGGGTCTGTTCCGTCAAGCTTGGATTGAAGTGCTGCGTCATGTCGTGGGGCGGGGGGGGGGGGGGGGGGGGGGGGGGGGGG